>JAJHSJ010000014.1:20872403-21472403 GCA_021015155.1 Magnolia officinalis
GTCTAATTCTCAGCGAAGAATCTAGAAGGAAGGTATCAGGAACTTCAGGGGATTCAGGGAATGCTCTAAACGTTGAAGGAAGAGGAAGATCGCTGAACAAAGGAGGCAATAAACACGGGCGTTCTAAGTCAAGGAATAAGTCCAAGGACCGAAAGACAAAGATGGGTGTTGGCATTGCGGCAAGAAGGGCATATGAAACGTGATTGCAGGGCGCTCAAGAACAAGAAGGAAGCTCTCAAGGTGGGAAGGATTCAGTGAATCTATCTGAGGAGAGTGACACAGAGGCGTTGATCTTGTCTCTTGATGCAAGGAATGAGTCTTGGGTTATAGACTCGGGTGCTTCGTTTCATGCTACTTCGTGTAAGGAAGTTCTGCGTGATTATGTGTCAGGTGACTTTGGGAGAGTCTACCTGGGTGATGATGAGCCGTGCATATCGTTGGAAAGGGGACGTTCATGTAAATCAGAAAGATGGAACGTCTTTGAAATTGAAGGATGTCAGACATGTACCGAGTTTGAAACGTAACTTGATCTCAGTGGGACAGTTGGCCGATACCGGTTATGTGACGACATTCACCAGTGATTCCTGGAAGATCACAAAAGGTGCCTTGGTGATATCTCGAGGCAAAAAGGAAGGCACTTTGTACGTGACTTCAGGATCATATTGTTCACTCGCAGTCGCATCAACTGGAGTGAATGGGCAGCTATGGCATCAGAGGCTGGGACATATGAGTGAGAAAGGGATGAAAGTGTTATTATCAAAAGGAAGCTACCAGGGCTGAAGTCTATTGACTTGGAATTCTGCAAGGACTGCGTGTATGGCAAGCAGAAAAGGGTAAGTTCAAGAAGACTGGACGCGCTCCAAAGACGCATCTGTTGGAGCTTGTACACACTGATGTGTGGGGACCGGCACAGGTATCATCTCTTGGTGGCTCACGTTATTTTGTTTCCTTTATTGATGATGCTAGTAGGAAACTGTGGATTTATTTCTTAAAGCACAAATCTGATGTATTTGATGTATTTAAGAAGTGGAAAGTTATGGTAAAAATGAGACAGGTAAAACAGTAAAGTGTCTCAGATCTGACAATGGGGGAGAGTTTGTGATAAGAGGTTTGAGGAGTATTGTGCAGCAAATGGAATCAAACATCAGAAAACGATTCCAGGGACACCACAGCAGAATGGTGTGGCTGAGCGCATTAACAGAACCATCCTTGAGCGCGCCAGGAGCATGAGGTTACATGCAGGGTTGCCCAAGACCTTTTGGGCAGATGCTGTGAATACTGCCGCATATCTCATCAATAGAAGTCCCTCAGCACCATTGGATGGTGGGTTACCAGAAGAAGCGTGGACTGGGAAGGAAGTGAACCTTGCACATCTCAGAGTTTCGGTTGCACTTCATATGTTTACATTGACGCAGAGCACAGAAACAAGCTGGATGCGAAGTCCAGGAGGTGCACGTTTATAAGCTACGGGCAGCATGATTTTGGCTACAGGTTCTGGGATGCAGAAAACAGGAAAATCATCAGAAACAAGAACGTAGTCTTAAATGAAAAAGTGATGCATAAGGACAGTGTGCAGGAAAATAAGGCCGAGAAAAAGGAATTCGTAGAGTTGGAAGAGTTACTGGACATGGGTGTTACAGTGCCACAGGATGAGGCAGAGCCGCATACACCAGTTGTGAGGAGGTCTACTCGGGAGAGGAGACCCACGGTCCAATACTCACCCTCCTTACATTTCTACTACTGACAGATAATGGTGAGCCAGAGTGTTTTGAAGAGGCGTTACAGTCAGATATACGGGTTAAGTGGGAGCAGGCCATGGATGATGAGATGGACTCTCTTGAATCTAATCGTACATGGGAGCTAGTCACTCTACCCAAGGGTAAGAAATCTCTTCATAACAAGTGGGTTTACAGACTGAAGGAGGAGCACGATGGTTCGAAACGGTACAAGGCCAGATTGGTTGTGAAAGGGTTTCAACAAAAGGCAGGTATCGATTTCACTGAAATATTTTCACCGGTAGTGAAAATGTCTACGATTCGCATGGTCTTGAGTATAGTGGCTTCAGAGGACTTATATCTAGAACAGCTAGATGTTAAGACAGCCTTTCTTCATGGGGACCTTAAAGAAGAGATATATATGCATCAGCCGACAGGATACGTGGCACCAGGTAATGAGAACAAGGTGTGCAGACTGAAGAAGAGTCTATATGGCCTGAAGCAGGCCCCGAGGCAGTGGTACAAGAAGTTCGATAGTTTCATGTGGGAAACGGTTTTAGGAGATGTCATGCAGACCACTGTTGTTACTTGAAGAAGTTTGATACGTCATACATCATCCTTCTTCTGTACGTTGATGATATGCTTGTGGCTGGCTCAAGCATGAAGGACATCTCAGATCTCAAAAGACAATTGTCTAGAGAATTTGCCATGAAGGATTTAGGAGCTACAAAACAAATCCTAGACATGAGGATAAAGCGTGACAGGGAAAACAAGAAATTAGTTTTGTCACAGGCAGAGTACATAGCCAAGGTACTTGATCGATTCAATATGGGAGGTGCTAAGCCGGTTAGCACTCCATTAGCCAACCACTTCAAGCTATATAAGGAGCAAGGTGCAAAGACGCAGGAGGAACAGGACTACATGGCTAAAGTCTCATATGCGTCAGCTATTGGGAGTCTCATGTATGCTATGGTGAGCACGAGGCCAGACATTGCTCAAGCAGTGGGAGTTGTTAGCAGGTTCATGAACAACCCCGGGAAAGAACATTGGGAAGCTGTGAAGTGGATCCTTAGGTACTTGGTAGTACTAAGGACGTAGGGCTATGTTATGGTGAATCGGAAATCAAGTTACAAGGCTACGTGGATTCAGATTTGGCAAGAGATATCGACAGTAGAAGAAGCACTACAGGTTATGTTTTTACTCTGTGTAGTGTTGCAGTCAGTTGGGTCTCTCAGTTACAAAAGATAGTATCTATCAGTACGACAGAAGCAGAATATGTTGCGGCTACAGAAGCATGCAAGGAGATGGTGTAGATGCAAGGTTTTATGGAAGAGTTGGGTAAGAAGCAAGCAGATTGCAAGCTGTACAGTGACAGTCAGAGTGCAATACACTTGGCTAAGAATTCAGCCTTTCATTTAAGGACCAAGCAAATTGCCATCAGATATCACTTCATACGTTCGTTACTGGAAGATGGATCGATTGCTCTGGAGAAGATTCATACAAGTGAGAATCCTGCGGATATGCTGACCAAGGCAGTCACAAGGGAGAAGCTGAAGCTCTGTTCAACTTTGATTGGTCTTCAGGCTTGAAGACGGGGAGGTGGTGCACTCCGGATGAAGAAGACAAAGGTTTATGGAGATGTGTCTCCAAGTTGGAGATTGTTAAGAAGTGAAGCCACATCTGGGGCCACCCACGACCAGTCGAGGTTGCGCGGATTTCGTGTCGCAAGTCCTTTCGCAACTGGGATGCGAAAGGAGTTTCGCGGATTTCGTGTCGCAAGTCCTTTCGCAACTGGGACGCGGAAAGGGAAGTTGCCAAAACTATAAATTGGAGTCCCTAGGGCTATTCTAGGTTAAGGTGAATTCTAGGAAATTATTCTAAGGTGTGGACAAGGGATTTTCTCTGTACTTCCAAGAGAGAGGTTAGTATATTGCCTTGTAATCTTCGTTTCTCTTGATAGTGGAATTTTGCATCCGTGGTTTTTTACCCTAGTTTGGGGTTTTTACACGTATATCTTGTCTTGTGGTTTGTTTTGGATTGCTTTGATCTATTTCTAGTTTATATTTCTTCCTGTCTATCGTTTGTGGGTGAGGCCTTAGATTGGATCTAGGCTCACTGCGTTGTTGGCATGCGCGCAACACCCAAAGCTCCAAATCGCATTCTTGCAAGGTGAGCATCCACAATCAAGACCCTCTGTTGGATATAGCAAAAGAGCCATTGAAGACGGAGTGTGCGGCACAATACTCGCCAAATACCCTCTTTGTAATTCTAATTGCTTTCGTTGTTTATTCTCTCTATTTAATTTGCCGAAACACGATCTCAAGGATTTCCTCACTCACAAAGAAAGACGGTGTTTTGACACTATCAGATAAGGATGCATCATACTTCCTTCTCTGTAACTAGGACACTTACCCGGCTTTCAGATAGACACCATTTTGGAGTCAATGCTTCATTCTTCAGAAGATCTTCTCTACTCATCAATGAACCCTAAAGTCCCAAAATCTGGCTAGTGGAGACTCCTTGTCATCTTTTACACCTCCAACTTTCAAATAGGTTAGTATGCTCATTCATTCCAACATATAGTAACAATCCTAACCATTTTAACATTTAAGAGCTAGATTTCGGTAGAACAACATCGAAAGTAACAACATTTGACCGGAATGGACGGGTGGAAAGTGGAGCCACATCTAGGGCCGCCCACGACCAGTCGAGGTTGCGCTGATTTCGTGTCGTAGTCCTTTCGCAACTGGGATGCGAAAGGAGTTTCGCGAATTTCGTGTCGCAAGTCCTTTCGCAACTCGGATGCGGAAAGGGAAGTTGCTAAAACTATAAATTGGGGTCCCTAGGGCTATTCTAGGTTAAAGGTGAATTTTAGGAAATTATTCTAAGGTGTGGACAAAGGATTTTCACTGTACTTCCAAGGGAGAGGTTAGTATATTGCCTTGTAATCTTCGTTTCTCTTCATAGTGGAATTTTGCATCCGTGGTTTTTTACCCTAGTTTGGGGTTTTTCCCACGTATATCTTGTCTTGTGGTTTGTTTTGGATTGCTTTGATCTATTTCTAGTTTATATTTCTTCCTGTCTATCGTTTGTGGTGAGGCCTTAGATTGGATCTAGGCTCACTGCATTGTTGGCGTGCTGCGCAACAACTGGTATCAGAGCTATTAGTTTAGTTCTATTGGGAGCGATGGCAGAAGATGGGAAAACTAGAATTGAGAAGTTTGATGGTTCAAACTTTGCCTTCTGAAAGATGCAGATGGAAGATTATCTGTATCAGAAGGACCTCTATGTTCCTCTACGAAGAAAAGAGAAGAAACCAGAAAAGATGACAGATGATGAATGGTTTTTACTGGATAGGAAGGCTTTAAGAACGATCCGACTCCCTTTTTCTAAGAGCCCCGCCTTCAATATATCCAAGGTAAAAACGACAAAAGAATTAATGAAAGCCCTAGCCACCATGTATGAAAAGCCCTCAACATCCAACAAGGTTCATCTTATGAAACAGCTATTCAACATGAAGATGTCAGATGGTGGGAGCGTGGCTGAACATCTAAACGAGTTCAATACAGTCACGAGCCAGTTGGAATCCGTTGGCATTGCTTTTGAGGATGAGGTCAGGGCGTTATTGATCTTATCCAGTTTGCCAGACAGTTGGGATGGTTTTGTGATTGCTGTGAGCAATTCTTCAGGATCGACAAAGCTGAAATTTGATGATGTGGCCGGTCTAATTCTCAGCGAAGAATCTAGAAGGAAGGCATCACGAGTTTCAGGGGATGCAGGGAATGCTCTAAACGTTGAAGGAAGAGGAAGATCGCTAAACAAAGGAGGCAATAAACACGGGCGTTCTAAGTCAAGGAATAAGTCCAAGGGACCGAAAGACAAAGACAGGTGTTGGCATTGCGGCAAGAAGGGGCACTTGAAACGTGATTGCAGGGCGCTCAAGAAACAAGAAGGAAGCTCTCAAGGTGGGAAAGATTCAGTGAATCTGTCTGAGGAGAGCGACACAGAGGCGTTGATCTTGTCTCTTAATGCGAGGAATGAGTCTTGGGTTATAGACTCGGGTGTTTCGTTTTCATGCTACTTCGTGTAAGGAAGTTCTGCGTGATTATGTGTCAGGTGACTTTGGGAGAGTCTACCTGGGTAATGATGAGCTGTGCAATATTGTTGGAAAGGGAGATGTTCATATAAATCAGAAAGACGGAACGGTCTTGAAATTGAAGGATGTCAGATATGTACCGAGTTTGAAACGTAATCTGATCTCAGTGGGACAGTTGGCTGATACCGGTTATGTGACGACATTCACCAGTGACTCCTGGAAGATCACAAAAGGTGCCTTGGTAATATCTCGAGGCAAAAAGGAAGGTACTTTGTACGTGACTTCAGGATCGTATAGTTCACTCGCAATCGCATCAACTGGAGTGAATGGGCAGTTATGGCATCAGAGGCTGGGACATATGAGTGAGAAAGGGATGAAAGTGTTATTGTCAAAAGGGAAGCTACCAGGGCTGAAGTCTATTGACTTGGAATTCTGCGAGGATTGCGTGTATGGCAAGCAGAAGAGGGTAAGCTTCAAGAAGACGGGACACGCTCCGAAGACACATCTGTTGGAGCTTGTACACACTGATGTGTGGGGACCGGCACAGGTATTATCTCTTGGTAGCTCACGTTATTTTGTTACCTTTATTGATGATGCTAGTAGAAAACTGTGGGTCTACTTCTTAAAACATAAATCTGATGTATTTGATGTATTTAAGAAGTGGAAAGTTATGGTAGAAAATGGGACAGGTAAAAACAGCAAAGTGTCTCAGATCTAACAATGGGGGAGAGTATTGTGATGAGAGGTTTGAGGCGTATTGTGCAGCAAATGGAATCAAACATCAGAAATCGATTCCAGGGACACCACAGCAGAATGGTGTGGCTGAGCGCATTAACAGAACCATCCTTGAGCGCGCCAGGAGCATGAGGTTACATGCAGGGAGCCCAAGACCTTTTGGACAGATGCTGTGAATACTGCCGCATAACTCATCAATAGAAGTCCCTCAGCACCATTAGATGGTGGGCTACCAGAAGAAGCGTGGACTGGGAAAGAAGTGAACCTTGCACATCTCAGAGTGTTCGGTTGCACTTCATATGTTCACATTGATGCAGAGCACAGAAACAAGCTGGATGCGAAGTCCAGGATGTGCACATTTATAGGCTATGGGCAACATGATTTTGGCTACAGGTTCTGGGATGCAGAAAACAGAAAATCATTAGAAGCAAGGACGTAGTCTTTAGTGAAAAAGTGATGCATAAGGACAGTGTGCAGGAAAATAAGGCCGAGAAAAAGGAATTCGTAGAGTTGGAAGAGTTACCGGACATGGGTGTTACAGTGCCACAGGATGAGGCAGAGCCGCATACACTAGTTGTGAGGAGGTCTACTCGGGAGAGGAGACCCACGGTCCGATACTCACCCCCTTACATTATCTGCTACTGACAGATAATGGTGAGCCAGAGTGTTTTGAAGAGGCGTTACAGTCAGATATACGGGTTAAGTGGGAACAGGCCATGGATGATGAGATGGACTCTCTTGAGTCTAATCGTACATGGGAGCTAATCACTCTACCCAAGGGTAAGAAAGCTCTTCATAACAAGTGAGTTTACAGACTGAAGGAGAAGCACGATGATTCGAAACGGTACAAGGCCAGATTGGTTGTGAAAGGGTTTCAACAAAAGGCAGGTATCGATTTCACTGAAATATTTTCACCGGTAGTGAAAATGTCTACGATTCGCATGGTCTTGAGTATAGTGGCTTCAGAGGACTTACATCTAGTACATCTAGAATCTAAGCTAGATGAAGACAGCCTTTCTTCATGGGACCTTGAAGAAGAGATGTATATGCATCAGCCGACAAGATATGTGGCACCAGGTAATGGGAACAAGTTGTGCAGACTGAGAAGAGTCTATAGGCCTGAAGCAGGCCCCGAGGCAGTGGTACAAGAAGTTCGATAGTTTCATGTCGGGAAACGGTTTTAGGAGATGTCATGCAGACCACTGTTGTTACTTGAAGAAGTTTGATACGTCATACATCATCCTTCTTCTGTACATTGATGATATGCGTGTGGCTGGCTCAAGCATGGAGGACATCTCAGATCTCAAAAGACAATTGTCTAGAGAATTTGCCATGAAGGATTTAGGAGCTGCAAAACAAATCCTAGGCATGAGGATAAAGCGTGATAGGGAAAACAAGAAATTAGTTTTGTCACAGGCAGAGTACATAAGCAAGGTACTTAATCGATTCAATATGGGATGTGCTAAGCCGATTAGCACTCCATTAGCCAACCACTTCAAGCTATCTAAGGAGCAAGGTGCAAAGACGCAAGAGGAACAGGATTACATGGCTAAAGTCCCATACGCGTTAGCTATTGGGAGTCTCATGTATACTATGGTGAGTACGAGGCCAGACATTACTCAAGCAGTGGGAGTTGTTAGCAGGTTCATGAACAACCCCGGGAAGGAACATTAGGAAGCTGTGAAGTGGATCCTTAGGTACTTGGTAGGTACTAAGGACATAGGGCTGTGTTATGGTGGATCGAAAATCAAGTTACAAGGCAACGTGAATTCAGATTTGGCAGGAGATATCGACAGCAGAGAAGCACTACAGGTTATGTTTTTACTCTGGGTAGTGCTGCAGTCAGTTGGGTCTCTCAGTTACAAAAGATAGTATCTATCAGTACGACAGAAGCATAATATGTTGCGGCTACAGAAGCATACAAGGAGATGGTGTGGATGCAAGGTTTTATGGAAGAGTTGGGTAAGAAGCAAGCAGATGTGATCAGGGCCGAATACTGCATATTAGACCCCAGGTTATTCCTGATCTTAAATACATGATAGCGCCTAATGTCAGTATTTAACTGTGTTTGTTGCAGGATGAAATAAAGAGCGTTGATTGAAAAAAGAGGATTAAAAGCATGAATTTGATGATCCAAAGCCACCTGAGCACGGGATGGTCCCCAGAGAACCAATAATGAAGAGTTTACACCGCTGGGATCTGAGGAAAGCGAGCCAAAGGGGCCCGAAAGGGGTCCAGAATGGAAGATCACATGGTTCCCGACATCCGATCAGTTCGAAACTTCATACATGTGATGGGGGCCATAAAACAACCGTACATATTAAATTTCAGCCCTTGAAGATCTCAGGAAGTGTTCCAACGACCAGATCAGCCCCTTAAATCAATAAGTGGGGCCCACCTGATAACAGTATATGCCTCAACTTTGGTCCCAACCCATTAATCAGGAAGATAAAGAGGATGGATGGTGTAGATTTCTCGTAAACATCACGGTAGGGCCTGTGGATGAGGCGAGTGTACACAGTACACCCGCCCAGCGGTGCACCGCACCACTGTTTCGGTCAAACGGACCGCTGACCCGCGACCTCCTCTCCCTCCCGCGCCAGCGTCCAGCGAACGGACGCTGGCCGATTGGGTTTCAGTTGTGGGCCCCACACGTCCATCAGATCGCCAATCCGGACCGTCCATCAGGTCCAAATGAAGGTCCTCTTCAATGCCTAGGTGTCCGAATCGTGAACGATCATCATGAGTGAAATCCAAACCGTTGAAAACAATTCGGACGGTGAATCAAGAGATCAGATGGACCACACACGAAATCACTCCAATCTCAGCAGGTCTGACCGATTTTTCGAGAGGGAAGCAATGGACGGAGTGGATTTCCAAAAATATCATCACAGTGGGCCCCACCATTTTCGCAGCGAAACTGCGTCCGCGTTCCGCGTCAGCGAAGGAACGACGCTGGCCATTTTTGCGAACGGTCGTGGGCCCCACACGTCACCTTTCGGATGATCCGAGCCGTTCATCGTGTAGAGGGCCGCGAGCACTACAAACCCATGCTGATATTCCACTCCCATGCGTACACACGTGCATGATACAGGCCAGGCCACAAACGGGCTGCCCTGCAACGTTCAAACTGATCTCTTCATGTTTTCTTCTCTGGGCCGCGTTAATGAACGTTCAAAACCACCCATTCTTGACTGAAATTTCGTCCTGAATCCAATGGACGGAGTGGATTTTCCAGAAAACACTTCGGTGGGGCTCACCGATCATGGCTGCGAAAATTTCCATTCCATGTCCTGTTACAACTCTGCCACTGATCTAGCTTTCCAGCAACTATAAAAATGGAGTCTTGGACATGGGAAAAACATTCAGAACCAGGGAGGAGCTCTAGATCTACAGCAAGGGAGAGAAGAAAGAGAAGAGAGAGAAGAAAGAAGAGAGAGAGAAATTGGTTTAATTTTCCTTTTATGATTTTTTTATCTTTATTTTTCCATTTGTTTAATGGATTTTATGGGTAACTAATCTCTCAGCTAGGGCTGAGATGAAACCCCTAATTTGAATACCCTTTGTTCTATGTTGATTTTACTTTAATTAAGATTGATTTGTTTCTTTCCCTAGTGTGCTTGATTGCTTTAATTTCTATACTTCTCCATCTATGAACTTGATCAGAGTCTATGGATGGATGTGGTCTGGATGCTTATTCTAGGTGCTTGTATCTGATCATGAACAGGTTCCTGTAGAGGAAGAAATAGGGTACTTTACTGAACTGCATATTCCATATGCCCGATTTGGACATGGGATATGTTATTCATGGCATTGCTTTAAGGAATTAGACAATCTGTATGCCCGATTAAGGACACGGATTGTGCTTTCTCTAGATAAGTTGGATCAATCTAATTTAAGGTGAATTAACAGACGAAACAAAGGTTAGGATAATTAGGGGTGGATTCGAAAGTCCTAGTGCTCTTCCTCTGATTGAATTTTCTCCCTTATTCTCAATAGTTATTTTCCATAAATTTTTGTTAGTAATTCGCTACATTATTTGTTGAATTAGTTAAGAAGAATCGTGAATTTGACTTGTGACGACCAGTCCTCGTGGGATTCGACCTCGATCTTACCGAGTTTATTACTACATCACAACCCTATACTTGGGGAGTGAACAAGTTTTGGCGCCGTTGCCGGGACTGTTTCGGTCCAAATTAAATTTAGGATTCTCTCTTATCATAATTCATAGCTTAGGATTTTACTAACTTAGAGTTCTTTTTCTTTATTTTAGAAATTAACCTATTTCCTGTTTTGTAGGGTCCTGAGATAAACTTCTAATTTGGTAATCCCTTTCTAAATTCTTTACTTTTTCTAATTTTTTTTTTTCTTTATTTTTAGAATTAGGTTTTTACTTTTTAGAAATTTTCTAATTCTAGAATTTCTTTTGATTTTTTATTTTTTGATTTAGATTGTTCTCTTAAGTAACTTTCTAATTTTAGAAATTTCTTTTCCTTTTTAGAAACTTACTTAGTTTTTTATTTTTATTTTTATTTTTAGAAACTTTCTTTTTTTTTAGAAATTAACCGTTGCTTAGGATTTTTCTATCATTATTTAGGAAACTTGATTTGTTTTTGTTTCTATTTCAGGAATTGAGGAAGAAAGCTACTCAGTGAGGAGGAGCTTCTTAAATCTTCTGACATCACATCTCCTTTTTCCGGGTTCTTTCTTCCCATTCTTATTTACATAGTTTTAACTTGTTTCTAGTTCTAGTTTTCTTTCTCTTAGGTTGTTACTTAGTTTATGCTAGGACGTAGATCTCTAGATATAGAACTAGCATCTTGTGATCCTGAAATAGAAAGAACATTCCATAGAAGATTGAAAGACATCCCAGTTGAAATGGCAGAAGAGAATGGAACTAAAACTCTTAGAGATTATTCAGCTCCTGTCCAATTCAATGCGCCTTCATGCATAGTGTTGCCCACCACCACGGCAGCACACTTTGAACTCAAGACTGGGGTCATACAGTTGTTGCCTTCCTTTTATGGGTTAGACAAGGAGGACCCATATCATCATGTGAAAGAATTCCTAGACATTTGCTCTACCTTTAAATACCAAAACTTCTCAGACGATTCGATCCGCCTACGCCTGTTTCCTTTTTCTTTAAAGGATAAGGCGAAAGCATGGTTGAATTCTCTAGAAGTTGGGTCTATCACTACCTGGGACCAATTGTTTAGGAAGTTCTTAAACAAGTTCTTCCCTGTTCACAAAACTAATGCTCTCCATAGAGAAATCACTAATTTCACACAAAAAGAGGGAGAGCACTTTTATGAATGTTGGGAAAGATGGAAGGACTTGCTTCTTAAATGTCCACACCACGGTTTTGAGAAGTGGCAACAAGTGCAATACTTTTATGACGGTCTGACACCCCAGAACCGTCGCATGGTTGATGCCACCAGTGGAGGGTCCTTCATGACCAAAAGCGATACCGAAGCGTGGAAATTCTTTGAAACCTTGTGTGAAAACTCCCAGCAATGGGACTATTCAGATAGAGGTGAAAGAAGTTCCCAACCACAAAAGAGAGGTGGCATATATGAGATAGGAGTCACGCCAGATCTCCATGCCAAGATTGATGGCCTGACAAAGAAGGTTGATGCTCTGATGTTGCATAATGGACCTCCACAAACAACTCAAGCCGAGGCTTGTGCCATATGTTCTAGTCCTACCCATCCTACGCAATCTTGCCCATCTGGTACAACATTTCCAGAATTCCTCTCTGATCAAGTTCATGCTTTGAACACCTTTCAAAAACCTGGGAATGATCCTTACTCGAACACATACAACCCAGGATGGGCTAGACATCTAAATTTTTCTTGGGCAAGGGGACTACAACAAGGAGGACCATCTGGAAATCCTCCTATGAAACCTCAGCAGTTTCCACAATATCAACAACTGCCTGCACAATCAAGGAAACCATCTCTTGAGGATACACTCCATCTTTTTATGCAGAGTTCTCTCCAATTCCAAAAAGACACCCAACAAACCTTACTTGCCAACCAGCAAAGCTTACATGCAAATGCACAATCCATTGCCAAGCTGGAAGTACAAATGGGTCAACTAGCTGCCACATTGAGTGAGAGAGAGAAGGGTAAGTTCCCTGGCCAACCTGTGGCTAATCCAAAGGGACAATATGAGATTGGCTCTAATTCCAACCAAGGGCAATATCACGAGCAAGCCAAATCAATCACTACCCTTAGGTCAGGCAAACAGATTGACAACAAAATAGAGATACCTAGGGATGAATCAAATCAAGGTGAAGCAGAGAGACACACCAATGCATCCAAAGTCCAAAAACTCTCTGACTCTCCAAGAGCCGCTGACGTGCCACCTTACGTGCCCAAAGCACCTTTTCCTCAACGTCTGGCACCAATGAAGAAAAGAAACAATTTGATGAAATCCTGGACGTGTTTAAAAAAGTGCAAGTCAACATCCCGTTGCTTGACGCTATCAAGCAAGTCCCTGCTTATGCTAAGTTTCTTAAAGATTTATGCACTCAAAAGCGTAAGCAGAATGTTCATAAGAAAGTCTTCCTTGCAGAGCAGCTCAGCTCCATGATTCAACATAACACCCCTCCTAAATTTAGGGATCCAGGAGCTCCTACCATCTCTTGCGGCATAGGAGATCATAAAATCGGGAAGGCATTACTTGATTTAGGGGCGAGCGTCAATTTGTTACCATATTCGGTTATGAGCAGCTAGGACTTGGTGAGTTGAAACCGACTAAAATAACATTACAACTAGCTGATAGATCTGTCAAGGTGCCCCGGGGTGTTATTGAAGATGTGCTAATCCAGGTTGACAAATTTTATTTTCCAGTGGATTCATAGTTATAGATACTCAGCCTGTTCAGAATCCTCATAGTCAGATCCCAGCCATTTTAGGTCGTCCATTTTTTGCCACATCTAATGCTATTATAAATTGCAGGAATGGAGTTATGAAGTTGTCATTTGGTAACATAAATATTAAACTTAATATTTTTAATGCAGGACAACAACCCGCGGATTTGGACGACATATTTGAAGTGGACATGATCGAGAGTCTAGTGCAGGACTCCTTCCGTAAATCTTTTGAAGATCCACTTGAGACCTGCTTAGCACAACATGGCATGGATTTTGACATAGATAGTCCCATCCATGAAGTCAATGCAATGCTCGACTCTACTCCTATATTGGAGACTGAAAAATGGAGAGCGAAAGTGGAACCTCTTCATCCCCCTGAGACTCTTCCTGACAGCACAATTTCTAACTCTGAGAAGGTAAAAGAGAGCAGGTTGCTTAATGTTCTTCGAACATATAAGGCAGCAATTGAACGGAAGATAGCAGAAATACAAGGAGTGTGCCCCACTGTATGTAAGGATTATGCTGTGGAAATGTCACGTAAAATACAAAGGAAGCATGATCCTTAACATAGAAGAAGTTGTTCGGGCAGAAGTCCTTAAATTGTTTGATGATAGTGTCAATTACCTCATTTCAAATAGCACAGTTTATGGGAACTCGCGTCACTTGTCTGGGGTTGGTTAACCACAGTATTGAGGTAAGTTCTTTGGCGAACCCTGGTCTTAAAGATTAATGAATTCATGGTCCATTCTTGTCTGGCTGAAGACGTTAAACTTAGCACTCCTGGGAGGCAACCAGCATTTCATTCTATTTCTTTTCACTGTTAGTTAGTTCAATGTTTGTGGGTAACATTACTGCAAACCCTCACGAGACTACAACTCGTCCACTAGGGGTAACCTAGGGGTTTAAAGGCTTGTTGCATACGCTAAATGCAATCGAGAGCACCTGCGAAAGTGGTATAGGTAGGATCTTTTATTTTACTGATTTCTCTCTTGTGCTGACTCGCTTTTACGCTGATATTTTTTGAGAGCTTCTTGATTCTCCATCCAGGTACTATCTTTCCCTCACTCCTCTTCTCTTTTCGTTGTCTCATGTACATTGCATGCTTATTTCTTTTACATTGAGGACAATGTAGATTTTAGGTTGGGGGTAGGAGATTAGGTTACCTAATCAGTTATTTTCTTGGTCTTGAGCAAAATTGTGAAAATTTTTTAAAATTTTTCTCGAATTCCTATTTAATTCAAAGTGATTTTGAAGGATAGTTGTGATTTTGAAATTACAAGATACAGAATGTGAGTAATTTATGACTCTTGGATTCGGTTGTCTGGTAGATTTCACACTTAAGTTTGAATTGTTAATCCATGATTAAAAGTTGTAAACATTGATTGAGCCAAGATCGCACATATCAGATCTCACTTACACATTAAGTTTTCAGTTCGATATTAAATGGTAACTTGGTAATCACTAAGCATGAAAGGAACCAGCCTGAAAAACATAAAAAAAAATTTAGCATCAGTTTATAAAGAAGAATTGAAAGAATAAGTCGTATAATCGTCATCATAGGTTTGCTCCCTATAGATGAAGATTCGATTCCCCATAGTTGACATGAGAAAAGAGTTAGGCGACAAGTTTTCACCATAGGTTTGCTCCCTATAGGTGCAGATTTGATTCCCCTCTTTGGCGTTACTATTTATAAAGAAAATCAAATGATGAAAATCTGAAAGGCAAGTGTTGGATTCAAGTTTAGTCGTCATGCACTCCGTTGTTAATTACCAATGATATCATGAAATTAATAATTGGATCTCTTAATGATCATAAGCCGAGATTACACTATACACTAATGGAACTCAGTGTTTAGGATGTTCTAATTCATGGTTTAATATTTTGAACTTGATTATGAAATTTACAGTGAACTTGATTCTGAGAGAAAATCCCACTCACCATGCATGAATCTTAGAATGATCACATCTCAATTATCCGTTCACAGGTCACTTGAGTTACAGGAATTGTCTTTTATTTCTGAAATTACTTTTCGCATGTTTTGCTCGGGACTAGCAAAATGCTGGTTGGGGGTTGTGATGATGGTCGAATATTGCATATCAGACCCCAGTTATTGCATGATTTTACCTATATGATAATGCTTAATGGGGTGTATTAATTGTGTTTTGTCACAGGATGAAATCAGGAGTGTTAATTGAAAATTGATGTTAACGGCATGGATTTCATGATCCAAATTCTCCAAAGCACGGGATGGACTCCAGAGAACCAATAACGAAGATTTCACACACCTGGGATCTGAGGAAAGCAAGCCAAAGGGCCTGAAACTGGTGCAAAATGCAAGATCACATCGTTCCCGCCATCCGATCAACTCGAAACTTCATACATGAGATAAGGGCAATAAATTAACCGTACATATCAAGTTTCAGCTCATGGATCATTACGGAAGTACCCCAACTGACAAATCAGTCCACAAACCATCGATTCTGGGCCCACTTGATATCTGGAATTGGCTCAATTTGGATTCAACGCCTAGAATAATATGAGAAAAGAGATGGACCGAGAGGATGTCTCACATGCATCATGGTGGGACCCACATGTACATGTGGGAGTACACAGACTGTGTACTCCCGCACCGCGCCAGAGGGAGCGCCCGGTCAAAGAAGGCGCTGACCGCACCTTCTTCTTCTCAAGCAGCCAGCATCTAGCGGACGGACGCTGGCCAGATGAATTTTAATTGTGGACCCCACACATTGTTCAAATGAATGATCTAGACCGTCCATCAGACCTTAATGGCCCATATTACCATAGCCTAGGTGGAGGTATTTTAGAAGACAGAGAATTTTGGTTCTTTAACCTTTCAAACGCAGGTTAAACGGTGGAACAGAAACATTCTGTGGGCCACACAAAAATGAAGAAAAACCATGGGGTTTCGACCGAAATTTCGATAGAATTTCGGTGGACGGAATAAATTTCTCAAAAAAAACTACAACGTGGGCCCCACCATCTTCGCAGCGGAAGCAATCCGTATCCCTGTTCCGGGTCAGCGAAGGAACGGCCGCTGGCCATTTTTGTGAACGGCTGTGGGCCCCACACATCGCCCGTACGACCGATCCGAGCCGTTCATCTTGTAGAGGGCCGCGAGCACTACAAACCCATGCTGATATTCCACTCCCATGCGTACACACGTGCATGATACAGAGGCCACAAAAGGGCTGCCCTGCAACGTTCAAATCGGATCTTTCTGTATTTTCTTCTCTGGGCTGCATCAATGGACAGTCAAAACCACCCATTCTTGACTGAAATTTTGTCCTGAATCCAATGGACGGGGTGAATTTTCCAGAAAACACTTCGGTGGGGCCCACCGATCATGGCTGCGAAAATATTCCATTCCATGTCCTGCTACAACTCTGCCATTGATCCAGCTTTCCAGCAACTATAGAAAAGAAGTCTTGGATCTGGGAAAAGCATTCAGAAACAGGGTGGAGTTCCAGATCTACAGCAAGGGAGAGAAGAAAGAGAAGAGAGAGAAGAAAGAGAGAGAGAGAGAGAAATTGGTTTGATTTTTCTTTTATGAATTTTTATTTTTATTTATCCATCTGTTTAATGGATTTTATGGGTAACTAATCTCTCAGCTAGGGCTGAGATGAAACCCCTAATTTGAACATCCATTGTTCCATGTTAATTTTACTTTAATTAGATTGATTTGTTTCTTCCCCTAGTGTGCTTGATTATTTTAAATTCTATACTTCTCCATCTATGAACTTTGATCAGAGTCTATGGATGGATGTGGTTTGGATGCTTATTGTAGGTGCTTGTATCTGATCATGAACAGGTTCCTGTAGAGGAAGAAACAGGGTGCTTTACTGAACTGCATATTCCATATGCCCGATTTGGACATGGGATATGTTCTTCATAGCATTGCTTAAAGGAATTAGACAATCTGTATGCCCGATTAAGGACACAGATTGTGCTTTCTCTAGATAAGTTAGATCAATCTAATTTAAGGTGAATTAACAGACAAAACAATGGTTAGGATAATTAGGGGTGGATTCGAAAGTCCTAGTTCTCTCTTTGATTGAATTTTCTTCCTTATTCTCAATTGTTTTTTTTTATAGATTTGTGTTAGTAAATTGCTCCATTATTTGTTGAATTAGTTAAGGAGAATCACAGATTTGAATTGTGACGACCAGTCCTCATGGGATTCGACCTCGATCTTACTGAGTTTATTACTACATCACAACCCTATACTTGGGGATTGAACAGTCCGGCTCATGAGTCTTAGCGGATTGTGGTACCAAAGTTAAATGGGTTTTTCATTGGTAAGTGGTACCTTAGATTCAAGCAGTAGCGTCCGTACATGGTGAATATACAGTAGGCCAATCGGGTTACTTAACAAGTCCGACTGGTAGGAGTGCACGCTAAATTGATCGATATAGAGCGCATACACACTCCTTATAGCCTAACCACCATCGATAATCACCGTACGACTCAGATTCATCGAACGTGTCCGTGGTGGCGAAACTGCTTCAGCCACTCGATCGAAAGTTGTTACCGATTGTCTGGACTATGTTGTAGTCCCAATCACACTCCAAAGCAATAGCATTCACATATGGTAATCATAACAGTATTGAACAAACAATTAAAGCATTACAATTTATAGAACACATAGTGAACATGACATCATACATATGCATTTCATACATAAATCACGTAATTGGGTTTAGGTTACGTGAAGGAATTTATACCTATAGCTAAGGTAGTTGAGAATCTTGTCTCACCACCCTTATAATATATAATTTATCAAACAATTACTCATTCAGACATTTTATCAAACACTTAGGGTACTCATTTCAACATACATATAATAAACTAGTCACAACATATATTATGATGAATCCTTTCACAAGGGAGTTGTCACACATACAACAATCACATATTTTCAATTAATAAGCATGGTAAGCACAAATCAGAATTCCATATTCATTCAGACATTTCAACAAACACATGGAATGCATTATATTCAACATAGTTCATATATATGTATAAAACACGGAAAACAACGTATCAGGCACATGTGAGAGCAATCAAGTCAGTCATAAATCATTAACTGACATTGAAAGCCTTGAAAACCATAACATAAACGTTTATAGTCCGCACCTTTCATCGGTATGCTTGTTACGAACTCGGTTTGTACACTACGTCACCGTCTACAGTACAACGACTACCTAAATCATGAAATTGGTTAGTTATTTCACTGATTCCTCTATTGGATTCCTAAAACAAGATTTGGGTTAGGATTTCTCACCCAAATCGAAGTTGGATTTGACGGTGTAGCTAGATGTAAAGGCGATTCAACGCGTGGAGTAGCAGGAAAGAACCACGACAGCAAACTCTAAGGACCTCCCTTAGATCTCCACTCCTTTCTCCCCTTTTCTCTCTTCTCTCTCCTAGAGTTTGGAGAAAATCATGTGGAATAGAAATGGGGTGGTTTAAGGGCTATTTATAAGCCCAGAACTGATGTTAATGGCCGCAGGGCCATGGTATACTTAGGTTATAGCCAAAAGACGTCTGTTTCGGGCCAACGAAGCTCATCCGGAGGTCCATTGCCTGCATACGGTATGGAGAAAGTTCCCTGACAATGGATCCATGCAAGGTTAAGGTTTTGGTCCGATCGAATTAGTGGATCGATCGTGGACGACTCGCTTCAGTTCAACGGTCACCGTTACTCAATTAGGGCCACAAGTACACTGACATGTGTAAGAAAATTTTCCTGATCCAAGGGTGTAGTTGGGTCAGAATCTGACGGTCTGAACCCTTAAGTTTGGCCTGCAAGCAAACGGCCCAATTCACTTAAATCTGAGTTCATTTTCTAAAGATATTCGCATTTCTCACACACTTTACTCAGGGCTCTAGTTGTGCATTTCTAGATACTATTCAGGCTCGATTCCCATGCTGGTTATCAAGCCCAGTAAGGTGGTCATAACCATATAGTTTCGTGGTTATCGGACTTTCCACGCACAGTCCAAGTCCGATACAGAGTTTCAATGTGCTCTCATGAGCAACTGGGTTTTGAGATTGATCCTACGTTTTTAGGTAATGTAGGGTTAACAATTCTATTAGTTTTAGGTCTTGCAGTTCGTATAGAAAGCGGTTCGAGTTAATATACTAATTAATTCAGTTTAGTTCTTAATTAATTTTTGTCTAATTTCTACATAATTTGATCCTTAGGGATTTTTGCCTTAAGTGGTACTCAGGTCTTTGTACGGATTTTTCCAGGACCTTACAAAAGCGAAACTAAAATATAAAGTAACATCGTCGAATCTCGTCGGGAAGTCGGGATATGTGAAGAAATTTGGAGAAATAGGAGTAGAAATTTAGGGTTTTGAAATGAGTGAGTGAGTTGGAAAAGGGTAGTACCTTAAATTGGAGATAGAAGAGCGTGGAATGAGATCCGGATCTGTCTTTTTACTCTCTCATCTCACGAGAGGAGAAAGTGTTGAAAAATATGTAAGAAATACACAAATGAAAATTGGAAAAAGAAAAAGCATCTTCTCACTTGAATTTTCTAAAATCCAAACCCTAGTTCTAGATCTAGTAAATCCCCACCATAACCAGTCAAAAAACCTTGCGAAGTGCAGAAAATAGATCCAAAACCTTAGGAAACAAGAGAGTAGCAGATCTAGATACTTAATGGGTTATCAGGTTGCTGCAGCTGGAGAGATCCCAAAGCAGCGGTGAGAGAGAAAGAGGAGAGAGAGAGAGAGAGGGAAAGAGTAGAATCAGGAGCGGAGAGAGAGAGAGAGGGGGGAAAGAGTAGAATCGGGAGCGGAGATCAGGAGAGAAAGAGAGGGAAAGAGGAGAATCGGGAGAGAGGGGAATGGGGGTGGAAACAGAGAGAGAGCAAATTAAGGGGCCGGTTAGGGTTATTGATATGTTCGGCCCCTTTTGCCGGCAATGCACGTCGGGCGTTTGAAAAAAAGGGTGGGCAATGCCGCACTTTGTTGTAGTGTACAATGAGACTAAATTACTTATGGCAGCCAAACAAGGCGCTAGACTCCGTTCAGAATAGGGCATTAGTTCCAATTATGACCTCTTTAAATGGTGTTGATTTCAAATCTGAAAATATAAGTGAGCTCTTATTAATTGTTAAGGGTGCATTTAGTTGCACTATTGATCTGAATTGTAATAATTATTCTGTTAAAGTGAAAATTAACAATTTGTAATTATAGTATGGCTGGTATGGGTTTGGGACTTTGGCTCCTAAGTGCAATTGCTATACTTTGAAGCTGGACTTGAAATAACTGGAGTTGAAATTTGAGGGTGAGTTACTCACTAGTGAATGCTAGGAAATGTAACCAGGATTTGGTTGTTTCATCTTTTTTAAACTGAATATTTTCAATTCAATTTAGTTGCTCATCCAAATACAACCTAAAATGTATTATGTTATTTTTGTAAAAACTAACATGTAGATGAAGGAATTGCCTAATGGAAATAACCGAAAAAGGATGACATGTTTCAACTAGGATTTGGTTATTTGTGACTGATATGAAATAAACTTTGTATGAATCAGGGTGGTAGACTCATCAGGAGGGCCAAACATTCACACCGAATGTTGGACTATTGGCCATTCCTTTTCAACTGCCCATTTGTTTTGCATGCAGTGGCTCACACATGAGATAATTGGCCTGATTCTTAAGCTGGACAGATTGACTATTGGGCCTACCAGATGAAATTTTGGATCTTGATGAATGGTCTGGATCGCACATGCATTCCATGTTGGCACTTATGTGGATGTCTAGGTTTAATGACCAGATGTGTGTCTGTAATCCTTATGGGAGATTTCTCTCAATTGAACTTCTCTAGCTTCACTTGAACCTTTCATCAATCAAAAGCAGTACCAAGACTAATTGATAATTGTGAAAAGAGCATTAATCACACCTTTTCAGCTCACCTAAAGATTGGACCATCTTGATTTTCAGGCCATGACACATGATCGAAGGGGATCTCCCCACAAATGGTCAAGATCTTGCACACGTGTACTAAACTGGACCTCAACATGAATCAGCAGCACAATGCAAACATAAAACTAATCTGACACATGGTAAGTTTGGTCAAGCCACACCTTATCCCAAGAGAAATACAATTTTCATAGTTTTTTAGGTTGTTGAGTTGGGCCCTTGGTTCAATGATACAAACGACAACACTATATGGATGGTGGCCCATGAACCAAAAATCCTCCACATAAGGATAACATGAGCCTTCAACTGGTGGCCAGCATATAGATGATTGAGGATGAGAATACAGTTATCAGCAAGATAAGAGGCAAATACCCGCATACATATACTCGCATACATCTAACCTTGGTGGCTTTCATTACCCATTTCCATTAAAAACAACAAAATTAACATAAAAGCTTCGCTCCAAACGGGGATGGAAGTTCAGACAGTTGTTCCAAATCATCAATGTTCAAATAGTAGTTCTAAATCATCATCAGCAAATTAAAAAATAAAAAGAAATTAACAAATAACAGGAAAAATGGAAAGATTAATAAAGATAATTAGAGTAAAGACCACTTCTTTATGTGTAGGAAGAGTAAATCCAGACCATTCATCAGGTGCGCCCGACCATTCATGTGCTAGAGCCCGAAGATCAGGCCTGTCTATTCATCATCTAAGACCACAAGCAAGCATTAAATGCAAACCATTAGTCAATTCTCTTCATAGGCCCACATGATGAACGAACAATCCCAACTTTCTGGCTATGGAGCATACGTACTGGGGCCAACTAGATGGACAACCAGGATTCCACACGCGCATTACGTTGGCACGTGAGAAGCCAATCTTGTTTCTCTTCATGCATACAAGAAAGGAAAACAGCTCTCGGAATATCAAAAACCAAACCCTAAAATAGAGATTCGAACATCTAAAAAAATCAAGAAGATGACAGAAATAGAAATAGATCAAAATGGATTTTTACATGAATATGAAATTATTATTATTTTTCATAATTAAAATTTTTTTTTTTTAAAAAAAGCACCTTTGATGGAGAGCATCAAGAAGAAAAAATTCCAAAAAGAACGAGAAGGAGATTACTCTACATTTGGGAGTAAGGGTCCATTTGGGAGATGCCCAAAAATGGCTTCATCAGATTTTAGTTAATGAAAATCTAGATTTAATCAAAGGAGAAGCTTACCCTAATGCGGCTAACAAAAATCTGGATAACTGAAGAACCAGCGAGAGGGAGAGGGAGAGGCAGAGAGAGAGGCAGAGAGAGAGAGTGCAAGCGGAGAGGGTCGAAGAGCGAGCAGAGAGGGAGATCGAGAGATCGAGCGGAGAGAGAGAGAGAGAGAGAGAGAGAGAGAGAGAGAGATGACCCGCTCGATGAAAATGGGAAAGAGCAAACGACACTCAATATTTTGGAATTCCTCTTCTAAATCAGATAAACATTTCAAATCCGAAACCGTGTGCGTTTACCATTGTTTATAACAAAAAATGGTAAACATAAATTTGGAAAGGGGAGGGCTCTATGGGCCCCACCATGATGGATATGTTTCATCCACGCTGTCCATCTATTTCTCAACATCATTTTGGGATCGATCCCCAAACACGAGCCCTAATTAAGTCTCAGGTGGACCACAAAATGAGAAAACGCTGGACAGTTGGATGTCCACCATTCAAAACTTTGGTTACGCTGATGGATAATTGACTTTTGCCAACGGCTTTTAACCGTCGGCAATGCCGATTGATTTTAGCCATAGCCGAAACCACCCCAAATTCGTCGGCTTTTCCTAGTTTTTTGGTAGTGCCTACATAGCCTCGTAGGTCAGCGCGATGTTCTCAGTAATTGCTCTTCCTTTCACGAAGGCTTCTTGCTCAGTGGAGATCAGTTTGGGGAGAATAGCGCTTAGTCTGGTTGCTAGGATCTTCAAAAAAAACTTACAAATGACATTGCACAGGCTGATGGGTCGAAAGTCAGAAAATTTGGAAGCTAATGGGGATTTGGGAATTAAACAAATGAGGGAGGAGGAGGAGGCTCTAGGGAGAGCTCCCCCTTGGAACAGGAAAAGGGCTGCAGTGTGGATATCTTTCCCTACAATCTGCCAGCATGCTGAGAAGAAAGCTCCTGAAAATCCATCTTGACCCGAAGCCTCATCTTTGGGGATTGCAAAGACGACAGCATGGACTTCTTCCTGGGGGGGGGGGAAGAAACTCATTGTCCTGTTGGTATAGCACCGAGGGGATAGCCGATATCAGGTCGTCGGAGGGAATGATGGGTTCTTCTTTGAAGAGCTCCTCAAGGAACGTGACTGTGGCTGATTTGATCGCATCTTGATCCGAGATGAAAGTGCCATCTGCGTTTTTTTTTTTTTTTTTTATCCTAGCAATGGTTAAGCGCCTGATTTTTTCTTGAGTTGAAGTGTGAAAAAACTTTGTATTTCTATCGCCTTCCTCTAACCAGAAATTCCTAGTTTTCTGTTTACAGAATACTTCTTCCATAAGTTCCAATTGGGCTAGGTGTTGTCTGGCATCGAGCTTTCTTGTATCAAGTTCTCGTTTGGAGAGTCCTGCATTTTTTGTTCTCTGTTTGCCAGTTCTTCCTCAACTTGCTTTACCTGATGGAAAATATTTCCACAAACATCTTTATTCCACCATTTGAGCAGTTGTTTGGTTTTCTTCAGCTTCATCTGGGCGTTAATCATGGGCTGATCTGAACATTTACCCTCCCAAGCCTTCTTGACCACCTGCTGAAAAGTCTCATGGAGGGTCCACATTCTAAGAAATTTGAAGGGTCTGGCCTTGGGTTGGGTCTGATTGGGGAAGGATAGAAGTAGCGGGCAATGATCAGAGTTAATATGAGGGAGGTGCTCCACTCTAAAGGATGGGAAGATAGTGGCCCATTTGTATTGATGAGGACTTTATCATGTCGCGCCCACACTTATGCCTGCCCAGATTTGTTATTGCTCTAAGTAAAATGGTTCCGGACATAGCCTGCATCAATAAGAATATCATATGTAAAAGAGAAGCAAGCATATCGACATTAGTATGGGTACTTGAGGAAGGAAGAATACCATATTTAAAAGAGAAGCAAGCATATCGACATTTGCTTTCATTTCATCCGAGGGGACATAAAGAATTAGGAGATTGAGCTCGTTTTCGTCAAGTCATAAGATCAAGTTGTTGATATTTTTATGAAACTCCTCAAAGCTGACATCCTTAATAAGTTAATAAATATTCTTGAAATTTTTTATGAAAGAAAATTATGTTTTGCGAGAGGGGGGTGAGAAATAAATATATTTTTTTTTGTAATTTTTAAAAGTATGGAAAACTAATATATAAAGTAGAAGTTTTAAGAGAGTCACTTAAAAAGTTCATAGTTTAAATTTGTATGGAAAATAGTATGGGTAGTTGAGGAAGGTAGAAGCTCATTAAGTGCCTGTTTGATTTTCTAATTACACCGGTAAATACACGGAATTACCTTATTCTTATTTACTACACCTGTTTGAAAGTCGCCAGGAATTACATTTCAAAAATCAGGCCATACAAACGTTGTTATTACTGATTTAAATATGTGGGCCCCACCATGATCTATATGAGTTATCCACACCATCTATCCTTTTAAAAAATATATTTTAAGGCACGAGCCCAAAAATGAGGAAAATCAAAAGCTCAAGTGGACCACACCTTAGGAAACAATGATCATTAAAATGTCAATGGTTGAAAGTTGTTTTCTCCCTAGGGCCCACAGTGATGTTTATTTGTCATCCAACCCGTTAATAAGGTAACACAGTCATCAATAAAGTGGAAACAAAAATATTAGTTTGATCCAAAACTTCTAGGGTCTTCAAGATGCTTTCAATGGTAGGAGTTCAATTCCCATTGTTTGCAGCTGTGTGGTCAACTTGATCTTTGGATCTGCCTCTTTTTTTGGCTCTTTTCCTAAAATGAGTTGGCTAATGGGATGGACGGTGTGGATAATACACAAATATCAAGGTGGGCCCCACGATTTAACTTTTTTCTCATCAGGAGACGTGAAGAGTGCTATAAATGAAAGGTGGTGGTCAAATTACCTTGGAAAACCAATCGGTAACACAGGAGGTAAATAATTATTACCCATTTACCTGCAATTACCTCTGTAATTGGAAAATCAAACAGGACTTAAATGAGAAGAAAAGTGTAAAAAGGATCCCAAGTGCATATATATATATATATATATATATATATATATATATATATATATATATATATATATATATATATATATATATATATATAATGCTGTAAGAAATATTGACTACAACTGAGAATTTTCTCTTTTCCATGCTTGAAGTTTTTCTTCCTCTTGTTTCACTTTTTTCCTATGTAAGAGTATAAGAGACTCAAAGGAATCTTCTTCTTTTTTTTTTTGTAAAAAATTATTGAAGATTAGTTTCAGTATTTTTATTTATTTTATTATTATTATTATTATTATTATTATTATTATTATTTTAGAGAACCAACGTATCATATATATCTACAAAAACGGGGCTGTACTGTGAGACCCGAACCGAGTTCGCATGTGTGCATGTGCGTGTGTGAGTATGTGTAACATCCCGGATTTTTGCCAACCTGGAATTTGACGTCCTTAGGCAATGGCTCGATCCTAACACCTTATTAACTTGTCAGAACTGAATCCCACAATCTAAAATCGATCCTTAACCCATTTCCTTCACAAATCCCACCCTTCACCACCTTGTTCTTTAAATTTTCTAAGTACTTTCACCCTAGACACTATCTTAAACTAGCTAAGTATTATAACTTGCATCACTTTATATGCAAACTACAAAGGCCCAGGTACCACCTCAGACGAAAATTACTCAAGACTAAATCCTTTAGAAATGAGGCAAGAATTAGCCAGTGTGAAACTAGAGTACCTATGAAATTAGCACCAATCACTTTAAATACGATCTGCAAGACCCAAAACTTGTAGAATCATTGACGCTAGGGTACCCTAAAATCTCGGATCAATCTCATTACCCAATTGCTCTCGGGAGCATCTCGAAACTCTGTATCAGCTCCGGACCGCACGTCGGAAGTCCGATTAACCCGAAGTTAAGGAATTAGGATCGCCTTGCTGGGCTTAACAACCATCTTGGAAATCAAATCCAGATAGTGTCCCAGTGTAATTCGCTTGAGCCCGGAGTGAAGAGTGTGAGAAATGTGAAATTAATTTAAAATAAAATAGAAATTTATGAATGTAACATCCCGGATTTTTGCCAACCTGGGATTAGACGTCCTAGGGCAATGGGTTGATCCTAAGACCTTATCAACTTGTCAAAACTCAATCCCACAGTCTAAAATTGCTCTTTAAACCATTTTCTTCACAAATCCCACCCTTCACTACCTTATGCTTTCAATTTTTCAAAGCACTTTCGCCCTAGACACTAACTTAAACTAGCTAAGTAGTAAAACTTGGATCACTTTATATACAAACTACAAAGGCCTAAGTACCATCTCAACCAGAAAACAATTAGGATTAAATCCTTTAGGAATTTAACAAAGTTAACTAAGTGCAAAACTCGATTAGCCATGAAATCCGTTGGGATCGCTTTAAATACGATCTGCAAGACCCAAAACTTGCAAAATCAGTGACTCTAGGTTACCCTAAAATTTAAAACCAAACTCATTTCCCGGCTGCTCTCGGGAATGAAATGAAACTTCATATTAGGTCTAGGCCGCACCTCGGAAGTCCGATTAACACGAAGTTAAGGAACTAGGACCGCCTCACTGGGCTTGACAATCATGTCGAAAATCAGGTCCAGCCGATGTCCCACGGCCATTCGTTTGGATCCGGAGCGAGGGAGTGTGAAAAACACTATTCCCATTCCAAAATAAATATCAGGAATAGTGATCTGGCACCATTCGCTTGCGCATCAGTATTAAGCAACCAGACCGTCAGAATCAGACCAAATTACACCCTCGGATCAGGAAAAATTTCAGGAACATTTACATGTACTTGGAATTTCGGATCGTGGACCACTGACCGTTGAACTGAAAGTGGTCCGCCACGTGCGATCTGGGAATCCGATCGAGTCGAAAACGTAATCCCACATAGATCCATGTGTGGTGAGCTTAAGTCTGACGTTTGACTAAAGGAGGGCCACCAGAACCTCTCTTTTGAGCTGAAAAAGTGACGAAATACCTATATTAGCAGTAACCCTTGAACATGAGTCTATTTCGGTGAGTTTTGAGACTATATAAGGACCTTAAACCCTCTCTCATGGCAGCCATACGAATTTGGGATTTGAGAAGGGAAAAGAGAGAGAAAGTGAGGGAGAAGTGGGAGAATCTCCCTGCCGTCGTTCCCTGCCACCACACGGGCTGCACCATTCCTTTCTTGACGCTTTTCCGGTGTTTCTGGCGTTGTTTCTAGGTAAGAAACCCTAACCCTAATCTGTTTTGGGGTTTAGACTGTTGTAGGTTGTGAAATAGTTAACCTATTTCGTTCTCTAGGTTGCCAAACTGCCGAATACGGAAGCTTAGCAAACCTATCAACTCCGTTACAATTCTACGACAAAAGGTGCGGACTTTAGGTGTATAGGTTATGATTTTCAATGCTTTGAATGTCAGATAATGATAGATTCATGATCTGCATGCAAGTGCACATGTACAAAGTGCTTTCCATTTCGTGTTTCGATTAACGTTGTAGAATATGGAATTTCACATACTCTAGGTATACGTAGAAATACCGTATACGTATTTTTTTTGGAGAAATGTTTGACATGTTTATTTAATGTATGATTATACTATATATGGATAAAATACTAGTTTGGCGAAAGGAATCGCCGTAATACATGTTCACTTGTAAATGCTACATATGTTGAAATTGTGTATTCTAGAAATACCGTATATGTGTAAGTTTTGGAAATGTAATTGTCATGATTATTTGTTGTATAATTATGGTATACATGGATAAAATACTCGTTTGGCTAAAGGATAACCCTAATACATGTTTTACTAACATGCACCATGTATGTTGTAATAGTGTAATCTAAGTGTTTGTGGAAATGGCTGAATGAGTATAGAATTCTCATTCGTGCTCGCCATGACTAATTGTCATGGATTCATGATTGATGTATTGGCGATACCCCCTTTGACGAAAGGATTTGCCCTAAGTCACGCCACAGCCAATATACACTATATATGCTAAAATGGGTGGCCCAAGTGTTTGTGGAAGTGACTGAATGAATATGGAACTTGGATTCCTGCTTGCCTTGACTATCCGTCGTGGGTGTACACGTGTTATGATTGGGGCAACTCCCTAGTGAAAGGATTTAGCCTAATGCCTATGTGATCGACATATGTTGTGTATGTTGATGTATGTTTGTTTAAGTGTTTCTTGAAATGTCTGAATGAGTAGTAGTTAGCAAATTGTAATGTATAAGGGTGTTGAGATATGATTCTCAACCTCTTTTAACTATGTGTATGATCTCCTTTGATAGTTGTGTGATTAGGAATTGAACATGTACAAACTCATGCTTGTGTTGTGATTCATAACATGCTCAACTGCTTTATGATTTTAACTATGTAATGCATATGTTTAAAATATATATTTACGTTGTATGATCCGTCATGGGTGATGGGGGAGCGGAGCAACGAGTGCGTGCAACAGCCCTGGCAGCCCTAAACGGATAATACTAGATCTTGATTGTAGGAGTTGAATCTTGATCCATTACTGCTTTATCTATCTGTAATTGATTGTGTTTGGGGCTATGATTATGGCCCAAGGCAATCGGTAACGGGATTGAACTCATGGCTGAGATTCATTTGCCACGTGGGATGTGTTCGACGAACTCGAGTCGTGCGTTGCCTGTCGGCAGTGGCTAGGCCACACGAAGTTGTTTATGCACTTCATGTCGTGCAGCTCAACGGGCGATCGTGCTAGTCGAGCTCGTCAAGTAACCCGATCTGTCTTATGCATGTTCACCCTGTTTGGACGCTACTGCTTGAACCTAGGGTACCAAACTTACTAGTGAAACTCCCTTTTAACCATGATACCTCGATCCGCTAAGACGCATGAGTCGGGCATGGTGGTATGGGACACTGTGGTCGAGCTGTCGGCCTACGCTGGGGCCATGTGCCTCCCCGTAGTGACCATTGCGCAACCAACTCGTGAGCCGAATATGGTGGTATGGGACATTGTATTCAAGATATCGATACTTACGGTGAGAGCCGAGTACAGTGAGACCTGTACTCGTGCTAACGGGCGACGAGTCCTCCGTAGTATCTTTGAGTATACTCCAAGGGTCTGTGATTGGCGACGAGTCTTTCGCAGCGACTAGAGTATGAGTTGAGCCGAGTACGGTGAGACCTGTACTCGAGCTGACGGCTAGTGATTGAGCCGAGTACGGTGAGACCTGTACTCGAGCTGACGGCCAGCAATTGAGCCGCATACGGTGAGATCTGTATCCGCGCTGATGGGTGACGAGCCCTTTGCGATGCCTTCACTATGCTTCTCAAACCATAATATCGTATGAGATTAACTAGGATTGACGACCTTAGAATGGATCATGTTTGGGAATGATATAAGGGAGGTACCTTAGTTTCCCAATACTGCTGTTTGAAATGGACTAATAATAACTTGGTAATCATGAGCATCATCGCACCGCATGTGCTTTGTAGATGTGGCGCACTGAGAGAGTTAAGCATTCGCGAATATAAGATGATGTCGCTTGAGGGTGGTTTGGCAAGGGCATACAGCATCATGTCATTTCATTCTTGCATTTAATAAGAGTAGTTAGAATTATTTGATTTGTACTGCTTAATTGAATTGATAACATGTTTACCTATGCTTTACTGTTCCACTGAGTTGATCACTCACTCCCACGTTACGGGACGGTGTTGTACACACCAATCAGATTTGTTGAGTTTCAGGTGGTGGCGATGCTTGTGAAGCAGAGCCGGACTACTTCTATGATGATAGGAGGAATTCTCCTATCTGTATCTCTCTGGCAGGTTAATGAAGACCTGATATTGTATTGACGGGGCTATGGTACATGGGATAGGAGGCATTACACTTCCTCACATTTGGTACATTTTAGAACTGCACTTGTATTTATTTAACCTGGTAATGTTATCACACTCTGGAGACTCATCATAAGTTATATATTTTATCTATCTATCACAGTCTTCCGCTTGCAAATTTAACTGTCTCTGGAGTATGATATGCTGTTTTGGCTTAATCTCACTCATGTTCAATGCACGAATACAGTCAACATTTAATCATCATTCATTTTGTTGCATATGTGATGTTCTGGAACTCGGGAGTTGAGTCTATGCTCGACCCCCGATTTTCAGGGCATTACAATGAAATCTGTCACATCTCGCTTGCGGATCAGTATTAAGCAACCAGACCGTCAGAATCAGACCAAATTACACCCTCGGATCAGGGATATTTCCCCAAACATAACCATGTACTCGGAATCTCCGATCGAGATTCACTGACCGTTGAACTGAAACTAGTCCGCCACGCGTGATCTGAGAACCCTATTGGAATGAAAACTTAATGGTACCTAGATCCAGTGTTAGTGAGCTTAAGTTCGACCTTTGGCTCAAGGAGGCCCGCCAGAAGTCCTCCGTTGAGCTGAAACAGGCCCGCTTTGGTTATAACCTAAGTATACCTTGACCATAAGTCTATTTTAGTGAGTTTTTAGGATGTATAAGGACCTTAGAACCCTCTCTCTCATAGGCATACGAATTTGAGAGAAACCCTAGAGAGAGGAGAGAGAAAAGAGAGAGAAAGTGAGAGAAAAGTGGGAGCATCTCCCTGCCTTGCTTTCCTGCCGCTATACGTGCTTAACCGCTTCCTTTTAATCGCTTTCCCGGTGATTCCGGCTCCGTTTCTAGGTAAGAAACCCTAACCCTAATTTGTTTTGGGGTTTTGATAGTTGTAGGTTATGAAATAGCTAACCTATTTCAATCTATAAGTTACCAAACTGCCGAATGCGAAAGCTTAGCAAACCTATCAGATCCGTTACGATTCTACGACAAAAGGTGCGGACTTTGGGTATATAGGTTATGGTTTTCAACACTTTCAATGTCAGAAAATGATAAATTCATGATCTGCATGCAATTGCACATGTACAAAGTGCTGTCTATTTTCCGTTTCGATTAAAGATGAAGAATATGGAATTTTATATACTTTAGGTATTTGTAGAAAGTACCGTATACATATAAATTTTGAAAATGTGTTTGCCATGATTATTTGCTGTATTGATATATGATATATGGATAAAATACTTATTTGGCGAAAGGACTCACCCTAATTCATGTTTTTGCTAATATACACTATGTATGTTAAAATAGTGTATTCTAAGTGTTTGTGAAAATGACTGAATGAGTATAGAATTCTCATTCATGCTCGCCATGACTAATTGTCATGGATATATGATTGTTGTATTGGCGATACCCCTTTAACGAAAGGATTTGCCCTAAATCACGCCACGGCCAGTATACACTATATATGCTAAAATGTGTAGCCCAAGTGTTTGTGGAAATGACTGAATGAACATGGAACTTGGATTCCTGCTTGCCATGACTATCCGTCGTGGGTGCACGCATGTTATAATTGGGGCAACTCCCTAGTGAAAGGATTTGGCCTAATACCTATGTGATCAACATATGCCATGTATGTTGATGTATGTAGTCTAAGTGTTTGTTGAAACGTTTGAATGAGTAGTAGTTAGTAAATTGTAATGTATAAGGGTTTTGAGATATGATTCTCAACTCCTTTAACTATGTGTATGATTTCCTTGGATAGCTGTGTGATTAGGAATTGAATATGTACAAACTCATGCTTGTGTTGTGCTTCATAACATGCTCAACTGATTGTATGATTTTATCTATGTAATGCATATGTTTAAATTCATGTTTACGTTGTATGATCCGTCATGGGTGATGGGGGAGTGGAGCAACGAGTGCGTGCAACAGCCCTGGCAGCCCTAAACGGATAATATCAGACTTTGATTGTATGATTTGAATCTTGATCCATTACTGCTTTAACTATTTGCAATTGAATGTGATTGGGGCTATGATTATAGTCCAAGCAATCGGTAACGAGATTGAATTCATGGCTATGATTCATTTGCCATACAAGACGTGTTTGACGAACCCGAGTCATGCGTTGCTTGTCGGTAGTGGTTAGGCCACACGAAGTGCTTATGCACTTCATGTCGTACAACTCAACGGGCGCTCATGCTAGTCGAACTCGTTAAGTAACCCGATCTGTCTAATGTATGTTCACCATGTTTGGACGCTACTGCTTGAACCTAGGTACCAAACTTACCAGTGAAATCCCTTTAACCATGGTACCTCGATCCGCTAAGACTCATGAGCTGGGCATGGTGGTATGGGACACTGTGGTCGAGCTGTCGGGCTATGTTGGGGCCACGTGCCTCCCCGTAGTGACAAATGAGCAACCAGACTCGTGAGCCGATTATGGTGGTATGGGACACTATATTCGAGCTATCGACACCTACGCCAAGAGCCGAATACGGTGAGACCTGTATTCGTGCTGACGGGCGACGAGCCCTTCGTAGTGTCTTCGAGTATACTTTAAGGTCTGTGATTGGCAATGAATCCTTCGCAGTAATTAGAGCATGAGTTGAGCCGAGTATGGTGAGACCTATATTCGAGCCGACGGCCCGCGATTGAGCCGAGTATGGTGAGACCTGTATTCGAGCTGACGGCCAGCAATTGAGCCGCATACGATGAGATCTGTATCCGTACTGACGGGTGACTAGCCCTTTGTGATGCCTTCGCGATGCCTCTCAAACCATAATATCGTATGAGATTAACTAGGACTGACGACCTTAGAATAGATCATGTTTGGGAATGATACAAGGGAGGTACCTTAGTTTCCCAATACTGCTGTTTGAAATGGACTAATAACAACTCGGTAATCATGCTCATCATAGCATTGCATGTGCCTGGAAGATGTAGACCACTGAGGGATGAAAGCATGCTACAAATGTAAGATGGTGTCGCATGAGGGTGGTTTAGCAAGGGCATACATCATGACTGCATTCATACTTGCATTAATAAGAATAATTAGAAGTATTTGATTTTACTACTTTATCATTACTGCTTGACTATTTTGATAACATGTTAACCTATGCTTTATTGTTCCACTGAGTTGATCACTCACTCCCATGTTACGGGACAGTGTTGTACACACCAACCAGATTTGTTGAGTTTCAGGTGATGGAGATGCTTATGAAGTAGAGCCGGACTATTACTATGATGTTGAGGAGGAGTTCTCCTACATGTAATCTCTGACAGGTCTATGAAGACCTGGTATTGTATTGATGGGGCTATGGTACTAGGGATAGAAGACATTACACTTCCTCACATTTGGTATATTTTAGAACTATACTTGTAATTATTTAACCTGGTAACATTATCATACTCTAGAGACCCACCATTGTTTTTATATTTTATATATCTATCACAGTCTTCCGCTTGCAATTTAACTGTCTCTGGAGTATGATATGCTGTTTTGACTTAATCTCACTCATGTTCAATGTACTAATACCGACAACATTCAATCATCATTCATTTTGTTGCATATATGATGTGTTGGAACTCGGGAGTTGAGTTTATGCTCGACCCCTGATTTCAGGGCGTTACAGTATGCATCTCATTCATCTTGGTCTCGCGGTCCTACCAGTCAAATTTCGGTGACCCGCGACCATCGGGTAGTGTTTGCATCATCCTTGAGTTCGGTCATATAAACCTGACTCGGATTGACCCGAGACCTATGCCATTGCGACTGCATCGTGGCCGCGGTTCCAACACTATGTCTCGCGCATAAATCCGATATGTAGACCAAAAGTTGTGTACATTTCATTGTATGACCCTTAATCATGTGGCCCACTTAAGTGTCATGCATGTGGACCCCACTCCTCTTGGCACAAGTTCCCATGCAACACTATACATACCACTAAAATTTCATGGGTTAGTAACCCATTTAAATTAAATAAATTTCTGGACTCTAGCAGGCCTAGGAAGTGGGTGGGCTGGAATTCCAGCAAGGGGCCCAAATTTGTGCATAATTGATCTTTTGGAGCCGTGGCGGCCCACCAGATTTAAAGGAGTGTTGCACGCACTATTTGTCCTCCTTAGATATTTTTAGCTTAATTGCCCCTTGAGGCCCACCTTTGTGGTGGTTTGTGGGCTAGCCTTAACCAGAATTTTTGATAGCTTTATAGGCCCAATGGGCTGGAAACCTATTCCTTGAGCCCAAGATTGTGCAAGGGCTGACCTTATTGATTCATGGGCCCAATGGGCTATCTACAAGTTGATCATGTGCATTTATTAGCCTTGATGCCCTCATAAAATGCTTAATGGTGGGCTGACTTGCAAGGCCCACATAAATGTATATTGTGGAGGGCTTTGCTAATTCTTTGGGCTGGTGTGCAAGGCCCACACTGTCAGTATAGGCCTTGCCCATGTGTATTCTCGGGCTTACGGGCTGCCCTCAAGTCCACCATAATGTATGAATTGGATGGCTTTTGTTTGAGCCATTTCTTTTGGGCCCATTATGTGATATATTATATGCATGTTTGTGTTAGCAAGTAGGCCTTGTGGACTCAGTTCTTTTGGATAGGCCCATTGATCTTAGGCCTGTACTCTCCTATCTATTGTGATGGGCTTAGGGGCAATAATACACAAGAGGTTGGGCCCTTGGCTGCCCACTAAACTGTCCCTGTACTTGGGCCAAAAGTGAGGCCCAACTCACTTGTGTTAAATGTGAAACTTACCCATGTAAATGAATTACTAGGCTGCCCATGAAGCCCACCACAATATATGGATTTATGACCTTTATGGTTGGGTTCAAACCTTGCTTAAAGGACCACCATGCTACCTAAGTATTGGGCTTAGTGTATAGCCCACTAGGCCATGGATTGCTTAGGTCTTGGGCCTTATTTCATGCTCGAGTAGTGGCAGGCTACCTCTTAGGAACCAGTTGAGGTTGGATGTCCTCCTGGGTGGTCTTAAGATAGGCCCATAGGTTTCTCTATGGATGGTTAAAGGCCCACCATAGACCCTAAGCCATTTGTTTAAGGCTCAATGTGTATATATGTGGAACCTACCTTAACACATGTTTGGTCCAGGCTGTCCAAGCCTTGGATCGCCCGATCATGGAGGCACTCTCTGCCTTGGGTTGCTGCTGGATTCATAATCTAGTAGCAGACCCACTTGATCTTTTCTTGATGTATACACACCCTCCATCTGGTGGGGCCCCCTGTGAATATTGTTGGCCTTCATGAGATCATTCTCACTTATTTGACTAATTTCTGGGCTTTAGCAGGACCAAGAAGCTGAGTGGGCCGAACGTTTATCAAGGAGCTTCAAATGTACATTGTTATGGTTGAAACTTTATTGGACATGGGACCTACCATATTAAGAACTTGTGTATGTGTTGCATGCTTGCATTTTCTTATAATCTTTGGGCTTAATTAGTGCATTCTTTTGAGTCACCTTTAGTGATCACATAAGGACCCCATCTTAGATCAGATTTTTGGGGCATCCCATGGACTCAGAATGGGTTGGGACATCCCAGCTTGGCCCAACCATATATTGGGCCAGCTTCCACCATTTTAATGGACTTGTGGGCTAAGATAAGGATAGTATTGGGCCCTTGGTTGCCCACTTAAAATTGCTAGCTATTGGGCTGATGTAGTTGGGCCCATTTCATCATCCAAACTTAAACTTATTTTTGGACCGTATATTGTGTACGCAGGCTGCCCACCAAGTCCAACATTATGCATGGATTCTATGGTCATTGGGAATTGAGCCTTGGGCCTTAATTTCCCTCTTGGGGCCCATGTTGTTAAAGGTGGTATTATATCCTTTTCTTTTGGCCTATTAGGAGGGATATATGTATGTGGTTACCTGTGTTCTTATCTTGAATGTAGGCCTTAGGCCTTGTATCCATATAGTTCGTGGTTGAGATGCCTCTTGGGGAATGGTGGTTAAATGTCCCCATTATGAACCCCTCTAAGCCCGATTGTATCTAAATGTGATTAGATGCTCATCTTAAACTCTTGCTAGACTCACTTTTGTGTTACTTAGACACGTAGTTGTATGCTTAGTCTCGTGGGCTACCCCAGGTAAATGGACCCTCACTAGAGGTGGGATTCCTTATGGATATTGTCTAAATATCTAATCTTAGTCCCTTCTTAGATAGGAGGAGTGTACTACATTGTATATCGCCATATAGTGTGATTAAATTCATCTTCATGACCCATGTACATCATTGTATGCTTAGTTGACACTAAACCATTATGTGTGTATGGTCATATTGTGTCATTGGGCATTGCATGTTACCTTCTTCGAGGGACATAGTATTCCCTCTTGAGCACGTTGGATGCTTAGAATTGATGCATGGTGGATTGTGTGATTCATGCATCAGGCATTGCATAACATATGAGCATTTTTGCCCTTGCTTCATCAGGGTTGTAGCCTCCACAGATATATCGTGGATGGCCATGTTTGGATACCGAAAATGTTACTTGAGCATACCGGGTGCATAGGATGCCTATGGGTGAAATTTTCAAAATTTCTATGGTACCAAGGATCTGCTCCAACGCCGTGACCGAGTGGAATATATGAGCGCACGAGGGCCTTATACCATTAGGCCGCGACTCCCACTGTCGTGTAGTCGGTTGGATAGGGGTGTGTCCTTACTCGCCTGATGTAAGGGGGCATTGCTAGGCTGAGTCTGACCAGCTCGTGAATGGGCCTGCTACCATCAGGCCTTGCTAGTGATTGGTTGTCCACAGGCGGGTAGTAAGGTCTCTTACGCTGGTTTGACTGTGCGGGGTCTGTAGAGCGGCAGTCATCCAGTAGTGTAATGGACCCCGGTGATTTCCTTATGATAGAAATGTACTTGATATGTGGATTGGATATGAGCATTGACATTACTTCGCATTGCATTTGCATCGGCTATGTAAGCCTCATAATGCATTACAGTACTCATTGCATTATAGTACTCATCGCATTACAGTACTCATATTGCATTACAATACTCATCGCATTACAGTACTCATTGTATTACAGTACGCATTGCATTATATAGCCTTGGTATGGGTTCCTGCATGATCGTACTGCCTTGGTATAGTTTCTTGCATTCATGATAGCCTTGGTAAGGCTAGTGGTATTGGTATTGATCATGACTCCCTTCTGCATTCTCTATCTTCGTCTGAGCACCATTGTCACACACTTTCACCACCCTCTAAGCTTTCTATAAGCTTATACACGATTGATGCGTGCAGGAGATCCTAGGCAGGTGTCATAGCAGCAGAGCGTGGAGTAGAGTTGAGCTTGAGGACTCCAGTGTTGCTGACTCTTTTCTCTCTTTTCCCATTATCTTATGTATGTCCTTTTGGACCTGATGTAAGCTTGTAAAAGTTCAAATTCTTAGTGGATTTTGTGATGTATATCCTTTGTTACTTCCAGATGTACTTGCTGTGATCTTAGGTGTACTCATATTGGTAATGATTATACTGTTATGAAAATCCTCCTTGTAGGATCCCAGGATCGGAACCTGCCTCAGGAGCCGAGAATGGGGTACTACGGAGGCTGTTGCGGCCAGAACCGGCCATCGGGTTCCTTGTGAGTCCGGTTACCGAGTCTAGGGCGTGACATGTACACCATAAGAGACTCAAAGGCATCTTTACATACTATGAGGACCATATCCAATGAAGCCAAGGTTGAATAACTGATAATATTCAACGGGTTGGACCCAATGCAAGGATGACAAAAACCTGCGCCGTTCACTGATAATGCATATCACACTTGTATTTTGTTATTTATGAACAACTATATATATGGCACGTGACAGGCCCGGTTCCCAATAAGGTCTTGACCTTGAAAACATCCAACATCAGAATGTCATCTAGCACCAAAATGACATGATGTAGTATTAATTGAGGTACATGTGAGTTTTGAGCTAAAAATGGTAAACTTCTTTCTATGAGGGCTTGAGTGCAAATTCACGTGGTTTGATGTAATATCAATTCACGTTCCAGGAAAGGACAGACTCTAAGGTTTGAGTGCAAATTCACATGGTTTGATGGGATAGCTTTCATGTATCATTTCGGATCTCTTGTGAAAAGACCTCTCATCCATATTACGTTTGTTTGCAATTCATGATTCAGGAGGGAAGCGGATTGGCTGATGTACCTCACACTAGCTATATAACTGCTATATTAACGTCAGCAAGTTCTGTGGGTTTGATCATGAGATCAGTGTTATATTCAAACCGTCCATTCATTTTGCGAGCTCGTCTTAAGGCTTGAGAAGAAAAATAAGATAGATCAAACTATCAACTGGACCACACTACAAAAAGCAGTGGGGGATTGAACGTCTACCATTGAAACCTTTTTGGCATCACGAAAGTTTTGGATCAATATGAAATTTGTTTTTCCTCTTCATTCAGGTCTTTATGACCTTGTGAACAGATTGGATGAAAAGTAAACTTATGGTGGGCTCTACGAATTTGTTAACGGTGAAAATCATTATATCCGCTGCCATTTGTGGTGTGGTTCATATGATCTTTGGATATGATTCATTTTTTGGATAATGCTCTAATATGAACTCTAAAAATAGATGAACGGTGTAGATATAATAAATACATCACTGTGGGGCCCATATAATTTTGATCTCCTTTGAGCCGTTCAGCCGTTCATACAACTCGGAGCTCAAGGATCGTCAGTGCTCGTCTTATCAAGACACGTACCTATAACAGCTATATAGTTGCTGTGTGGTACACCAACCAATCCACTTCCATTCAAGAGAGTATAGAGTGTGACATGTAATTAAGCTCAAGGAGCTTAGGTTTGATGGGGAGCAGCCTCCATGCATCCTCTCATAACCAACTGTTGTAAAAAGACCTCTCAGAGAAGAAGAAAACATTTTTTAAAAAAAATGGTTTTTCTTGATGTCGATGAAAAGCGAGGAAACCTCTTCGACTCATCCACAAAAAAGTTCTGAGTAGAGTGTTGCATGGTCAATACTCAATGAAACCACATAGGTTGCAACAACTGAGGACGCTTGGAAATCCCGACTATCGTTACATTTATTATCCATTGGATTAGTTGCTAGCTAAAATAATGTCAGAAAAATAGTCCATATTCAACGAGTAAAACTCATAAACATGGATCGGTAGAGGTGGGCATCGAGCCGAGCCGAGTCGAGGTGGGCCAAGCTCAGCTCGGCTTGTCCATGCTGTACTCGAGTTCAAGCTCTAGCTCGGCCTCAAGTTCAACATTGAAGCTTGGCTTGTTTGCCAAAGTTGTCGAGTCTCGAGCTAGTGGTTCGAGCTGAGTCGAGTTTACCTCAAGTCAAGCTCGAGCTTGTTCATATCATCATATGTTAACTTATTAAATTTTTGGCTAAAAAATACGAATTAAATATCTCATATGCTAACCGTTGATTTGATAATCCTACAATGGATAGAATATGGTTTAAAATGCTTGGCAGATTGGAACCTTCTATCAATGACCTAAAACTTTCATTGTTAGGGAGATATGGAGGAAGGGTTCAGATTTAATGAAATCAAAGGGTTGATATCTTATAATCTTGGTGATTCAATTCACAGGTAATCTCTTGCCCAAGGTGTGGCCCATCTAATCAACAGCTTTGATCAGGCAATTAGTCCAACATGGACAGAATCTTGGCATCAGTAAACCCTATAATTATTATAGAAGAAAGAAGAAGAAGAAGAAACAGATTTGGGCACTTACCCTGTCAGGATTGGACGTGACCGCTCTGGTTCACTTGACGAGATTGGGTGGTGGTGGTCCAATGGAGTGTTGGCCGTACGGGCAGCGTGCTGGTCCTGGTGGTGGTGGTGGTCCGGTGTTTTGCTGGTTGGGCGGGCATGCGGCGGGCAACGGCTGGGTGGAGTAGAGAAAGAGAAGAAAGGGAAAGGGAGAGAGGGAAAGGGCGTGTGGGTAGGGTCGGCTATAAGGTTTGTATAATATATTATATATAAAATATATTTAATATAAATAATATATATATTAATATTTAAATTTTAATACTTATTACTAATCGAGCCAAGTCGAGCTCGAGTTCGAGCTTCGAGCCGAGTCGAGTTCGAGTCGAGTTAAAATGCCCCATGATCGAACTCGGCTCGAACTCAACTCGAGATACAAAAAATTAGCTTGATTCGGCTTGAGTCGGCCATTCAAGCCGAGTCAATCCGAGCTGACTCGAGCGAGCTAGCTCGACTCGTGAACCGCCCTACATGGATGGCCAAAGCCATTGAATCTGTCAGGCCCCAGACTCAGTAATCAGACTCACAAGGTGTAACATCCCGAAAAAATTGGTACAAAGACCCGATTACCACCTCAGGCAGGAATCACTCAGGACCAAATCCTTTAGAAATTAGGCGAAATTAACTAAGTACTAAACTAGTTTACCTGTGAAATTAGCACTAATCGCTTTAAATACGATCCGTAAGACCCAAAACTTATAAAATCATTGACGCTAGGTTACCCTAAAATCTAGGATCAATCTCATTACCCAATTGCCCTCGGGAGCATCACGAAACGCCGTATCGGATCTGGACCGTACATCGAAAGTCCGATGACCACAAGACTAAGCGCTTATGACCGCCTTGCTGGGCTTGACAACTATCTCGGAAATCAAATCCAGATAGTGTCCCGGTCTATTCGCTTGAGCCCGAAGTGAAGTGTGTGAGAAACGTGGATATTTTAGAAATAAAAATCTAAATTTAAGTAATCTGAGATTTGTCGCTTGCGGGCCGAATATAAGGATTCAGACCGTCAGAATATGACCCAAATACACCCTCGGATCAGGAGAAATTTCTCATACATGACAGTGTACTTGTGGCCCTGATCGGTGATCGTGGACCGTTGAATTGAAACTGGTCTGCCACGGACGATCTGTAAGTCCAATCAGACTGAAAACTTAACTCAACCTAGATCCATGGTCAGGGAGCTTAAGTCCGACCTTTGGCTCAAGAGGGGGCTCCAGAAGTGCTCCACTGAGCTGAAACGGACTCCCTTTGGCTATAACCTAAGTATACCTTAGCCCTGGGGCCATTTCCATCAGTTTTGGGCCTATATAAGCCCCTTAAACCCTCTCTCTCTCTTCACATACGAATTTCTAACCCTAAGGAGAAAAGAGAGAAGGAAAGTGAGAGAAAGTGTGAGAGAGGGTTGGTGTTCAATCCAGGGCTTCTTCCCTGCCATTCCACGTACTCAACTATCGTATCTGAATCATTCTTCCAGCGATTCTGATCCCGTTCTTAGGTAAGAAAACCTAACCCTAACTAGTTCTAGAGTTCCAAATAGTGTAAGTGTTGAAATTGCTGATCTATTTCATGATATAGGTTGTCGTTCTGCCGTAGACAATGACTCGATATACAAACTAAGTTTAAAACTCGTTTATCGGCGTAAGGTGTGGACTTTAAACGTATAGGTTATGGTTTTCATGGCTTTCAATGTTAGTTAATGATATATTACTGACGTGGATGTTATTGCACATGTACAAAGTGTTGTCCGTTTCATTTTTCAGATATACGTTAACTATGTTGAATATACTGTATTCCTTGTATTTGTAGAAAATACCGTATACGTATGAAATATGGATTTGTGCTTGCCATGATTAATTATTGTCTATGTATGCTAGATGCATGTGTATCAACTTCTGGGTGAACGGATTAGCCTAATACCTATTATATTAACATACGTCATGTATGTACAAGTTGTAGCCGAAGTGTTTGTGAAAATGTCTAAGTGAGTATAAATTATGCAATAGTGTACATCACGACTAACCCTCGTGGATATGTGATTATTGTATAGGCGGCACTCCTTTGACGAAAGGACTTGCCCTAATACGTATTCTAACTACTATATACCATGTATGATGTTATGTGTAGACTAAGTGTATGTAAAAATGTCTGTATGAGTAAGTGCTTATACATTCTTCTCTAATTGGGTGTTGAGATATGATTCTCAACTCCTTTAACTATGTGTATGCTTTCTTCCATGTACTGTATATTATAGTGTTTGTTTATCTATGTAATGCATATGTATAAATCTATGTTTATGTTGTATTCCATAAAATGCAAAAATAAAGCCGTGAAGGGTGATGGGGGAGTGGTGTAACGATTCCGTGCAATAGCCCTGGCAGCCCTAAAGCGAACAATATCGGACCTTTGGTTGTATGATTTGAAATCTTGATCCATTACTGCTTTAACTATCTTGTAGGATATTTTGTTGAAATTGAATGTGAGTGGGGTTATTGTATAGTCCAGGCAATCGGTAACAAAGCCTAGATTAGTGGATGATGTTGTTTCACCACACAGGATGTGTTCGACAAATCTGAGACGTACTTCGGTTATCGACAATGGTTAGGCCACACGGAGTGCTTACGCACTTCATGTCGATCAACTCGATGTGTGCTCGTGCTAGTCCAGCTCGTTAAGTAACCCGATTGGCCCTATGTATGTTCACCATGTTTGGACGTTACCGCTTGAACCTAAGGTACCAAACTCACCAGTGGAAAACCCCGTTAACCTTGGTACCTCGATCCGCTAAGACTCATAAGCCGGACATGGTGGTATGGGACACCGTGGTCGAGCTATCGGCTTACGATGGGGCGACGAGCCTCCCCGTATTGACCAATGAGCAACACCGCCTCGTGAGCCGAATAGGGTGGTATGGGATACGGTATTCGAGCTATCGGCCTACAGTGATCAGGTGACGAGCCCTTTGTAGTGACCTCGAGCATACTCTGAGTCTACGTTGAGGCGACGAGCCTTCCGTAGCAATGAGAGTATAAGCTAGGCCTACCCCATCGCAGCCTGGTTGTGGTCCCCAGTAGGGTCGGTGACGTGCCTTCGAAAATAGACTGTCAGTTGGTAGGGCATTGGTGGTAGTGACCCAGAACTGCAACTTTGTATGAGATTTACTAGGATTGATGACCCTAGAATGGATCATTGTTTGGGTATTGATATAAGGGAGGTACCTTAGTTTCCCAATTATGTTGTATTAAAAGGACTAATAAGAACTTGGTAATTATATGCATGCACCGCATTACACGTGCGTTCAGGCATAGCAGGTTAAGCACTGAGGCAATGTTGTTCATACACGAACGTGAGATGAAGTCACTGAGGGAGCGTAGGCGAGGGCATGCATCATACATTCATACTATTTTTGCATTAACAAGAGTACTTAAGGATGTGTGATTTACTGCTTTATCATTACTGCTTGATTGAATTGATAACATGCTAATCTTTGCTTTATTGTTCCACTGAGTTGATCACTCACTCCCACGTTATGGGATGGTCTTGTACACACTAACCAGACCCCGTCTTAGTTGCAGGTGATGGCGACGCTCAGGAAGCAGAGCCGAACTTCTATGACGATCAGGAGGAGTACTCTTATATGCAGTTCTCCGACGGCTTCACTTAGGCTCCCCTGGTCGGCGGGGCTACAGGGTTTTATTACAAGTGAACCATTGACTTTTGTAATATTACATGTACACAGTGACTCAGTATTATATTCATACTCTGGAGATAGATTTCGGTTTATATATTCCTCATGTATTTTATATAATTTCCAGTCTTCCGCTGTCTTGAAAACAACTTGATCTGGAGTATGAATTACTGTTTTGGTATAATCCCACTCATGATTAATACACTAACACAGACAACATTTAATCATAAGCATATATATTGCATAAGTGATGTTTTGGAACTCGGGAGTTGAGTTGCTACTCGACCCCCGATTTTCAGGGCATTACAAGTTGGTATCAGAGCATGATTTGGATTAAACCGAACCTGGGTTATGGTCACACAACATACGCTGACGCTTTTGACATAGGTGGGTGCAAGAGAAATGTAGAAACGAACTTAGGTTTTTCCGATTTTGCCAATTGGTGAAGTTCACCGAAATCGACCATTTTTTTTATCCATACCCATCCGTGATCGCATGAGTGGATCCCAAATCACCCCTAGACCGTCACTTGACGGGTTTAGACCATAATTTACCTCATTCTAGCCGTTGAAAATCAGTACTTGTGAATGTACATCAGAAACTACCCGAAACGGCTCAAAACGGAGTCAGGAGCCAAACAGGGCACTTCCAGGGGGACCCAGGGTGGGACCCACATCTTTTTAGAGTCCAGCGGGGGAGGACCTCGCCTAAATGGCGAGCCCTCGCCGGATGGTCCAGAGACTGGCGAGGACCTCATCGATTTGGCGAGGCCTTGCCGCTAAACGGGCTCGGCCAGGCCGGACCGATGGTTGCTGGGGGTTGTGTGGCCCACGGATGCAAGGGGTTTCGATTAAAACTCCTCCAAACCCACCTCTCCTTCACAAACCACCACTCCAAGCTCTCCTTTTCTCCAAAATTTTCTGATTTCTCTCTCAAACCTCCCTTCCATTCACCCATTTCGTCCTTTTCTGTCAAACCACACATACCTCCACCGTTTGCAGCAATACCCACCTTCCTACCCTCTCCATTCTTTCTCATTTAAGCTCTTAAATCCCCCATTTGAGTCTCAAATTCGTGTAAACCCACCAACCTATCTTATTTCTTCATTTTTTCTCTTTATCCCCTTTCATTTAAGCCTTTACACACCCCTTGGAGGCTCAAATCTGTGGAGACCCAAAGATTCCATCCCTTTCCTCCATTTTCTTCACTTTTCCATGGCTCTATTCAAGCTTATTACGGCCATTTTCTCAATTTCAACCTTTCTCTCTCTCATGGGAAAGAGAAAGGATGTCATGGATGAAGTCAAGCCTAGTCGCCCCACTCGTTCAAGGAGACCGAGAGGCACCACTACAAGCATGGGCGTTGAGCGTGAGATACGGACTAAGCGGGACCTCGATCCCCAGGCTCCTCTCCCAAGAACTCTACTGGTAGAGTTGTCCCATGGAAGATATGCGGACCATAGGGTCCTTTTTGAAGCTCAAGTGGATGGGCGGCTATTTGGGGAGTATCTGCTATTGGAGCACCTGAGTGAAGCCAGTTGAGGCCCTGTATTTGAGGGAAAATATCGTGCGAATGTAGGTACTGTTCGAGCTTTCTATGCCCATATTCGAGAGCCTACGCTGGATCCCTTGCAATTCAAGATTCCCTCGGGAAGAGGTCTAGAGGCCACAATTGACGCTGGCCTGATAGCTCGACTCATGGGAATACCGCTTGGATAAGTCCACGCAAGCGAGAAGAATCTGAAGAGTGCACATGAAAGGGATCACCGTACGCGTTTCCTTTGTAGTCGACTGGTTCAGTGGCAGCCAAATAATAGTCTTCTATCGACCAGCATGACTGACGACTTCCGTCTACTCCATCACATCTTCACGTTCAATGTCTACCCCAGGTGAAGCAATCGCAGTGAGTGCACGCGCCTGATGGTAGACTTTCTATACCAAGCGGGGTAGGGAGAAGTTGTACATGCCTACGTTCGTGTTGCGACAGATAGTTCTTACCGCACGCTCCAATAGAATGATTGATTTGCTCCCCTTCGGCCGACTTATATGCAAGATTGCACGCGAGTTCGGCTACAGTCTTGGCGCAGAACTTCCAGTGTCGCAACATTTCATCAATGAAACTACTCTTAATCAGATGGACATTGGGCCACGACAACGACAAGCCTGACTTGAGAAAAGTGATGATGAGACAGAGAGTGAAGAAGAAGAGAGTGAGGAAGAAGGTGGAGCTGAAATAGAAGAGGAAGAGAGCGAAGAAGAAGAGGAGGCCCAGGATACAGAGGAGAGCTCCCCTCCTACGCCACCGGAGAAGGACACTGATCGGGCTGATAAGGATGGTCGTATAGCTCAACTTGAGGAGGATCAGTCTGTCCTTCGACAGGGTCAGGCGGTCCTACGACCGAATATTATGGATCTTCGAGGCCTCGTGAAGCACAAGTTCAAGAAGGTGACTCACACGTTGAAGTTTATCCTGGGCTGTCTGCAGGATAAGGGCGTCCCTCCTCCTTCGCCAGACTCGGATGCCTAGTCATCCACGCCATCGCCCTGTGTGTTGGTTTTATTGCTATGTTAAGATCTTTGTGTTTTCATGATTGATAGGCCTTGTAGTGTAGTAGTTGGTAGAGTGTTTTAAATGTTTGAAGTCTTAGTTGTATTAGCTCACATACATCTTCTGTCATGATTCATGTAACATTGTGTCTCATGTATTATGACAATTTTGGTAAAGGAAATGCATGAAGTTGCTTTAACCTGTGTAGGAATGCTGCGTAAATAAGTTTGTGAGTATGATAAATCTGACCTGGGTTGCACCCTATGTTGAATATAGGGTAGGCCACCTATGGTCACGCGGAGCACGGCACGCCTCGCACTTACTGGTTCGATAGATCAGGCACCTCCCTATAGTGATGGTCGTACCGACCCTGGTTTGGACCCGATTCGTGAGACTATACCAGAGTCTCAGCCTTCTATTGGTCCTGCAGATGGACCGCCACCGTACACACCACTGGTTCACGAGCAAAACCATGCGTCTTCTTCGACGCAGTATGTGCCTTTGTCAGCCCCACCTGAGGATAGGTTGGAGCAGTTGATGACAATGATGCACCAGCAGCTCTTAGTAACTATTGCAGGGGCCCTAGCTTAGGGTGGAAGTGCGACTCCACCTTCACCAACTGTACGTCCTACTGAGACTGTAGGGCCTTCTGCTTAGGATGAGGGTGTGCCTCCCCCTACACCTACTGCATACCCTACGGGGAATCTAGGTACGAGTGGTCTCCTTGAGCGATTCCAGTGCTTGAGGCCTCCTACCTTTACGGGTTCTCATAAACCCGAGGAGGCTGAATATTGGCTCGACCGCATCTCCAAGATGCTGAGGATGCTACATTGTACAGAGCAGGAGCAGGTCGAGTTAGCCACCTTTATGTTTGAAAATGAGGTTAGCTTGTGGTGGGATAGTGTTCTGCGGACAATTGCAGTTGGCTATATATGAACATGGGCAGATTTTGAGTTCCGCTTTCATGAGAAGTACTATCCCCAGACGTACCAGCATGAGAAGGAGAATGAGTTCTTGCGCCTCAGACAAGGAGGCATGACAGTGACAGAGTACGAGAATAGGTTCACGAAGCTAGCCAGGTACACTCCTTTGATACTAACTGATGAACCGATGAAAATGCGGCATTTTTCAGATGGGTTGCGCCCGATATCCGCACTCAGACGTGTTGCACTAGCATTTTCAATTACGCCGAGCTAGTCAACATGTCTCTAAGGGCGGACCAAGATGGAGACAGAGTTTCTCAAACATATATACCAATGGGCCCGAGGCCTCAGCCCGAATCACAGGACCGGCTAGTCCTAGGTAAGAGGCCACATGTAGACTTCCCTCCCAGGCCCATGGCTCTGCCGACCCAGCAAAGGCGAGTGAAACGTTGGTGTATATATTACGATAAAGGCAGACACACTGACCCCTTCTGTTTCACCAAGATGAAAGACAACGGTGTCACGCCACCTTAGAAGATCTACCGTCGGCCACCACGTGATATAGCAACTCCACCTCTACGATCTGCATCACCAGTGCAGCCATTTTACCGACCACCTGTACCTCAAAATAGGTTGCCTCAAAGACCTATGACAGCGCACCCAAACGGTGGTTAGGCCACACGGAGTGCTTAGGCACTTCATGTCGATCAACTCGATGTGCGCTCGTGCTAGTCGAGCTCGTCAAGTAACCCGATTGGCCCTATGTATGTTCACCATGTTTGGACGCTACTACTTGAACCTAAGATACCAAACTCACCAGTGGAAAACCCTGTTAACCTTAGTACCTCGATCCGCTAAGATTATGAGCCAGACATGGTGGTATGGGACACCGTGGTCGAGCTGTCGGCCTACGCTGGGGCGACGAGCCTCCCCGTAGTGACCAGTGAGCAACACTGACTCGTGAGCTGAATGCGATGGTATGAGACACGGTATTCGAGCTGTCGGCCTACACTGATCAGGTGACGAGACCTTTGTAGTGACCTAGAGCATACTCTGAGTCTACGTTGAGGCGACGAGCCTTCCGTAGCAACGAGAATATAAGCTAAGCCTACCCCATCGCAGCCTGGTTGTAGTCCCCAGTCGGGTCGGTGACGTGCCTTCGAAAATAGACTGTCAGTTGGTAGGGCATTGGTGGTAGTGACCTAGAACCGCAAATTCGTATGAGATTTACTAGGATTAACAACCCTAGAATGGATCATTGCTTAGGTATTGATATAAGGGAGGTACCTTAGTTTCCCAATCCTGTTGTATGAAAAGGACTAACAAGAATTTGGTAATCATATGCATGCACCGCATTACACGTGCGTTCAGGCGTAGCAGGTCAAGCACTGAGGTAGTGTTGTTCACAAGCAAACGTGAGATGAAGTCGTTGAGGGAGCATAGGCGAGGGCATGCATCATACATTCATACCATTCTTGTATTGACAAGAGACTTAGGGATGTGTGATTTACTATTTTATCATTATTGCATGATTGAATTAATAACATGCTAACCTTTGCTTTATTGTTCCACTGAGTTGATCACTCACTCCCACGTTACAGGACGGTGTTGTACACACCAACTAGACCCTATCTTAGTTGCAGGTGATGGCGACGCTCAGGAAACTGAGCCGAACTTCTATGACGATCAAGAGGAGTACTCTTATATGCAGTTCTCCAGCGGCTTCACTTAGGCTCTCCTGATCAGCGGGGATACAGGGTTTTATTACAAGTGAACCATGGACTTTTGTAATATTACATGTACACAGTGACTCAGTGTTATATTCATACTCTGGAGATAGATTTCGGTTTATATGTTCCTCATGAAGTTTATATAATTTTCAGTCTTCCGCTGTCTTGAAAACAACTTGATCTGGAGTATGAATTACTGTTTTGGTATAATCCCACTCATGATTAATGCACTAACACAGACAACATTTAATCATAAGCATATATGTTGCATAAGTGATGTTTTGGAACTCGGGAGTTGAGTTGTTAGTCGACCCCCGATTTTCAGGGCATTATATAAGGAACTTGATAGCCGGTTCTGACCGCAACAACTTCCGTAGTACCCCATTCTTGGCTCCTGAGGCAGGTTCCGATCCTGGGATCCCACAAGGAGGATTTCCATAACCGTATAACCATTTCCAATACGAGCATGCCCAAGATCACAACAAGTAAATCTTGAAAATAATAAAAGGACACATCACAAAATCCACTATAAATTTGAACTTTTACAAGTAAATTGTAGAATGAAAATACATCTGATAACAAGAGAAGGAGGAAGAAGGTCTGTAACACTTGGGGTCCTCGGCTCAACTCTCATCCAAGCTCTGCCTCTACGATGCTGACCTACGATCACCTGCACACATTAATTGTGCATAAGCTTATAGAAGCTTAGAGTGTGGTGGAAGTGTGTGACAATAGTGCGCAGAAGAATAATAGGAGGGGGGAAACATAATCAATGATAATATCGCTAGCCTTACCAAGGCTTGCCATGAATACAGTGCAATGAATATTAGGCGTCTTACCAAGGCAATGCATAAAGGGGCTTACACAGCCGATGTTAATGAAATGCGAAGTAATGTCAGTGCTCATATCCAAATCCACATATCAAGTACATTTTCATCATAAGGAAATCACCGGGGTCCAGTACACTGCTGGATGACTGCCGCTCTCTAGACCTGCACAGTCAAATGAGCGTAAGAGACCTCACTACCCGCCTGTGGACAGCCAATCACCAATAAGGCTCGTCGGCAGTGGACCCATTTACAAACTGGTCAGACTCAGCCTAAGAATGCCTTCTTACACCAGGCGAGTAAGGCCACACCCCTTCCCAACCAACTACACGACAGTGGGAGTTGCGGCCTAACGGTATAAGGCTCTCGTGCCCTCATAAATTTCACTCGGTCATGGCATTGGGGCAGATCCTTGGTACCATGGTAGTTTTGGGAATTTCACCCATGGGCATCCTATGCACCCTATATTCATGCACCCTATATTCTCAAGTAACATTTCCGGTGTCCATACATACGACCATCCATGAATTTTCCTATAGAGGTAAGGCCCTGATGAAGCAAGGGGGGATCATCATGAAATGCGATGCCAATGCATGAGTCACGCATATAGATCATGCACTACCTTCGAGCAGTCGATATGCACAAGGGGACAAACTCCATCCCTCTATCATGTCAACCCATTGACCACACACAATGCAATCCATTCACGTAGATGATGTATATGGGTCATAATGGTGTAAGTGCGCTACTCGGTGATGATGATGGGAATCATACTCCTCCTTCCCAAGGAGGGACAATGTCTAGGTACATGGACATCTACTCTAAAGGAGAGTCCTCTAGTGGGGGGCCCAAAGGGCCCAAGGAAGAAGCGGTCCTAATCAAGGGTCCAAGGTGGGCCTTCAACCACCTATAAGAATCCTATGGGCCTACATAAGGGCCACCAAGGAGGACATCCAACCTCAACTGGGTCCCAAAAGGTAGCCCGCAACCTACATGCATATAAAGCAAGGCCCAAGGCCTAAGCAATCCATGGCCTAGTTGGCTATGTACATGGCCCAATTTAATAGGCAACATATTGGGATCCTAAGTAAAGGGTCGAGCCCAACCATAAAGATCACAAACCCATACATTGCGGTGGGCCTAATGGGCGGCCCGGTATTCCAACCATATGGATAAATTCTTATGTTTGAAACAAGTGAGTTGGGCCTCACTTTTTTGCCCAAGTATGGGGTTAATTTAGTGGGCAGCCAAAGGACCAACTCTTGAGTATTTTGACACATAAAACCCATCACAATAGCATGATAAATATATGCCCAAAGGTCCAATGGGCCTATCTAAAAGTTCCAACCCAACTGAGCCTAGAGAATCCAATAATTAGCCATGTTCATGAACCCAATAAAATTCCAACTGTGGCGGGCCTCAAAAGTGCATTTATTAAGCCCAAATTTTTAAGGGACTAAAGGCATAAATGGGGGCCCAATATCTCAGGAAAATTCGTGCATAGGGTGTACACATAGCACCCCCAAACTGGTGGAAAATTATAATTCAAGACCACCTAACAATGTATACTGAAAACTGGGCCTTACTGGAATTTTAGCCCACCCAACTTCCTAGGCCTTCTGGGGTCCAGCAAATGCGCCTACTGGATGAAATAAATATCCTAGGGTGGCCCATACATGATACAAAGGGTCTTACCCAAAAAAGGAATTGCATAAAAATCATAAGGTGAGGATACACAACGCATCAAGATGGGCCCATAAGGAGGATGGACGGCCAACCATGGCTGGACGTCCCAGCATGGGCGTCCCAGCCTAGTGGGCCAGTCTAGCCAGCGCCATGAATTGCATAAGGGTTCGTTGACCCCTAAACTTGGTAGGTGAGTACTATCATGGGTTGGCCACCTCTCTGTAAATTTTCAAAATTTTTGGAATAACAAAAGTATTTTAATTAATTTAAAGAAAACATACTATCCAGAAAATCTGTTTGACCAGGGCGTCCCAGCCTAGTGGGCTGGTCCAGCCCTTGCCATGGTGTACATAGGGGTCCGTTAATCCTGAAAACTTACAAGTAGATCCTACCGTGGGTGGGACACACCTCTGCAAAATTTTAGAATTTTTGGATACTCAAAAATATTTTAATTAAATTTAGAATTACAGCCTATCCAGAATTTCTGCTGGGTAAAATGTTGTTGTCCATACAATGTTTATCCAATAAGGTGGGCCCAAACTTCTTCTAGGAAGGGAGGGATGGATGATTAGTGTTTTTTCCTTAAAATACAGCAAGGTGGGGTCCACAAAAGTGGTCCACCACTTAGAAAATCCAGCTGAAATTTGTGTTTTCCCCTCCATTCATTGGGCTGGACGGTCCAGCAAGGTGGACTGCCCCACCCCCCCCCCCCCCCCCCCCCCCCCCCCCCCCCCCCCTTTCGAGCCTCCTTTTGGGTGCCATTGCATGGGCCATCTGAGGTGTGATCCATCAGACTTCAAGGTGGGGTCCACTCCTTCATATTACACCCCACAACATTAAGAAAAATAGTGGAAAACATAGTCCAAATCCATGCCAAACATTAACCATAACAGTCCAAATTTTTGCACAGCTATACATGGCTGGACATAACAGCCTATATCTCTATATGTACAGCAAATAAAAGGATGTGTGGCCTTCCTTAGTGGGCCCTACACATGTCCAGATCAAGAACTTAGGTTAGGGCACTTGCATGCATTAAAATATGGTGCTAAAAATTATAAAATGGGCGCTAGGGGCGTCCCACCCTTGCTGGATTTTTGGGACGTCCTAGGCCCACCAAGTGGGCCACACATATCACCATCCATATATGAAGGAAAGAGAAGAAGAAAGATGATCTGGCCATGGGGATAGGGCCCCGCCACTAATGAGCCCTCCCAAGAACAATCAAGCACATAGATCCACATTGATTTACATTTATAATCATAAAACTATGGCATGCATGATCTTTTACCTACAATGGATGGTTGGGATGCCATCCCAACATGATCTTTTAGGTCTAGATAACCTTTAGATGGAGTAGATCATGAAATACTTCATGATGGGGTCCATGGAGATGGCCCCATCATGGAACATGACATGCATGTAGGATGGGCCAAAGGGCCACATCCATGGAATTAAATGGGATCCCCACCATGGATTGGTGGGTCCCATGTGATCCATCCATGAAGAAATAAAGAGATTAAAGGATAAAAAAGAAATCAGCAAAAAGAATAGTCATCCACTTGGAATCCAACTCTCAAACTTCTACACTATGAAGGTCTTGGAGCAAGGAGGAGATTTTGATGGTTGAGATGTATTTTTAGTGGTGGAATTTGAGGGGTTTTTGGGTTGAGAGGGCTGGAGGATTTGTGAAAAAGGAGACGTTGGGGAGAATGGTTGCTATCTATGGAGGGAGAAATGAGAGAGAGAGAGAGAGAGAGAGAGAGAGAGAGAGAGAGCTCATGATGGCTTTGTAAGAAAAGGCAATGATTGCCTAGGGGAGGAGTTTACAATGTCATAGGCTAGGATAGGTCTCTTGGGGTCTGTGAGATAGGTAGTGTTAGTTATGGAGCTTTTGTGTGGTGTGGGTAGTGTACCTTGGAACTTGTGCCAAGGGTGGTGATCCACAAGTATTCCACATAAGTGGGCCACATGACTAATGGTCATTTAATGAAATGCACACAACTTTTGATCTACATATCCGATGGACGCACAAGACGCATCGTTGGAACCGCAACGACGATGCGATCATGATGGCATAGGTCTCGGGCCAATCCGAGTCGGGTCAACGTGACCGGACTTAAAGATGACCGCATACATTATCTGAGGGTCGCGAGTCACCGGGATTCGACCGGTAAGACCGCGGGACCAAAAGAAATGAAATGCATACCTACACACACATAAGAATTTGAGTCAGGTCTTACAATCCTCCTCGCGAACAAAAAAAAATCATCCACGAAATTGATAAAACCGGAACAACGAAAATGCATAAACATCATCATCATATATATATATATATATATATATATATATATATATATATATATATATATATCAATCATCAATCATAAGAAAAGGCAATACAAGCAATCAATCATCGAATAAATGGGGGTAACGCTCTTTAATCTCGACCTCGTGCTCCCATGACACCTTGGCCTCAGAATAATGACCCCATTGCACCTTCAGCAAGGGAATGACCTTGGTCCTGAGGACCCGCTCCTTCCGATCAAGAATACGAATCGACTTCTCAGTGTAGGAATCATCCTCACGGACCTCGAGTGGCTGTCAATCAATCACAGGAATAGTGTCCGACCCACACTTCCGCAACATAGAAACATGGAATACGTCGTGGATTGCGGACAACTAAGGAGGTAAGGCAAGCCTATAGGCCACAGCGCCCACGCGCTCGGTAATCTCAAAAGGTCCAATGAATCTCGGAGCAAGCTTGTCCTTCACACCAAAATAAACCACGCCTTTCATAGGCGAGACCTTGAGATATACCATGTCCCCGACTGCGAACTCAAGGGGTCGATGCTAACAATCAGCAAAACTCTTCTACTGGCTCTGAGTTGTGGGCATCCTCTGCCTGATAACATCAATAGCCTCAATGTCTGCTACACAAGCTCAGGACCTAGGGGACAATGCTCCCAACCTCGGTCCAACATCTAGGAGATCTATACGGTCTGCCATGAAGTGCCTTAAAAGGAACCATGCCGATAGTCGCCTGATAGTTATTGTTGTACGCAAACTCGGCGAGGCGCAAATGCTCATCCCAACTACCCGCAAAATCGATCACACAAGATCTGAGCATATCCTCAAGGATCTGGTTGCCCTTGTGGTCTGCCCATCCGTCTGTGGATGATAAGCGATGCTGAGATGCAAAGTGGCCCCCATCGCCTGCTGGAAACTCCTCCAAAACTGAGACATAAATCTGGAGTCTCGGTTAGAAACGATCGAAACTGGGATGTTGTGCAGTCTCACTATCTCCTCAATGAAATCCTCGTCAACCGGTCCATAGTCCAAGTAGCATGCATCAGAATAAAATGCGCCGACTTCGTCAGACGATCGACGATAACGTAGATGGTATCGTGACCGCGTTGAGTCCTCGACAAACCGTCGATGAAATTTATCGATACATGCTCCCACTTCCATACTGGAACGCTCAATGGCTGTAAGGGACCAGGGGGTCTTTGGTGATCGGCTTTGACACGCCGGCATGTGTCACACTTGGCCACAAAACTAGCAATCTAGCGCTTCATCCCCTACCAAAAATACTACCTCCTCATATCACGATACATCTTCATGGAGCCCGAGTGAATAGTAAGTCTCGATCGGTGTGCCTCGGTCATCAGATCATGACGTAACTCTGGCACGTCTAGGACACAATCGGCCTCTGAAACCTAATCCACCATCCGAACCAATCTGCCAGTCTGACTGCTTCACGGACGCGGCCTCTGCTCGGTACTCCTGAAGCGACTCGTCTGACTACTGAGCCTCGATCACCCTAACCACAAAAGAGGGTTGAATTAACAATCTCGAAAGCTAAACAATAGAAGAATGGAGACCGAACTCAAAGTCAAACTCTAAAACATCCTCGAGCATTTGCCACTGTCGAACCATCATATGTGCCACCAGGCCTTATGGTTGACGGCTGAGCGCGTCCACCACCACGTTCGCCTTACCCGGGTGGTACTTAAGGTTGAAATCATAGACTTTCAATAGCTCTATCCATCGCCTCTGATGCAGGTTCAAATCAGAGTGTGAAAATAGATACTTCAAGCTCTTATGATCCGAAAAGAACTCGAACCTGACCCCATATAAATAATGCCTCCACACCTTCAGTGCGAAGACAACTACTGCAAGCTCCAAATCATGGGTGGGGTAGTTCAGCTCATGGACCTTAAGCTGGCGCGAGGCATATGCCACAAGCTTCCCATGCTGCATCAGTACAGCATCAAAGCCAACTCTAGAGGCATCAGTGAATACAACAAAACACTCACTCTCATCAGGAAGAGTGAGAACAAGAGCGGACGTGAAGCGGTCCTTCAACTTTGTAAATGCCTCCTCGCAGGCATCACTCCAGACGAACTCGATGCCCTTCCATGTCAACCGGGTCAGCGGTGCTGCAATACGAGAAAAACCCTCGATAAACTGTCGATAGTATCCCGCTAGACCAAGGAAGCTACGGATCTTGGACGCGTTCGTGGGTTGTCCCCGCTGACGCACTACATCAACCTTTTTGAGGTCCACAACGACACCCTCCCTCGTCACCACATGACCAAGGAACTTCACCTCTTCCTGCCAAAACTCACACTTCTCCAGCTTCGCATACAACTGGTGGGCACGGAGGGTCTCCAACACAATCTACAAGTGCTCAACATGGTCCTCCCGGGTCCTCGAATATACAAGAATATCATCAATGAACACCACCACGAACTGATCGAGGAATAGCTGAAAGATCTCCTTCATCAGCTGCATAAATAAGGCGGGCGCATTAGTTAGTCCAAACGATATGACCAGAAACTCGAAGTGACCATAGCGTGTTCGGAAAGCCATCTTCGGAATGTCCTCCTCTCGGACTCGAATCTGATGGTAACCGGAGCGCAAGTCTATCTTGGAAAAATACTGTGCACCCTACAACTGGTCGAACAGATCATCAATACGGGGAAGCGAATATCGGTCCTTGATGGTGACTCTATTGAGCTCGTGATAATTCATACAGAGCCGCAACGAGCCATCCTTCTTCTTCACGAACAATACCGGAGCTCCCCAAGGCGAACCGCTGGGACGAATGAAACCTAACTCCCGGATCTCATCTAACTAATCTTGCAGTTCCCTCAACTCCAATGGTGACATCCGATAGGGGGCCTTTGAGATAGGCGCGGTACTAGGCACCAAATCAATTTGAAACTCCACCTACCGATGCGGCGGTAAACCTAGGATCTCCTGGAACACATCCGGGTACTCACAGACAACTGGCAGCTGCTCAATACACCCTGCCATAGAATTCTTGACGACAGAAGCCAAGAAACTAGACAACGGCTCTCCTCTAGGCTCAGTGACGAACTGGAACACTGGCAAACCGAGAATATAAAATGTAACTATCCTCACGGCACAATCCAAGACAGCACAATCTCTGCAAGTCAGTCCATACCTAGAATAACATCAAAACCTGTCATCGGCATCACAAACAGATCAGTAGGAAGGAACATCTTGCCCACTAACACCAGGCAAGAAGGGCAGTGACGGGTCAATACAACAGACTTCCCCATGGGAGTCGAAACTACCAAGTTCTCAGACACGGACTCCGATGGAATACCGATCGGTCGGCAAAACTGCTCGACCATGAAAGAATGGGAAGCTCCAGAATCAAATAAAATGTGGGCAACGCAAGCAGTGACAAGAAGAATACCCTCAGCAACTCCGCCAGTAGATGACTGCGGGTCCTGACCTGGCGCCTGCTACTCAAAATAAAATTGGCCCTGAGCTGGTAAGGGGAGCATACCGGAAGACTATGAATCCTGAGTCTGTGCCTGCTAAGCTGTAATACACACTCGACCCAAGGACTGAACATACAGATATCCCCTCTGCTTCTGCTGCTGCCGTTGTTGTCTCTACTGCTACTGTCTCTAGTGGGGAGATCTACCTGGCTGCCTCTGCTACTTAAGAAAAGCCCAAGGACCTATGGCTGGAAGCTGCGCTGGCTACTGCTGCTGCTGAGGAGGACGAGGAGGAGGCAACTGTGGTGACCTTTGCTGCTGTATGGGGAGAGGACAATCACGTCTCCGATGCCCGGCCTGTCCACAACCGAAGCAAACACCAAAAAATGGGTCAGAAGATGAAGTGGTTGGCACTGTTGATGATGATGATGAAGCTATTATCTGGGCTGCAGGCTGTCTAAACTCTGATCTGCCCCTCCTTCTCTGCTGATGGTGCTGCCTGGAACTGCAGGCTGTGCTCTCCTCTTCTGGTCTCCACCGAAACTCTTCTCTCTCGATCTCTAGGTCATAGCTCAGTCCTCCTCATAGACCAATGCCCGATAAACAACCTGATCGAATGTCTCCAAACAATGTCCCACCACACGACTACGAAGGGCAGGACGTAAGCCAGTCACAAAGCGACGAGCCCTCATCTCTCATCACTGGTGAGATGAGGAGCAAATCTAGATAAGGCCAAGAAGCGGGCCTCATACTGTGACACTGACAAATCACCCTGAACTAGGGTCTCAAACTCAATCACCCTTTGAATCTGAACATGCTCGGGGAAGAATTTCTGGTCAAAACGGACCACAAACTCCTCCCAAGTCCAAACAAAATCTAGCTCGGTCATCCTGGATACGAACGACCACCAATGACGGGCCTCACCCTGAAGAAGATAGGTCGTAAGGAAAACTCTCTGAACCGCAGGACATTGCATAGTGTCAAAAATCCTCGCGATCTCAGTTTGTCATGCCTCAGCGGAAAATAGATCGTGCTCACCCCTGAATCTCAGAGGGTCATGCTGCCTAAACTCTCTGAAAATAGTGCTAGCGCATGGCAAATCACTCTGATCGGTAACTGGAGCGACTGCAGTCTAACGAGTCTACAACACAGTAGTGACAAGCTGCATCAGCTGTGTAAGTGTTAAGGTTTCTAACTCTTATATTGTCAAATTTTGTAGTGCCAAAACCTCTCTTGGAATTTGTGTCTTGTGTAGCTCATCTACATAATGAAGTCTGTGCATCTCTTAAGAATAAGGGTCTTGTGTTCAAGAACTTCAAAGGCAAGTGTACTAGTTCATGTTTATGCACAACATCACTTGTGAGTTCAAGATTCAAGAGTTCAAGATTCTCAAAGCTTCGTACAAGTCAAGACAACGTTCCTAGACTTTGATACTCAAGTTCAAGCTCCAATGTTAGTCGATTTCAAGCTTCAAGAGTCTCAAGTTCAAGCTTCATCCTATGACAAGATCTCAAGCTTAGCGAACTTCAAAGAATGACTATCAACTGAAGAAAAAGAAGACTCAATGTTCATACATCACAAACAAGGTATAAATGACCCTAGATTGACCTTAGGGTAGGTAATTTTGAATACATAATTCAATTGCTCATTTTATAAGTGAATAGACTATTTCTCGACTAGTCTTGGACTCTGTTCGACTAGTCCTAACACTGGCTCGACCAATCTAAGAAATTCCACGACCAGTCCTAAGGTTGTTGCAAATTTTCAGAATTTTTTGTTAAGCCACGACCAGTCCTAGAGACTGCTCAACTGGTCGTGTGAACAGTGCGTGCCTCATTCTCGACCAGTCCTACAGCCACGACTCAAACTCCAGCGACTAAATCAGGCTCCACACAACTAATCGTGGACAGGTCACGACCAGTCGTGGAGACCACACGACCGGTCGTGAAGGGCTTACGACCAGTCATGGAATGGCTTTATCCGATCGCGATCAAAATTTCAAAATTCTACTGGTCATACGACCAGTCGTAGTGTCCACAGGACCAGTCGTGAATGCAATTTCTTCACCTATAAATAGACGATGAATTTCAGAGTATTTCATTGAATTCAAGCAAAATCAATACGCCACTCTAAGAGATAAGTTAGTGGTTATTTTAAGCCATATTGTGCTCATTTAATATTCTCTTAATTTAGCTTTTCTATATTTGATTTTGTATTCTTTATTCCAATCATATTTGAAGAAGGGATTGAGATTGTCCTTTTCTTGGAATCAAAATCAAATAGACCTAGCCCAACTTGATTTAATCTAAAATCAATTTAGAACCTGGAACCAATTCATAAGTGAGTTTGGACATTGAACTTCTACGTTGAAATTCTACTCCGACTTGGTTCTTTCGGGCTGCATCAAAGAGAATATCCAGGTATTTTACATTGTTGTAAATTTCTGTTTTTGGTTTTCATTGAGATTGAAACAGAAAAATCTCTCTATTTTGGTTTGTCTGAGGTGATCCAGAAAACTCAGAGTGTGGGGTTTTTGAATTATGTAAGCCCACTTGAAAGACACAATTGTGAGGGTTTTAGGTGAACCTGGAAAAACCTATTTTCATAGTGAACGTTAATATCCACTGTGTGAGGATATTAGGAGTGGAGTAGTTGTGTGGCTGTTTTTCTAAACAGTTGGTGTACACACAATCGAACCACTATAATTTCTAGTGTTGTGGATTGAATGTTTATTTATTTTTGTGGATGGTTGTAATTTTCCCTTTTGCATTTATGGAGAATTTTGTAATTTCTTTTATGCAAATGTGGAGAATGTTATAATAGCTTAAATTTCCTTTCTTGCTATTTATTTCTTTATTCCTCTATATCAGTTTAAGTTTTTAATACACAAACCGTTCTAGTAAGGTTGTCCTGCCATAAACCCTTGGTTTTTATGGTGCAAGGTTGTCCTTAGAACAACATTTGCATCAACCTCTCAATACTTGTTCTTTAGAGGTTGTCTTTAAATTCAGCATTTTGAAATTGTCTATTGCTATCTGTATTTAAGTTATTTAAATTCCACTATTATTTTTTTAATTTGGCATAGTCCTATTCACCCCCCCCCCCCCCCTCTAGGACATATAGCTCGGCCTTTTCAAGTGGTATCAGAGCCTAATAAATCGTTCGTTTTAATTGTTATTTCTTTTGGATTAATTTCCTGAGCTAATCGATCTGAACTTTGTAAAATGTCAAATTTTGATAGCCTATCAGTCACTAGGCCTCCACCATTTGATGGCTCCAATTATGCCTATTGAAAAGTCAGTATGAGAATTTTCTTAAAATCCTTGGATGAGAGCATGTAGCTGGCCATAATGACTGATTGGACCCCTCCTACCACCGAAGTAACTGGTATCGATGGATCCAAATCTATGAGAATTACACCTTATTTCTCTTGGACCACACTTCACAAAAGTGAGAGTAATGCCAATGCAAAAGCACTAAATGCAATCACTTGCGCACTATCACCGGATGAATTCAAAAGAATTATATCCTGTGATACTACAAAACAAACTTGGGATATTTTAGAAATGACACACGAGAGGATAACAATTGTCAAGAAATCTAAAGTCCAAATCCTCACAACCAAATTTGACAAAATTCGTATAGAGGAAAATGAAACTTTCATGGATTTTTATACTAGATTGAATGACATTGTCAACTCTATGTGGGGTCTCGGTGATAAAATCCCAGAAAGTAAAGTGTGTGCAAAGATACTACGCTCACTACCTGAAGGTTCAATTCAAAGGTGACTGCGATTCAGGAACTTCGTGATACAAACAATATGAGGGTAGAAGAGTTAGTTGGATCATTACAGACTTATGAGTTAACTTTTAAAGCTCCTAAAGGTAAATCCGTTGCCCTTAAATCTTCTAAATGTTTTTCTCAAGAAAATAGTAGTAATTCTGATTTAGAAAATTCTGAAAATGATATGGCCCTTTTAGCTAAAAAGTTTTACAAATTTTTCAAAAGTAAAAAGAGGGTTGATTTTCAAAAATCTAATGATAAGAAAAGATCTAAATCTAAAACTTGAAAATCATTAAAAGGTGGCCAATGTTACAACTACCATGAATATGGGCATTTAGCAAACAAGTGTCCTAAAAAGGACAAACCCAAAAAGAATGGTATGTTGGCTACTTGGGATGAATCTTCCTGCTCTGAAGCCTCTTCTGAGTAAGAAGATTCTGAAACCGAGTCGGGCAATGAAGTCAAAGCCCTTATGACTCTAGCCAAGTTCACTTTTTCAGATAATGATAATTTAACTAGTGAAGAAAATATGAATAGTGATCATGAAAATGAAGAAGATCTTCAAGACGCTTACAATGCCCTATACAAGGAAAGTTGTAAAATTGTTGTAAAACTAAAACTTCAAAAATAAGAGTTTTTGAAACTTAAAGAAAAGACTAAATGGGATTTAGATTTCAAAACCTCCCTTATTGAAAATCTTAAATCTGAAAATGAAAAACTAAAACTTGAAGTCTCTTCCTTTTTGAGTTTAAAAGACACTTGGAGGTATGCCCAAGGAGATCCTAAGTTAGAAAAACTATTATCCGGATCTAGAAAATGTGGCGATCGATCCGGTTTGGGCTACGACAAAAATATTCCTCCCAAATGTAAGAATACTACTCCTAAGTTTGTGAAAGGAGAGTCTTCAAATTCAAAAGGAAAAAGTTCAAATCAAATTTTTTCTAAAAATACTAAAACCTTTCAATCCTTAAAACCTAAAAGCAACCATATCAATAATAAAAATCAGAACCGAAACCCTTTAGCTGAGAAAATTGTTGATTTACTTAAGGAGCTCTTAAAATCTAACTCAATGGGTCTGTCTTATATCAACTACAAACACAAGAAAACCAACTATACTCCTAAACCCAAAACTGTAATGAAATGGGTTCCTAAGGTTACTTGCTTGGTTGCCCACACGGCTTTCAAAGCTTCAAGCCATTCAAAGTGGTACCTAGACAGTGGATGCTCTAAACACATGACCGGTGACAAAGGTCTGTTCACTAATCTTAAAGACATGACTGATGGTTCAGTCACATTCGGTGATGGTAGCAACTGCAAGATTATTGGCCAAGGTACGATTCAACTTTCTAACCTCCCTTTATTTGAGAATGTTTTATATGTAGAAAGTTTAAAACATAACTTATTAAGCATTTCGATAAAAATTATAGTGTAAAATTTTCTAACCTAGGGTGTGAAATTTTAAATAAAAACGGTTCTGTAATATTAATTGGTCGCAGAACTTCTGAAAACTGCTACATCGTAAGTGATTCTAGCTGATCTAATCTATCGTGCTACATGGTCCATACCGATGAGACCGAGTTATGGCATAAACGCCTTAGACATGTACATTACCGTAACTTGTATAGATTAAGCAAAAGAGAGTTAGTAAGAGGCCTACCCAAAATACAAAAAATAGAAAAAATATGTGGCGAATGCCAGAATGGCAAGATACTAGGAGCTCTCACAAAAAAGTAGACTCTAATGCCACATCTAAACTGCTCGAACTTCTCTATATGGATCTTATTGGACCAACTAGAACTGAGAGTCGAGGTGGCAAAAAGTATATTCTGGTAATCGTTGATGACTTTACCAGATATACTTGGGTAGTCTTCTTAAGAGACAAATCAGAAACTCTCGATGAAGTTAAAAGGGTACTTAAGCGTATCCAAACTGAAAAAGAAACTCAAGTTTGTAAGATCCATAGCGATCATGGATCAGAATTTGAGAATAATGGTTTTGACAAGTTTTGCAGTGATCATGGAATATCACAGGAATTCTCTGCGCCCAAAACACCACAACAAAATGGTGTAGTAGAAAGAAAAAATAGAGTGCTTCAAGAAATGGCAAATGTAATGTTAAACAGTATGAAGCTCTCTCAAAATCTTTGGGCCGAAGCCGTAAATACTGCATGTTATATAATTAACTGTGTTTATACGAGAAAATCAAATAGTAAAATGGCTTACGAAATGTGGTTTGATAAGAAGCCTACTGTCAAATACTTTCGAGTTTTTGGCAGCAAGTGCTACATTTTATGTGATCGTAAAAATCTGGGAAAATTTAACACCAAAAGTGATGAAGGGATATTTTTAGGGTATGTTCTGAATAGTCGAGCATATCGGGTCCTTAATAAGAGGACCGGTGTAATTCAAGAATCCATTAATGTGGTTATTGACGATCACTTGAATACACCTATCTCGAGTTCAGATAATGATGAAGTACTTTTAATTGATAAACCAGATTCTTCATCAAGTCAAAATAATTCTGAACTAAGGACTGTTAAAGACCATCCAACTAATCAAATTCTTGGAAACCCTCTCACTGTTGTACGTACTTGTAGACAACTTGAAGATATGTGTTATTACGTGTGCTTACATCCCAGATAGAACCGGCTAACGTAAAAGAAGCTCTTACTGACAAAAACTGGATAATTGCGATGCAAGAAGAGCTTAATCAATTTGTTGGAAATGATGTTTGGTACTTAGTTCCTAGACCTAAAGATAAACACATTATCGGAACTAAATGGATTTTTAAAAATAAGTCTGATGAACTTGGTAATATAATCAGAAACAAGGCTAGACTAGTTGTACAAGGGTACACTCAAATTGAAGGCATCGATTATGATGAAACCTTTACCGCGGTAGATCGTCTTAAATCAATCAGACTATTTATATCCATTGCTTATTTTAGAAAGTTCAAAATTTATAAAATGGATGTCAAGAGTGCTTTTTTAAATGGTGATTTATATGAAGAAGTGTATGTTGAACAACCAACAGGTTTTGAAAACTCTAAGAATATTGATCATGTCTATCGCCTAAAAAAGGTTCTCTACGGTTTAAACAAGCTCTCAGTGCATGCTATGAAAAATTGACTAAGTTTTTACTAATTCATAACTTTATAATGGGAAGTGTTGATAAGACATTATTTGTAAAGAAACATAATGATCACATTTAAAAGTGTAAATTTATGTTGATGATATTATTTATGGATCTAGTTATGCTAACATGACTATTAAGTTTGCAAATCTTATGAAATCTAAGTTCGAAATGAGCATGGTTGGGGAATTGAACTATTTCCTAGGGTTGTAAGTTAAACAGCAACCTGATGGTTTCTTTATTTCCCAAACCAAATATGCTCTTAACTTAGTTAAAAAGTTCGGATTTGAGAATGGGAAGAATTTCGATACTCCTATGAGTATGACTCTAAAACTCTCAAAGGACTCTATAAGTAAGAGAGTTGATCCTAAATTATATCGCAATATGATAGGTAGTTTGTTGTATTTAACTACAAGTCGTCCTGATATTGCATTTAGCGTAGGGATTTGCGCTAGATATCAATCTGACCCTAAAGAGTCAAATTTAACTGTTGTTAAGTGGATTGTGCGATATGTCGTAAGTTCAGCTAATCTGGGTCTTTGGTATCCACATGATACTAATGTTCAATTACCTGGTTACACTGATGCTGATTGGGCTGGTAACATTGATGATAGGAAATCAACTAGTGGTGGTTGGGAACTGTCTAGTTTCTTCGCAAAGAAACAAAGTTCTGTATCGCTCTCAACTGTTAAGGCTGAATACATTGCAGCAGCAAATGCACGTACTCAACTTGTATGGATGAAAAGAATGTTAAGTGATTATGGAATTGCACAGGATTCTATGGTTTTATATTGTGATAATTCCAGTGCAATTAATATATCTAAAAATCCAATCCAGCATTTACGAACCAAGCACATTGACATTAGATATCACTACATTCGTGAATTAGTGGAAGAAAAGACAATTTTTTTGGAATACATTCCGACCGAGACTCAACTTGCTGACATTTTCACAAAACCGCTCGACAAAAGTAGGTTTTCGAAATTGAAATTCGAGCTTGGTATGTGCAATTTGAATTGATTATTCATGCATTAATGTATCATATTGTATATATTTGTTATTTTATTTGTTTAAAATTTCAAATTTCAAGAAAAATGCATATTTTTTGTTGTGCACAACCAGTTAAGTGCATACTCGACCAATCGTGGCACGACTGGTCGAGCATGTCCTCGACCAGTCGTGTAACGCGTCTGGTACTTTAATTTGGGAGAAAAAACCATTTTCTTCCTCATTTGTGCTTGTAACATCCCGGATTTTCGCCAACCTGGAATTAGACGTCCTTTGGCGATGGGTCAATCCTAACACAGGTTTAACTTCCCAAACGCTCAATTAAAGCCTCAAATCCCTTTTTAAACAATTTTCTTCACAAATCCCACCCTTCACTACCTTGTGCTTTCAATTTTTCAAAGCACTTTTACCCTAGACACTATCTTAAACTAGCTAAGTAGTAAAACTTGGATCACTTTATACACAAACTGCAAAGGCCTAAGTACCATCTCAACCAGAAAACAATTAGGATTAAATCCTTTAGAAATTTAACAAAGTTAACTAAGTGCAAAACTCGATTAGCCATGAAATCCATTGGGATCGCTTTAAATACGATCTACAAGACCCAAAACTTGCAAATCAGTGACTCTAGGTTACCCTAAAGTTTAGAACCAAACTCATTTCCCGGCTGCTCTCGGGAATGAAACGAAACTTCGTATTAGGTCTAGATCGCACATCGGGAGTCCGATTAACACGAAGCTAAGGAACTAGGACCGCCTCACTGGGCTTGACAATCATCTCGAAAATCAGATCCAGCCGATGTCCCACGGCCATTCGTTCGATCCGGAGCGAGGGAGTGTGAAAAACACTATTCCCATTCCAAAATAAATATCTGGAATAGTGATCTAGCACTATTCGCTTGTGCGTCAATATTAAGCAACCTGACCGTCAGAATCGGACCAAATTACACCCTCGGATTAAGAAAAATTTCAGGAACATTTACATGTACTTGGAATTTCTGATCGTGGCCCACTGACCGTTGAACTGAAAGTGGTCCGCCACGTACGATCTAGGAATCCGTTCGAGTCGAAAACGTAATCCCACATAAATCCATGTGCGGTGAGCTTAAGTCTGGTGTTTGGCTCAAGGAGGGCCACCAGAACCTCTCTTTTGAGCTGGAAAAGTGACGAAATACCTATATTAGCAGTAACCCTTGAACAGGAGTCTATTTCGGTGAGTTTTGAGACTATTAAAGGACCTTAAACCCTCTCTCATGGCAGTCATACGAATTTGGGATTTGAGAGAGGGAAAAGAGAGAGAAAGTGAGGGAGAAGTAGGAGAATCTCCCTGTCGTCGTTCCCTGCCATCACACGGCCTACACCGCTCCTTTTCAGGTGTTTTCTCTCGGCGGTATCCATTCCGTTTGAAGGTAAGAAACCCTAACCCTAAGTCTGATTTGATGTAGGTTCGTTGTAGGTTATGTAAAGGCTAACCGATCCCGCTCTTTAGGCTAGAAAACTTCCGTATACGGAAGCTCTACTACCCTTGCTGATTCGTTGGGATTCCAAGGGCAAAGGTGAGGACTTTAAGTGTATAAGTTATGGTTTTCAACGCTTTCAATATCAGATAATGATAGATTCATGATCTGCATGCAATTGCACATGTACAAAGTGCTGTCTGTTTTCCGTTTCGATTAAAGATGAAAAATATGGAATTCTACATACTCTAGGTATTTGTAGAAAGTACGGTATACGTATTTTTTTTGGAAATGTGTTTGACATGTTTATTTGTTGTATGGATATACGATATATGGATAAAATACTTATTTGGCGAAAGGATTCGCCTAAATACATGTTTTACTTATATACACTATGTATGTTGAAATTGCGTATTCTAGAAAATACTGTATCGGTATAATTTTTGGAGATGTATTTATCGTGATTATTTGTTGTAATAATATGTTATATATGGATAAAATACTCGCTTGGCTAAGGGATAGCCCTAATCCATGTTTTGCTAACATGCACCATGTATGTTGTAATAGTGTATTCTAAGTGTTTGTGAAAATGACTGAATGAGTATAGAATTCTCATTCGTGCTCGCCATGACTAATTGTCATGGATTCATGATTGTTGTATTGGCAATACCCCTTTGACGAAAAGATTTGCCCTAAATCACACCACGGCCAATATACACTATATATGCTAAAAGGTGTGGCCCAAGTGTTTGTGGAAATGACTGAATGAATATAGAACTTGGATTCCTACTTGCCATGACTATCCGTCGTGGGTGTACGCGTGTTATGATTGGGGCAATTCCCTAGTGAAAGAATTTGGCCTAATGCCTATGTGATCGACATATGTCATGTATGTTGATGTATGTTTGTTTAAGTGTTTCTTGAAATGTCTGAATGAGTAGTAGTTAGCAAATTGTAATGTATAAGGGTGTTGAGATATGATTCTCAACCTCTTTTAACTATGTGTATGATCTCCTTTGATAGTTGTGTGATTAGAAATTGAACATGTACAAACTCATGCTTGTGTTGTGATTCATAACATGCTCAACTGCTTTATGATTTTAACTATGTAATGCATATGTTTAAATCCATATTTACGTTGTATGATCCGTCATGGGTGATGGGGGAGCGGAGCAACGAGTGCGTGCAACAGCCCTAGCAGCCTTAAACGGATAATACCAGACCTTGACTGTATGAGTTGAATCTTGATCCATTACTGCTTTATCTATCTGCAATTGATTGTGTTTGCGGCTATGATTATGGCCTAGGCAATCGGTAACGGGATTGAACTCATGGCTGAGATTCATTTGCCACGTGGGATGTATTCGACGAACTCGAGTCGTGCATTGCCTGTCGGCAGTGGCTAGGCCACACGAAGTTGTTTATACACTTCATGTCGTGCAGCTCAACGGGAGATCGTGCTAGTCGAGCTCGTCAAGTAACCCGATCTTCCTTATGCATGTTTACCCTGTTTGGACGCTACTGCTTGAACCTAGGGTACCAAACTTACCAGTGAAACCCCTTTTAACTATGGTACCTCGATCTGCTAAGACGCATGAGTCGAGCATGGTGGTATGGAACACAGTGGTCGAGCTGTCGGCCTACGTTGGGGCCATGTGCCTCCCCGTAGTGACCATTGCGTAACCAAACTCGTGAGCCGAATACGGTGGTATGGGACACTGTATTCGAGCTGTCGATACTTACGGCGAGAGCCGAGTACGGTGAGACCTGTGCTCGTGCTGACGAGCGATGAGTCCTCCGTAGTATCTTCGAGTATACTCCAAGTGTCTGTGATTGGCGACGAGTCTTTCACAGCAACTAAAGTATGAGTTGAGCCAAGTACGGTGAGACCTGTACTCGCGCTGACGGCTAGTGATTGAGCCGAGTACGGTGAGACCTGTACTCGAGCTGACGGCCAGCAATTGAGCCGCATACGGTGAGATCTGTATCCGCGCTGACGGGTGACTAGCCCTTTGCGATGCCTTCACTACGCTTCTCAAACCATAATATCGTATGAGATTAACTAGGATTGACGACCCTAGAATGGATCATGTTTGGGGATGATACAAGGGAGGTACCTTAGTTTCCCAATACTGCTGTTTGAAATGGACTAATAATAACTCGGTAATCATGATCATCATCGCACCGCATGTGCTTAGTAGATGTGACGCACTAAGAGAGTTAAGCATTCGTGAACGTAAGATGATGTCGCTTGAGGGTGGTTTGGCAAGGGCATACAGCATCATGTCATTTCATTCTCGCATTTAATAAGAGTAGTTAGAATTGTTAAGTTGTACTGCTTTATCATTACTGCTTGATTGAATTGATAACATGTTAACCTATGCTTTATTGTTCCACTGAGTTAGCTACTCACTCCCACGTTACGGGACTGTGTTTGCAACACCAACCAGATTTGTTGAGTTTCAGGTGATGGCGATGCTTGTGAAGCAGAGCCGAACTACTTCTGTGATGATAGGAGGAGTCCTCCTATCTGTTTCTCTCTGGCAGGTCAATAAAGACCTGATATTGTATTGACGGGGCTATGGTACATGGGATAGGAGGCATTACACTTCCTCACATTTGGTACATTTTAGAACTGCAGTTGTATTTATTTAACCTGGTAATGTTATCACACTCTGGAGACTCATCATAGTTTATATATTTTATCTATCTATCACAGTCTTCCGCTTGCAAATTTAACTGTCTCTGGAGTATGATATGCTGTTTTGGCTTAATCTCACTCATGTTCAATGCACGAATACAGTCAACATTCAATCATCATTCATTTTGTTGCATAAGTGATGTTCTGGAACTCGGGAGTTGAGTTTATGCTCGACCCCCCATTTTCAGGGCGTTACAGTGCTTCTTCTCCAACAAGTCTAAGCTCGACCGGTCGTACCCACCTTCCTATATCTTCAAGGTTAGTGCGCTAATTCCAATTTTCTTATAGATTCAAGTTCATATCACTTCATTTTCATACTTGGAGTGATTTATTTCTTGTTTCTTTGAGGTTTTTAGGGTTTCTTCTCCAAAATCTGATCTAGAGAAACCTCACTCTACTTCTTTTACAACCTCTTGATTTCTTGTATTTCTAGTTGCAAATGGATAGTAGAGACAAAAAGAAAAACTCTCGTGGTCCTTCAACTTCCAGATCGACAACTTTAACAAGGTGCCACCTTCAGTCACCCAAAGATGATCCCTCCTATGTGCGGGATTTAAGGTTGCGCAATGTTATGTTGAGCGACCTGTTCTTGTTGAACATATTGCTCCATTTTGAACTCCCTCCTCTTCTTCAATCTGTAGGATGGACTAACATTTTACATTGGGGCGGGCCGGCATACCGGTCTATTGTACAAGCTATGTTTACATGTATTTCTGATTTTTCAACTAAGAATTTAACATTTACAATTGCAACTAGAGAAGGTCCATTTGAGATAGACCGACATCTGATATCTACTTTAATGGACATACCTATCAATGATGAAGGTATTCTAATTAGCTCTCTAGTTGATAAACCATCTGAATCAGAAAAACGTATGCTTACTAGATCATTGTGTAATATAGATGCGCAATGGAGTCAAAATGGGATTGCGCTTGCTTCAAAGTATTTGTTACCCAGATACAGGGTCCTTCACAGGATATTTATTTCAAATCTTTATCCACATTCTGGTAACAAAATCGAACTCACCTCTTTCATGGTTCGGATTTTGCATTCCATCATCTCTGGTTCATCTGTATGTCTTCCTTCTTTAATTTGTCATTGCATCATACAGTTCCGTCTCCATCCTGGACACAGTGATATTCCTTTTGCATATCTTATGACTGTGTTAGCCACTCATATATTAGTAGCTATGCCTGTTGGAGAGGCTCTCATTCAACACCTTATTTTCAACAACTCCAATATCAACAAAATGAATTTGAGGTTGGCTGATGGCCAAGTCAATGTGGGTGTTGGTGGAGCTGAAGTAGTGAATGAAGAAGAAGGTTATTTACCTCCAGATGACATTAACATGGACGATATCTTTGATGAGAATGATTCAGATTCTGAGGCTGACCCTGATTATTAGCCTTCTGATTTCGCTGAGAGGTTGCATTCTCTTGAAGAACAGGTGGCTCAGATTCGTGTAACCCAGGATTCTCAATTTGCTTATATGCGTAAATATATGAGGCGCATTAATAAGGGTTTACACCAAATTGATCCATCTATTCCTGCTCCCTCTTCAGGATCTGATTAGTATTTTCTACTCGTGGTTTATAATAACTTTAATACTTGGCTGAACTTGACTTAACTTGGTAGTACTTGGTTGCACTTGCTTATGGATATTTTTTCTATCTTGATCATTTATTCCTCAATACTTTTCTTATTGTTGCTTCATTATCTACTTCCACTTATATTACTTGATTCCTTCCTTTGTCATATTGCGACAAAAAGGGGGAGAATTTTGACATGGTATATATTGGTATATTGGCATGTGGATTGTGGATGGATGAATTGATTGTGAATTCTATTTTGGTGACGGGGAGTTATGTAAGGGGGAGTATTGTTGGTGGAATTGATGCAAATTGATATCTGGTGCATGATTCTTTAACCAGGTTGTAACTAGTTTCTTTTTATAACTAGTGCATGATTCTTCGTGCGTATATTGTTTATGTAATTGTGGAGTGTGTTTTGTCACAAATTTGACAAAGGGGGAGATTGTAAGTGTTAAGGTTACTAGCTCCTATATTGTCAAATTTTGTAGTGTCAAAACCTCTCTTGGAATTTGTTTCTTGTGTAGCTCATCTACATAATGAAGTCTGTGCATCTCTCAAGAACAAGGGTCTTGTGTTCAAGAACTTCAAAGGCAAGTGTACTAGTTCATGTTTATGCATAACATCACTTGTGAGTTCAAGATTCTCAAAGCTCGTACAAGTCAAGACAACGTTCATAGACTTTGATACTCAAGTTCAAGCTCCAATGTTAGTCGATTTCAAGCTTCAAGAGTCTCAAGTTCAAGCTTCATCCTATGACAAGATCTCAAGCTTAGCGAACTTCAAAGAACGACTATCAACTGAATAAAAAGAAGACTCAATGTTCATACATCACTAACAAGGTATAAATGACCCTAGATTGACCTTAGGGTAGGTAATTTTGAATACATAATTCAATTGCTCATTTTATAAGTGAATAGACTATTTCTCGACTAGTCCTGGACTCTGTTCGACTAATCCTAGCACTGGCTTGACCAATCCAAGAAATTTCACGACCAGTCTTAAGGTTGTTGTAAATTTTTAGAATTTTTTGTTAAGTCACAACCAGTCCTGAAGACTGCTCGACCGGTCGTGTGAACAGTGCATGACTCGTGCTCGACCAGTCCTGTAGCCACGACTTAAACTCCAGCGACTAAATCAGGCTCCACACGACCAGTCATGGACAGGTCACGACCAGCCGTGGAGGGCTTACGACCAGTCGTGAAACAGCTTAAACTTCTAATCTCAGGTTAGTTGCGCGCCCCAACCGAAATCCTGGTCATTGCGAAGGTATACGTAATAAATAGTTGCGCACCACCAGCTCGAGTGGATAGTGAATGAATGAATGAATATGCAACTCCTGCTTAATAAGTCCACATATTAGTACTGTTCATCTCTAGGATCATCACTGGGGTCTATTACACTCTACACTAGCTTACCGCCCCATTAAGCGCACAACTAGGTAAGTGGAAGAGACTTCACTATCCGCTTAGCTAGTAGTCATCCAATATCTACCTGGCACGTCGATAGTGGACCCATTCACGAGCTGGTCAAACTCAGCCTAGCTATACCTACTCCCTCAGGCGGGTAAGGTCACACCCCCTCCCAACCAACCATGACACAGTGGGAGACGTAGCCTACTGGTATACGGCCCTTATGCGCTATATATATCCACTCGGTCTCGACAATGGGGCATCCTCTGGTACCAAGAGGGTTTAGAAATTTTCACCCAGGGCCATTTATGACAGCCCGATGCTAGTAACATATTTCCGGTGTCCCATCTGGCCATCCACGATATACCTGTGGAGGCTACGGCCCTGATGTCGTTAGGGCGTACAGTAATCACAACACACAATGCAAGATGCATGAGTCATACAATCCAGTCATGCATCAATCCTGCGCATACCATACGCTCATATGAGATAACCTCCGCATATCAGGGAGTCTCATAACAACATGCCCAATGACATATGTAATGGTCAACCACATCTCATAACAAACATGCGGATGATGCGTTTAGGCATGTATCATGATGTTATACTATCACATACTCATAATCGGTATCAATAACTGGCGTCGACAATCGACCTCGACCAAGTGGACATTTAACCAACATTGCCCCCAAGGAATTGCCCACATAAAGCCTAACATATAGTGGACCCATGGCCTCATACAAGGGCCAAATATACAACATCATGGGCCTCACTCAAGAGCTTAATACACATTACGATGTGCCTCTCACATGGGCCTAATATACATCACAATGGGCTTTATCGCCTGGCCCTCAAATGCACCATAATGGGCCTCATCACATAGGCCTCATATACATCACATTGGGTCTTAAACACGAGCTGAATACACATCACAATGGACTTCAAATACGGGCCGCATATACATCACATGGGCCTTGGCACATGGACCATAAACATGAGCCTCAAATATATCATAATGGGCCTCATATGCATCAAGTGGGTTGCATCAATGGGCCTCATACACATCAAGTGGGTTGCATCAATGGGCTGCACTAATGGGGCAACTGCTTTACTAAACTTTCACATAGTCAGGCGGCCAGTACCACAATTTCACATAGTTTAGCAGTCACCTAAGCACCACATAATCATATGGTTGGGCCACACATTCCTCACATACCCACATGATTTATAGCTAGCCACATCATGCATGATCACAAGATTTATGAGCTACATATTCAACACCATTTTGTCAAATCTAGTTGTCATTCATCCCGTCAGTGATCATATGGTTAAGGGTCACATCATTCATAAATCCACTTAGGCAAGTAGTCACACAATTGCCTCAATTTCATACAGTTAAGTGGGCTATAAAAATCATGCACTCACATGGTGTGGTGGCCCACACAACTTCCACTAGTTCACACGACTAGTTGGGCCACCCAAATTCCTATAGTGTGGTGATCCACATGATTCCAACCAACTGACGGTCTAAATGAGGAATAACCATTATAATGGGTACCATGAAAACGACTTAGATTCCAGTAAATATATAGGCAACCCCACACTCTAAAATGATCTAATCAAAATAGATGAATGGCTGGTAAAACATGTATATTAGGTGGCCCATGATCGGTTAAAAAAAGAATAGATGGATAGATTTCTCACAAACATTACTGCAGCTCTAGGAAATATTTAATGGTGGACAAGTGATCAATATTGCTCCCGTGGCATGAGATTTGGATTTGACTAGCTTATGGAACCGTACCTTAAAATGATAAGGATAAACCGATGAATGGCATGGATCTACATCATACTACAAGGTAGAGTCCATGGTCAAGGAAGCGTCCGAGCATATGGGGGGGGGGAGCCTAAGAATTTTCAATGGTTGTTACCACTGCTTCTACTTGCAGCGTGGCCCACCTAAAATTCAGTTCTACTTCATCTTGTGTCCATGGGCAGGAGGTGGGCCCACTTCCCAAGTCACTGGAAAAATATAGGTAGTGTGGGTATACAACACATGCACCAGGTGGGCTCCGCATGCATCACGTTATGTCCAGGGAAGTTTTCATTGGTATGCATGCAATTCCCTTTCCTTATTATTATTATTATTATATTTTGCATAATTGTGGGCCCCATTGACATGGTGGGGTCCACCCCATGAATAGTTTGCACAATAAACAACATCATAGTTGATACCACACACTAGATGAATGACATGACTATAAGGTACATACGTCAGGTAGGGCCCACAATGCATGGATGGTCTAAAATGATAAACGACCTGGATATAAAATACATGTAATGAGTTGGTTCCGTTGTCCAATGACCGACCTAACTTTGGTGGCAATTACACATCTCGGTAGAACTCAAGGAATTTAATGTGTATGGAATGACATCATCCAACGTTTGAATGTGTCATCTAAAAAAATGTTGAAGTTGGATGTGTGTACACGTTGGAACTCTACTTATGAAATGTTAAATACGGCAATGGAATTACAGCTTGCATTTTCTTAATATATGGCATGTGACAGAACGTATTCTTGGTTGCCGAGCACCGATGATTTGACCAAAGCAAAACAAGTTCACACCTTTCTCAAAGTTTTCTACAATTGCACGAAGATTTTTTCTGGGAATAAGTATCCAACTGCGAATATGTTTTTTGTCTCTTTAGAAGATTAAGAATGCTCTATAGAAAAATGTCAGTGCGGGTCCAGATTTCATACACTAGATGAGAGTTGGTATGAAGATGAAGTTCGAAAAATACTGGGATGAATATCATTTGTTGATGTCCTTAGCAGTTGCTCTTGATTCTCATTGTAATATAGGCTTACTCAAGTTTATTTTCATGAAGATTTATTCTCCTAAAAGAGCTGCAATGGAGACGTTCAAGGTTTGTCAAGCCCTCGAAGATTTGTACAATTTGTATGTTATTATTTTAAATGCAGCAGGTGTTCAAGAAAGTAGAGATATGGATATTTCTATACCTGATAATGAGGATGTGTTAAATGAATACATGTCATACTTGGCACAAGAACGAATAGGAGTTCAGACTAAGGAATCAGAGTTAGAATTGTACCTCAATAAGCCAATCATAATGCGATCCGACTTTGATGTGTTAGAATGGTGGAAGATGAGGGTCAATGAATCAAAATACCCTACATTATCTGTGATGGCACAGGATATATTATCAATACCAATTTCGACAGTGGCATCAGAATCCGCATTCAGCACAGGGAGTAGGATTGTGAGCAAGTATCAAAGCTCACTTTCACCAAATACAGTTAAAGCATTAATTTGTACAGAAGATTGTTGCACCCGATATGGGGAGGAGATGATATTAATGATGAGGAAAAAGAAAAGATTGCGATTCGTGATGAGTCTCTACCTGCAACAACAAATACATGAAGGCGTTTTTCAATTATTTTCTTTTTAGTTGAAACTTGAATGATCTATAATATTGTTTAACTTGAAAAATGAAAGTGGTGGGATGCGGTTTGTAAGACTTTGATATTTATTTACTCACTACTGTTCATTTGCTTTTATTTTTATATATTCATATTGCTTTTATTTTGTTCTTATATCAAGTTCAAATTATTTACCAACATTCTAATTTTTTTATTATTAAAAATTGAGTGTAGATATGTCATCATCTGGCGCATCGACAAACATTTGGGATTACGCTTCCCTAGTTAAATCGCCACCAAGGTCTAGAAGAACAAAAAAATGTGTGTTGTTTGTGTGGCGTAAAGTTTGTGAACAAGACTAATCGGTTTCGGTTACACTTGTCATGTCGAGGTGGTGATGCAAAATCATGTTCCAATGCCCCTAAGGATGTTCAAATTCTTTTTCAAGCCCTTTTAGATTCGAATACAAAACCTTCCACTCCATCCAAACCTTTTGGTTCTAGATCTAGTACACGAATGACTTCCACGGAAGATGTAGAGGAGGAAGCCAGATTAAAAACTTTAGAGGAAGAACAATTCCAACTCGCCTTAAAACGCAATATGGAAGAGGTTTCTAGACTTCAGCGATATCCTCAAAGACAACATGATGTTGAAGCAGGATCGAATATGACAAACAAGAAAAAGAAGAAGAGTAACAAATTAAAATTCCTCACCCGTCTCAGTGAATTTTATAAGGCGTTGGGTACTACGTACAAATCTTTACATAAAGAAAGTTTGAAACATCTACTTCAAAATGTAAAAGAGCATGAAGGAAACATCTCTTCGCCTTTTGACTCAGAGGAAGTGAACCAATATGTGTATGAAAAATTATATAGTAGTTCGAATGGATCAAATGACAATACAGGATGGCACTCTTCCTATGGAGGTTATTAGTTGTAAATTGTAATTTTGAACAATGTAGTTATCGAAGTTTTTTAATCGTAAATTATGCATTTTATATATTTTATTGTTTTGTTTAACTTCAAACTCCAATTTGATAATCGAATTCAAATTCAAATCAAACTCAATATATAACTCAAACTCGAACTTGGCTCAAAGCTCGAACTCAGAACTCGAAACCGACTCAAAGACTCGAACTCGAACTCGACTCGAAAACTCGGCTCGAACTAGACCGAGCTGCTTGCCGAGCCGAGCATGAGCTGTTATTCCAAGCTCGAAAGTTGAGCTGAGCACGAGCTAAGACTCAAGTTGTCCAAGTCGAGCACGAGTTGGGCAAAAGTTCACCATTAAAAACTTCTAAGGGCCACAAAAGTTTTATATCAAGCTGATATATGTGTTTTCCCTTCTTTAATGTATGTGTTAACTTATAAGCAGGTTGGATCTCAAATAAACATCACGGTGGACCTTAGGAAGGTTTCAACGGTGGGCGTCACTCTCTCCACTATTTTCTGCAGTGGGGTCCACTACAGCTTTGGATCTACCTCATTCTTTTTCTCATGCCCTAAAATGATCTTTACAAATGGATGGACGGTGCAGATACAACACATACGTCATGGTGGGGCCTACAGAACTTGGTGACATCACTTCAGTAGCCAGTCTTGCTACTCAACCTGTCAGTAGCTAATCCCCCTGCCACCAACCCCGTCGCTGGTGGTTAGTGCTCTGTGGGCCCCACCATGATGTATGTGTTTCATCCATTCCATTCATCCATTTTTACAAATCATTTTAGGGCTTCACACCAAAAATGAGAGGGATATAAATCTCAGGTGGACCACACCACAAGAAAACAATAGTGATTGGATATCCACCATTAAAATACTTGTAAGGCCCACTATATTGTTCATTTGACATCCAATCTGTTGTTATACAGGTCCAGATGAAGGGAAAAAACCAAAATCAGCTTGATCCAAAGCTTTTATGGCCCCAAAAGGTTTTTCATGGTCAACGCTCATTCAACACTATTTCTTGTAATGTGGTCCACTTGAGATTGGGATATACCTCAGTTTTTGTCTAATACCATAAAATGGTTTGGAAAAATATATGGATGGCAAGGATGAAACACATACATCATGGTGGAGCCCACGAGCTAGTGGCAATCCGTCCACACCATTGGTAGGCAGCGTGAACGCGCAATTTGCATGGGATGCAGATTTCACGCAGAAGGCTTTCGGAGGATGTTTCTACCTGGGGATTCTAGGTGGGCCATGTTAGTGGATTTGTGGGGCCGAAGGTGATGTATATGATTTGTCCACATCGTCTATCCACTTTTTCATATCATTTGAGGGCATAAAATAAAAAATGACGTAGATATAAATCTTAAGTGGGCCACATTGCAGGAAATAGTGAAAATTGGGTGCCTACGATTGAAAATTTCTCAAGGTCATAGAAGGCCAAGATCATGCTAAAATTTGTATTTTTCCTTTTTCATCAAGGTACAAGTGACCTTATGAAGAGGCTATATGAGAAATAAACATTACATTGGATTCTAGGAAAGTTTCAACAGTAGTTTTATTCAATTTCTGTTGGTTTCTATGGTGTGGTCCACTTGAGTTTTACATGTACTTTATTTTTTGGGCTCATGCTCTAGAATGATCTGAAAAAGTTGATGGACGATGTGGATCAAACACATAAATCATAGTGGGGTATAAAGAAGTTTTACATGTTAAAAGTTGGTTTTGTATTGCGCAAACAATTTAAAGATAAAAAATTTCCATGGTAATTGAAAGGCGTAATTTTGAAAGCAATTTTTTTTTTTTCAAAAAATTATGAGCGCATTCCGCAAGCTAGACTCCTATCATGGAAAGAATTCAATGAAAAATCACTTAGCGATTTCCAATTTCGGCGTTAACAAACAACTCTTGATACGGGGCATTTTCTCAAGTCCGCGTTAACAAAAATCACTGAATATTTTCTCCAAAAAAGCAAAGAAAAGCGGAGAAAATAGAAAGAAATAAAAGCTTGATAAGGAAATAAAACCCCATGAAAGAGAGAACTTATAACGTATGAGTAGCATGCACGCACGAGCAAGCAGAAGGAGACGGAAGGTCTGATGAACTATGGAAAGCAGATCTTCACAGTAGAAATAATGGACAGTCTGGATGAATTGTGGACAACAGATTTTCACAGCAGCAAAGATCAAACCAAACATCAATTCGTTTTGTAGGACCCAACGGCAAACCACGTGTTATCAGTAGATTAAAAAAGGACACGTATCAGCAAGTGCTGGATGTGTTTCTGATTTGAAGGATAGCCTAATCAAATTCAAAATTCCAATAATAGAGACCATATACCTTAAAAGACCTAGCGCTTGATAGCCTGGTGACTATGTATGAACTTATCTACAGTCCAGATCATCAGCGCCTGCTAGACGCATCAACAGGACCCGTTGATCAGCAATAGCGTCACCAGATCTGTTGGACCGCAGATGAAACCATAGGAACATGTTTAGAAGATCGTGGCTGCAGATCTGTAGATCCACACATCCATTAGAAGCAGATCCACCACAACAGGTTGCCTCCAATCTCTCTTTTTCAGCCATTGAAGGAAAGAAAAAAAAAAAATGAAGGTGGAGTGGTTTTGAATTTGCAAAGGCAGTTAGCTTTGGCGGGACGCGTTTGGATTTCAAATTTGAACCTATTTACTTAAATGCCCCTGTCTTTGACTAGATAACATATGGCCCAAACAAAGGGTGACCTGATAGTAGGGTCCGAGCTTAGTCAAGCCAAACCGAACTGAGTTGAGTTGGGCTGAGCTTCGAGTTCAATGACTCGGCCGAACTCAGTTTCAAGCTAAGTCAAATCGAGCTTTGCCAAGCCGAGTTGAGCAAGTTAACCAAGCTAATTGGGTTCATCTCTAGCTCTAATTTTAATCATTATTGATCAAGGAGATTTTGCTTTTGTTTTGCATTTGTGCCTATTAGCCCATTTGCTTCATGGTGCGTAGCTTTTTTGAGTGGAATGGTTGGGCCCTCCCCTTGCTAGGTATAAAATATTCTTTTAAGCAATAAACACATCAGTGGCACCTAACCAACTTCACGAGGAAACAGAAAACAAAAAACAAAGCAAAAAATAAAAATAAAAATGGTGATCATACCACTGCAGATTGTTCCTACTCATGCAGTGCACCTAAGCCATGGACTGACATATTTGTGAGCCCATGGTCAAATGTGGGATTGTGTCCAGAATGGTCGGAGAGGGGATGTCACCTTACAACGGAACCACGACAATCCTATGCATTATAATTTTAGTGAACATGTTTATACATACATGTTTGTATTGTATGCATGTCAACACTATTATAACCTATTTCTGACCTAAGATAGCCAATTAGGGAATGACACGCGTCATTATAAGGGGAAGAAATAGCATGTGAGGAAATATTTGGAGTGCTTTTTACGAAAGCACAGCTAGCATTGAGCTGGATAGTACATGTTATCTAGTAACAGGGCACGATCAGAAAAATCAAGGGACAGAAAGCGGTCGAGAGAAGATAAACGATTATGAGAATACAAAGAGGTAGAAGGATTAGGAAGACTGACATGTCAACAATTCAGTTGCCATAACGGCTAAAGTAAATAATAGAAACGGATGCAAATCAGCTATGTAGCATAGAAGCTTATAAATAAAAGGGAAAATCAACTAAACAAGTTATCGCATATCTTTAGCAGTAATCTTTAGTTGCAATCCAAGTCTAAACTCTAACGATGGACTATTTTCATTTCAATACAAGCATTTCTTCATTTAGAAAGGCTCCTTGCAGCCTCACCCTATAGGCAATTGTAAGTATTCATTTTCTGTATGATTATTTTTTATTGCTTGGTATACCAAAAGTCCTTTCATATGAAAGGCAAAGTACAACTCATCTTCGGAGAAAGAACTTCACCCTTCGACAATCACCTAATCATCTTACAACAATCTTATGTGAGTAGCTAAATAGGCAATCGACCTTCTCATGTCTCAGTCATACATGATCGTATTCAACATATGTTTGCCTATCTCGGTGTTTGGAGTCAAAGTTGTTTAGTTTGAATCGAGCTGCACAATTGATTATGGCACGCCCACATACACCACACATCACTAAAACCAAACCAAGTGCAAACAGATACCAGTAGCAAACCATAAGATTCAGTAAGTGCATGTAAAGAAATCGAATGCCAATCTGAAGGGTCAGTGCAAGATCTTATCCATTCAGCAAGAAACATCTTCAAGTAGGGCCAACCTTGAAGTTAAGAAGGCAGCCATCATATCCACATTTTTTATTTTTTATTTTTTGTATCAAATAGAGATAAGCCCATTGACCAATAAACTCAATCAGATACAGGCCAGGCGGGTGTTCATAGGCCAGGGTGAAAGAGATTGCACCCTGAGTATTCAATGGATTAACTATATTGAATATTGATGGAACATTGCATGCATCCAGCGCATTCATGCATATAGTCTTTATGAGAGCTTTATGGATTATATATTTGAATCATTTGTGATTGTGAATGCATGCACAAAAACTACTTATTGGCCTTATAACTCACCAATTGGGATTTAACTATCCATGATGAGAAACAAACCCAACGCATTCGCAAATGGAGTTGCAACTCAGAGAAGATCATTCCAAAGCCAAAGAAAGAAGATGAAAACAAATTCATTATTTTCATAGAATTATTATTATTATTAAATAAGTTGATATACATGAGAATACCTTGATTTAATAAGTGATGATTTATCCTTGATATTCAGTTGATAAATAAATAATGGCAATGAGTATTTAATATTATTTACCATAAATATCGAGTCACACCCATGACCAAGTAGTTGAGTCAAAAATGCTTGGGTGCCGAAATCTGGGGTGTGACAGCCACCCCAAACAAACTGCACAAATGCCTTCCATCAGTACTACTAGCACGTGAGGCCTCTCCGTCTACGTGGATAATGCTCCGACCACCTTGCAATCCACGAGCTAGGAGGGCCACACTGCACGGAACAATTAAGAGGACACTCACCCTTGATTCTCGTACAGGGCCCACCATGTTGTGTGTATGCTATACTATCCAATGATATGAAACATCTACTCCAAATGAAGGGACATCTCCAAGGCAGGCCATTCCAAAATGTAGGTGTCTCCCAGTGGAAATCAATGGTCAGCGTCCCCTCCCAACTTTTTCCACTCGGGTAGCCCACCGGAGTCGTGAATTTGCGTACCTTTTGGGCCAATGACCAAGCATGGGAAGGCATGCACGATGGGATGTCACAAAAAAATCAAGTCGAAAGAAAGTTAACTGCAATTCAAATGCTATTTCATGATTATCGTTACAAGAAAACATTTAACTTACATACTCTTGATTAAATTAGGCATCTGCAATTCAATTCACCTGTGCGACCAAATGCAGCCTCCTGAGCCACTGTCTGCAAAACCCATGAAGTTCATGACCAAGTTTCCACATTGTACCTACCCTCCTTTTCTAACATCCTGAGCCACCGAGCAGCCGATTCCTTTGGAAGGCCGCTCTCTTTCGAAATAATTTCCTCCAAACACGACGAAACATCTGCCGGCATTTTTGTTGAAGACCCTGCTATGTATATAGCAGCTCCCGCACTCAAGAAGCTCCAAATTCTTTCACTTTGCTCCCGCATCTTATGCTGCACATAGACCTTCTGTGGCTGGTCTCTCGAGAACGCGACGAAGAAACCTCCGCCATTTTCTTCTGACAGTATACCAGAGATACGCGTATGAGATAGCCAAAAATCCCTATACAGGAAATCATTCTCCTCATTTCTGCATCCAAAGAAGAAAAGAACAGGAGCTATTGGCCCAGATGTGCTTTGTACTGCCCTTTCTTCCACGAATGCCCGGAAAGGTGCGCAGCCTGTTCCAGGCCCAATAAGAATGAGAGGGAGTGTTGGTGGCGGGGGAGGAGGGGAATCTCGATGGAACCATGCAGGAATAGGGACTCCTGCTCACAACAGGAGCCAAACGATTCAGCATATAGTATCTGGGTGATTATGAGAAATGCTTATTTATTACTAAGATGCAAATCTCGTGTACTCGTTTGTGAGATGCGGCTTACATGTATGAGATCTAGACTGCTCACTCTTCAGACCCAGGTAGGCCATTGTCCAAAAATCACACTCACCAAACAACCACATCTATGAGTTCACTTTTCAATTTTAAGCATTCAATTTTCCCTCAAAACTCCAATTGGGAATATATCCAGCAACTGAGATTTTTTGGCCTACAACCATCCATGATTGGTTCCGCTAAATAAGCATTCCAACATTTTGTGTCTGATTTGCATGTAATATTAGCATTTCTCGTCTACTACTATTTTAAACTGAAAATATTGGTGCAAGTTCCATGAATGAACCCCTACTTTTGTTAGGATCAAGTCCAGCTAACCATGTTGAGCAGAGGCCACATCGCTTGCGCTTGAAAGGAGACATCCATGAAACCACGCTCACCGTTAGGTGTACTTGATTGGGATGAGCTGAAGGGGAAGAAGATATGGAAAAGGCCCTTTTTTTCAATGGAGGAACAAGCTGCACCAGCCATTCAAATGGCATTTGCACAGATGGGAAATCCTCTAGTACCTGTACCAAAGGCTTATCAGTTCCTGAACCAGAAAAATAAATAAATAAATAATAAAATATAATCCAGAGAAAAAGGAAAATGCAAAAAACGAAAAGTTGAATTGACGGTAGAGTAACCTCATTTAGCTGTCCAAATGGTGAGTTACAAATGGACGGTAGAAATGATATAGAAACTGTAAGTACCAAACAGGAAAAGGTCCACCAAACAGATGACTTGATTCATCCAACCTGTGTGATCATGAAACATCAATTATCCACCATGGGACCACCCAATGAATCGTCCAGATAATAGGCAATTGTGCCACATGTCCAACTTGAGTGCAGCACAAGAGGAAATTGGTGTGCTGCTTTTCAGTTCCTTCTTTTGTGTCACACACTCAGGACTGCCAAAATATTTGCAATGAATAGACATAGTATTCCAGTTCACTTCCTCGTAGATGACTCAGTCAATACCTGACCAAGTTTCCAATTAGGGGTGTACACGAACCGAGCTAGCTCGGTTAGCTCGCTCGACTCAACTCGAAAAAGCTTGATTCGACTCGGTTCGAAGCTGAGTTCAAGCCGAGTCGAGCTGATTTTTTGAGCTCGAAAATGAGTTCGAGCCGAGTTCGAGCAGGCCCTAGCTCGACTCAACTCGGATCGAATCCAGCTCAAATCCGGCTCAAATCAAACTTGGATCGAACCAGTTCGGTGACTCAGTTACTTTGCCATTGATGTTGCTCACCAACTGTTTGATAAAATGACTCAACGAAATGTGGCTGGTGGCAAAGAAGGTATGGCTGGTGGCAAGGAAGGTATGTACATGAAACAAATACTTTTATTCTCTTTGTTTTTTTTTTTTTTGGTTTTTATGTTAATTAGAAGGTGTTTGATAAAATACCTGTAAAACCATTGCCTTTGTTTGTAAAATAGTGGGATTTTGAAGTTGCAGTTCAGGTGTTTGTGGAAATGCCTCAATGGCGAACTCGGCTCGATCTTGGCTCAAACTCGGCCTGAGCTGGCCCGAGCTGCTGACCGAACCGAGCCGAGCTGGCCAGTCAGGCTCGAGGACTGAGCCGAGCCAAATTCGAGCTGAGGTCAGCCAGTGTTCGAGCCGAGTCGAGCCGAGGCCAGCTCAACTCGGTTTGACTCGATGAACACCCCTATTTCCAATATCAAGACAATACCTAAATATTTTGAAATACAGCACTGTTGAATCATGTGAACCTGCATAGAGTCGATCGAGTATTTAACCAAATCAAGTTTTTTTTTTTTTTTTTTCCTACATATTTTTTAATGCTGATCAAGATAAGCTTTTGAACAATAACAAATATAAGGATGAGCTTCTCAATTAATCAGAATGCACGGCCAGATGCTTCAGCTTGAATTCAAAGCACGAGTAAGGCAAAAAAGGATTTTCAATGATGAAAAGTGTGATGCAAAAATATGATCATTAACTGAACTACTGTAGGCACAAATTCTTCACCTCCAGAACACTTCTCCGTTCCTTCTGATTGTATTGGTAAAGATCGTCTCTGCCTTCCGGTGAGGCGAAATATTCAAGCCTGTCTTTTTCATGTTCTGCATTTGCAAAAAAGCTCATGACCTGGAGTGAAGATGCAATTTATTAGCATAATTATAATTGATTACCATACAAGTGAAATGGGATCATGCATCCTCAACATAAAGGCACAAAAGTTTCCAAAGAAAAATAATTTTTTTTTTAAAAAGGAACACAAATGGACCCTACAGCGGCAGCCAGAAAATAAGTAATGAGTCACAACAAGACATTAGCAACACAGCACCAATATCATGAGCAGCATTCAGAATGTCAAATGTAAGGAATCCTGTCAGGAATGCATTGTGGAGCATTTTTTAAAGTATCAAAACCTAGCATATTGGGAACATATCACACCACATTGCCTGGTGCTACAGACTAAGCATGAAATACGCCTGCGCACTCACTATTTCCCATTCTATAACTACAGTATAGCCTTTAAAATTATATTGTGAATTAAAGTTTTTGACTTGTTCCAAATGGGTCCGAAATGAAGATAATATCGTGTGATGTGAGGGGCGTTGGAAACCCTGCTTGAAGGTTGATGGTGAAAGATTTACTACGAGGAAGAAGAGTAGATATCGAAATAAAGCAGGAATCTAAGTTGGAGGCATATATCAGGGTGGTCGAGTTGTGAGGAATTGCAAATAAAGAATTTAGTTTTTCATTCTAGCCATAGGTTCAGAAGGTGGAGTTGTTTTAAGGCGAAAAACAGATAACATTGCAATTGAGCATGAGAGATGAAAGGATTTTTCTTACTTCTATTGTTTTATCACTGGTAGCAGAGTTTTATGCTCACTGTGGTTTATGAGCCAAACAACCCAAGAATGTGACCAAAAATTTGATCAGAGCTGTTGGTGGTGACTCGAGATAGCCTTGGTACGAATTTGCTTCGAGTCTCCTCACATTTCATACAGACACTCCCCTTTCAAAATTTGAAAATTGGTGGTCAAAGCAGAAAAAAAAAAGTTTTGTCCAAATGGTTGCTGGGAGATGGTGGGGGAATTTGCAGTGGAAGGTTGGGCGGACGTTTGTACATTGAAGAAGTGGAGTAAAAAAAAATGTAGAGCCAACAATCTGAGGGAAGGACAGTTGAAGTAAACTGGAAGAAAGGGAAGGACTTAAAGAGGATACATCACCAAAAGAAGCAGAAGAGAGGATTACATCACTGAGGAAATTGGAAACAAAAAAAAAAAAAAAAAAAAAAAAAAAAAGGGAGAAGAAGAAGAAGAAAAAGCTTTGAGACAAAATCCAGGCCAACATTAGTAAAGGGAACAAAACAAGGAATTTTCTTTATGCAATGGAAGACGAGGAGTAATGCAAACTTCATTGTGTTCAGTGATTTAAATGCCGATATTATCAGTCAATACTATGACATTGCATGTCGATGTACGATATGCAGGGTAGTTATCAATTCCACTGTATGACACAAAGTATCACAATGTATTGCCGATTTGTGTTTTAAATAGCTTGGTTATGTAGCGTGTAGCTTACGCCATGTAGCGTACCTTAGTCTTAATGACACGTAGCTCATGAAAAAGCTTAAGTCGCGTGTATCCTATGCTACGTCGCTGGATGGTCTAAATCATGTGTGGTCCACCTAGTATTCTATGAGTATCCATGTTCAAGTATTGTATAACTTTTGTTGTTTTAACTGACTCCTACGTTAGTTTTGCACAATTAAGAAAATGGTGACAACTTTTCAACCATATGCACATAGTTGTACAGAAATCTAGACTGCCCAAATCGCAGACTCAACAATTGGTCAAACATAACCAAAGGATTCTACTAAGAAGATATTATTAACCATGTGATTTCTCTTCAAATTGGGACCACTCACTATCTTTTAACCATCCATTTGATCACCATTGATTGGATGGTTAGGATTACTTTACCATTAATTGGGACCAAAGTATAACTTCTATTGCTTACATATATAACTAGACACCTACCTGGAAATGCATTTTGCATAATTTCAAACTACAATTGCTTAGAATCAGTAAATTCTAATTAGTAGCACATTTCACCTCTCCCCTTTTTGCAAATGGTATTACATAGCATTAGATTTGAAACCACTAAAAAAGAACGCCAAATTTTTACCATTTGGAAGCTCATTTGATGCAGGACAATTAACCACATGCTTTAAAAGCTCGAACTGTTAGAGTATGGCGAATTAAACCATTTATCTCATAGCCCAGGCCCCACATCTCATGGGTTTTAGGACCTCAGCCGAACCCCCTTCGTGGGCCCCAAATCACATGGGCCGCCCACCCCGATTGTGTCCCCGCATCCCACGGGCTACCCCACTCGAGCCCGGTGTGAAATGCGCATTAATCACCCCTGGTGAGGAGTCTCGAACACGAGACCTTCTCCGTGGGCCGCACCCACCCCGAGTGTGCCCCTGCATCTCACAAGCGACCCACTCGAGCCCAGTGTGAAAATACCCCTGCATTATCATGTTTTAAAATCCATACAGGGTTATATCATATCGATATTGTTCTTAAAGATGAGGGACTATGGGTATGATTTTTTCTTTTCTTTTTTCCCTTTTTCTTTCCCCAAGGCCAACAATAAAGCTCTTAGGGAAGCCTTGAGAATATTTTCAAAACAATGTTCCCACCCAGTCATGGTCCAGGAGACTCCAAGAGCATCATTGCTTGGGCATCATCAACAAATTCTGAGCCTCAGAGGTTGACCTTTGACTTTAATAAAATTCATGTTCTTGCCTCTAGGCTAAACATTTTGTTTTCCCATGTTGGAAAAGAAGAACAGCATAGCTAATTGGTTAGCTAGAGAGGATGCTAGCCTCGATGCTATTTGTATTGGGACTTTGTTCCCACTTTGGCCTTTCTTAATTAAATCCTTTATAGCTTTCATTAACAGAAGAAGAAGAAGAAGAAGAAGAAGAAGAAAGAAGGTGTTTACTTTGGACCACACAAAAACAGAAACAAAATGCTTGAATATACAATCATCTTGCCTCAAAGAAATAGCGTCGAGGAGAAGCTGATGCAATATCCATTGTCAATTCCACAAAAGTTCTTAGTTTGACAGGATCTCTCAAAACATTAGGAGTACCAGGAAGATGTTCCTCAACACTTCTAGGTTGAACCTGAAACATAAAACTGTAAATCTTTGACTGTGCCCCTTCGACAAGATAAATGCTATTGAAAATGCTGTAACATATTCTTAATATATAGAGGAAATGGACTTAAAGCTACAAAAGATGTGTCACAAACCATACTGCCAAAATAGAGGGATGAGTAATGCCAAATGAATAAAGATATGGAGACTAGTCAACATATCCCAAAACTAGCATGCAGATGTAGATATATTATCTATCCCATCCAACAAAGGTGTACAATGCCTAACATTGTGGGCAGTGGAACATAGGTGACAGCTTGCTACTTCTATAAAATAATAAAAAACAGCTACAAGAACACCCAACCATATCTTATAACAAAATTGATGAAGAATCATATCTGCAGAGATTTTTAAGTTTATCATATTGTGGAGACCAGAAACCAACTCAGCTCAATGGTCATTGAAGACGTGTCTACTAGAGGGCTTGAATAGGTATTGGAATACTATTTTAGGGTTTGCTATGCCCAACCCAAGCATGTGCATTAAGGCAGCCCATCTACACTTTCTCATGTTTCAACCTTGTATACAAGTGAAAGATCTAATTCATCCATCAGGTTGGTCACGCTGTGTAGACACTATGTCCAGAAGATCAGGTTGGTCCACTCATCAGGACATCTTTTTGGTAGGACCATCCGATGGGCAGATTAAATCTTGCATGCATGTTCCAAGTTGGCACATGTGATGACTTACCGCACTTCCCTTAAATGAAGAATATTAAAAAAAATAAAAATAAAAAATCGATATTACATTAAGCAGAGTAATACAACTAGGCAATTGAGGGCCCTTTTTTTGCTCTTCACTTCAACATTGGGGTTGTGCTTTCCATCACAAATGAAAAAAGAAAAATATGATACTTCATTAAAAAGAGAGATAAATACGGGAGGCAATTAAGGTCTCTCTCTTTTTCTTTTTTCTTTTTTTCTTTTTGACTTTGAGATTTCGAGTTCTAGCCCAGATTACCTGCAAAAAACAAATACAAATAACATGACTAGGGTGGCAATTGTCAGGCTTGGAAATGTCTCAGACACTTTGAGCCGCAGTTGTCAGGCCTATCTGGCCGGATGTATCCTAAAAGTTGCTTATGCTCAGACCAGGCCTGGCCCATTGCCAGCCCTTAATAACACAGGTTATTACAGACAAAAGAAAATATAACACAATGCATGAATGGACATGCAATGGATATGCCTCTTTTTGTGTAGGCACATGCGCACGATTGTGATGAGTAGAAGTCCAATTATATGAATATGAATAAGCATATAGTCTGCTAAGGTAAGCATTTAACTGAAGGACAGAGCTACATACTCTTACGTACGTGTCAGGATTCAGATTGCAGCGTTGAATGAAAGCATCCACTGAAGTAGGATCTTGACTAGGGAGAACCTCAAGAACATCACCAACTTGATATTCAACATGCTGAAAAGAGCCAATGGGTTAAATTACAGTTACTAGAAGAGATGCTAGCATTGAATTTGAATCGGATTTGGGTTAAGAACATGGTGAATTTTGATAAAAATGTACTGGTGCCAAATAGAAAGACCTATTCCAAACCAGTTTGACAGGCTTTCTCCAGCCCACACTGTGGAATGGAGTTTTTGCATTTCCCTAAAAAAAGTTAATTTAGAACCTTAGTTAATCATGAAAAGAGTGCTAGTTAGAACAGTGCGGAAGAAAGCAATGGTCAAAAGGAGAAGAGGGAAAGGGAAATATGCATGTTTAAACAAGGATACTATCATGGCAGAGAAATAAGGTCAAAGACAACGTCAAACAACTGACGCTCTAATCCTGCAGGCAACACAAATTTAGAGCCTGGATTAGGGGTATATCTCGTTGATTTGGGGAATTCATAACTTCAATGGATTGCATTGTCTAGTTGCACGAAGCATGACGAGAAGTGGCAACAGATTCAAGTTCAGGAGAGGTAAAGCATCTGCTTCAAAATGTTATCAAGTAGAAATGGTTAAGAGCTGGGAGAAGGAGCACAAGCCCAAAGCGTGATCCGAAGCTGGAGCAGCATCTGGATAGAAAGATCATGCAACTAACATTGGACACTATCAGAGGTTCAGGAGGCTTTGTTGTGCTATGGAATGCCAGTCTGATTCTCAGAGACAGGAGGTGGGAACATACACCCTGCCGGGCTCATTCATGCAGAACAAATCATCCAAGCTAGAGATCTGAGATACAGGACAGTTATGTAGAGTCAAGGAAAGGCAGAACGAACCATGGTGTATTGGGGGTGACTTCAGTGTTATTTGTTTTCTTTTGAGAAAAAAAAAAACAGCGGGCAAGTAAAATCACCAGAAGTATGAGAAATTTCTCCAATTCAGTCACGAACAAAGAATTGATTGACTTGCCAATGGGAGTGAAATTCACATCATGTAGTAACCAAGAGACACCAATAATGATGTGAATGGACATATTTCTGATTAAAATAAACTAGGAGGAATGCATCAGAGAGTTAGCTAGAATATAGCTTGCCCCTCAAATCATTGACCTACAATTTTGGACTCTCAATAAGAAACTTGGAGGCTAACCCCATTAGATTTGAGCCAGTGTGGCTTGAGGAAGATTTTACTAAAAGGAGTGAAGGAACAATGGAGAAGCATGGAAGCTGAGGGGCGGGCAGCGCATACGCTGCCACTTGAGCATAATGAGATGAAAGGCCTTCTGAAAGAACAGAACAGGGATCACTTTGGGTGGTGGAGGAAAGAACAAAACTCTTGGATGCAATAACAATGCTGAAAAAGAAAAAAGAAAAGAATGGAAAAGAAAAAAAGAAAAAGAAAAGGGGAGCTGACTACAGAGTAAAAATGATTGAGGAATTCACTGGAAGATGGAACTAAAAAAGAAGAGTTGGAACAAAATTATGTGCTAACAAATCTCGAGATCGATTTCGCTAAAGGAAGGTTATAAGGATAGGAAATTTTTCCACGCAATTGTGAATGAGAGAAGAGAACACAATCCGAAGCTTGATACTCAACAGGGCATGAATGGAAAAAATGTGTCAGAAATTTGCAATGAGACAGTGAGATTCTCTTCCAATCTCCTATAGAAGACCAAAGATTGACCATCTTCAATTTGAGAGAATTAGCAGTTTGGAGTAGGAAAGAGATGAAACTCCAGACCCGGATGGTTTCCTGATTGAGTTCTCGGAAGTACTGTGGGAGGATATGAAAGGAAACTTTTTTTTTATTCATAATTCATTTTACAACATGGACAAATCAAAGACAATGGGACTTCTTTTATTGCGTTCAACCCAAAGAATGGAGGAGCAGAAAAGTTTAGAAGAGTCATGGAGATAAGATTGACTAAGGAGCAGACATATATGGCCATGCTGAAAGGGTGCATCTTACGTATAAGAAATGAGGAAAAAGTGCACCATCTTTTCATCCACCGTGCAAGATGGAGGTGTAGTGGGCTTCTTTAAGCTCTGTGGAATTGACTGGATCATGCTTGAATTGATAAGGACACTCATTGAAGGGTGCAGTAGGGACAGCCAAGTTAGAAGGGGGAGTTTCTTATGGGGGCTATCCTTCGCGGAAGGTCTGTAGGATATGTAACGAACGAAACAAGATGATGCACAACAGCAAGTTCAAATCAACCAAAAAGTGTTCTGAAAAGCAAGAAAGATGGTATGCAGCGCCTGGCCTCGAAACTGTTTAGGGAGAGGTATGGACGAATTGACAATGTTTGGGCCCTAGACCCCCTGACATCAAGGAAAGAAAGATCTCTGATCACCCTGGCCCTGTTGCTTTGAATCTATTCTTCTTTTGCTTTTAATAGATCTTATTATCCAATAAAAAATTAGTCCTCGTTGTTAACAAGAGAGAAGTGGGGTGCTTTCCAAGTAGAGAGCTAATTTAGATGGAAAAGCATTATTTAAGACTTACTGATAAAAGAGGTTCAAATTCGAAATGGCGCACATCTCTGCCACAGCCCGCTTTGGTTAAAAGCTGATTTTTTGTCTGCAAAAAAATAATAAATAAATAATAATAATAATAATAATAAATGACACCATTTGGATCTACAGCCAATTTCGAAGCTGATAAACAGAACCATGTGTGACCCATCAACCTGACCATTAAAGGTGGCCTCTGTAATATGTTAGAGGAAGATGTTAAGCAAACTAGAGCACGGGGATGTTCAGTAATACAGTTCGGCAGAGGAACTTTAGGACACCCTTGGGGAAATGCACCTCGGGTAGCTTTATAAGTGTGGGTACAAGCTCATAATGACCGACGTGATCTTGCTCCTTGAGGTAATGAAATTATCAAGCACCGGTTTCAAGGAAATATCGAATAGAAGGACATTTGAAAGTTTGGTACTTTATCGGATGGTAAAAATCCACTTTACAAAGATCTCTTCCTTCTCTTCATTGTTCCGACTATCCCCATTATTATTGATAATATCCCCGATATTATCTGTATCTCTAGCCCGGCAATACCGATAACACTGGTAGTACCAAAAATTCCAGGTATTGGCGATATATCGTTAAGTATCGCCAATGTTTTTTACTGTGTAAATTCCATGTGTCGCTTATATCACCAATGTATCGATATCGCTAAAAAATTATTTATTAAAAAAATTCCGTCACAAAATTTTGTTATGGGTGCATGGTTGTATGATGATGCATCTTTATATGTGTGTATATGTATGCATGCATGGATGGATGGATGGATGGATCATGGATGGGTGTTTGTATGTATGCATGCATGGATGGATGGATGGTCGGATGGTTGGTTAGATGAATGGACGGATGGATGTGTGTGTATCTGTGTGGATGCATGGATGGTTAGATGAATGGATGGATCATGGACGTGTGTTTATATGTATGTGTGTGCATGGACGTATGGATGGATGTATGGATCCACTATTTTGCCCATGTTTCCCTAAGGCAACGACACATGCTTTAAGGCCCCCATTAAAAGGAAACTTATAGCTTGATTCCTAAATATGCAAATATACATCTTTTTTGCTATTATTTGATTCTTAAATATGCAAATGTGTATTTTAGCATCTCCTGAAGTATCATTAAAAAACTCCACCATTTCCCCCATGTTTCCCCAATGTTTTCCTGAGTCGGCATTACATGCTTTTAAGTTCTCATTAAAGAGAAACTTATAATGTATGTCTTTTTTGCAATTATTTTATTCCAAAATATGCAAATGTGTATTTTAACGTCGCCTGAAGTTTCATTGAGAAATACCACCATTTTCCCCATGTTCCCCCAATTTTTCCCTTAGTCGGCAACACAATTCCGAGTATCAGCGATATCGATACATGTTTTCGAATCCCAACCAACAATACATGTTGTTGATGCAGTTTTCGGCTCACCCCTTCTGCTACTCGAACACCTGCACAGGAAGAAGACAAAGGAGACCATGTTTTGTACAGGGGACCCTCCGATGCCAAAGTCAGGCCTGGACTCCGGGTTTGATAACTTAATGATGGGTTAGGGGTGAGAATGTGTGTGTACCTTTCACCATTAGGCTTTTCTTACTTATAGAGGAGGTGCAATCCCCTGGATTTGGGATATTTCTCTGATTTGCAAGCGAATTGGATTCCTTATCCAAGTCGATCCTGAGATCTCCGATCTCCTAGATTTTCGGGATTGGATGGTATCTTCCGAGGATCTCGAGAAGGAAATCTTTCATATTGAGACGTCTCCTTGGTTCGGCTCTAAAGGGGATAATGTCGAATGGTGCTGATTGAGTTGTGCATCGATCAAATCGCAGTCGGCTGTGAACGGCCGATTCATGGCTGACCTAGCAGGTAGACCAAACTAGGGTTGGGCCATGATTCGATCGACCTATGTTTTGGCCGACCCATGCATTGAGTCGACATTATATGCCTCTGAAGGCCTCGGCTCTTGGCTCGGCACCTATTAGCTCTTGGCTCGGCGCTTATTGGCTCTTGGCTCGGCGCCTATTGGCTTTTAGCTCGGTGCTTATTGGCTCTTGACATGTTGGCCTCGGTCAGGCTTAATGCCTAGGGAGCCCAGGCCATGTCTGTAGAGTTGGTCCATTCCATAAGCCGACTTAGAACACATGTAATGATATTGATACTAAGAAATTGCTTCTCTTCCGGATCAAACATCAATCACAATGATTCAATAGATGGCTCATTGGGATAGATACCATTTCACCAATCAAGTCAAAATGTCAAAGGTATCTAACATATTCATACCTAAAGGTTTTCCACAAAGTGGTGGCAAACCGTATAACTCATACCAATCTTTCCATTTTCCAATTCGATCCAATCAAATTGTTCATAATCAACGATTTCTTACAGAGCTAAAATGACCCTCACAAATTGTGGATGCTATTTTATTAAGAATCAATCAAACTGAGGCTATAATGTCATCATTGGCTAGAAACAAAATATCTACCGGATCTGAGTCATAATTTATATTGATTAAAAAAATCATTAGAATTGCTAAAGTGAGGCATTCTCAAAAAGCCATGTATTCTTCTTGCAATTTCTTTTTTAGTGTACCCCTAGGAGTAGATCCATGGTGACAAGATGGAGCTTGATCACGTGGATATGAACCATGGCATCAAGGGTTCGAATCCCTCCTCACGCACAACTGACCCAAAAGGGAAGGACCTTTCCTTACCTTTAGGGGAAGGAAAATCATGATCGAGATAACAAATGCAAAGCTTTGGGGAAACAAGGGAATAAATTCTCTGTTTGTACGACATATCCCATTTTGATACCTAGAAATGGAGCGGTTCCTAGAAAAGAAAGAAACAGATTTGCATGATATTATATGTACTAAGATTTTGATTCCTTTGTCAAAAAATTATCATTCATACCACAATTATGTATGGTGAGGGAGCATATATAAGGTCTTTAACCTCTGGAAAGTAAAAATGAGAAAATGAGGTCTTCTTTGGATCTCTCAAACATTTCATAAAACGGACTCTCTATAGATCCCCAATGATGCAGGACATAAAATTTAGATATGATGTGCAAGATTTCAGGCTTAAGATCACGTTAGTTCAGAAACAATTACACAAATTCCATATCCCACACAAAAGTCCAAACATTCAATTAAGGGGAATCTAAGTGGGTCCAGGCCTACACATGTTAGGGCTGGATCAATAAAAATTATGAACCAAACAATACTCAAAGGGAAATAGAAATCATCCAAACATGCATGACAATCAATCCCTAATCCAAGGAATTCACCAATTTCAAATCAAGGAACCCTAGGGTGAGAGAAGGGGTAGAAATTGGGGATTTAGAACAATCTAGGGTTAGGGTTAGGGAAATCAAATGAGAGGAGTGAAAGAGAGGAGAAAAGAACCTGAAACCAACTCGCATGCGTGGGCAGCAAGGGGGGGCCTGACGTACGTGCACTGATGATTGGCTGCACGTGCGTAGGGCCCACGAACCCAAAAAGGGCTCTCTTGGGTCTGGTCGGCTAGACCTGGGCTTCAAAACCCCAAAATCTCACGTCGATCCGACAAACGGCCTGGGTGTGGTGCTCCGCCAAAGTTTCAGCCCTCCTGCAGGGCCAGATTCTGGAAACTGGCTGTTGGGAGAAAATCTGCTACAAAAACTGATGAATTTGAAGGAAGGTTGTAGAAGGTGAGAGATATGGATGGATGAAGGTAGGGACGGATGGGGATAGATGTGGCTTTGCACCACGGTAGTTAACCCATCTAAAAAGGAGGGCTTTGCACCCACTAGAATTTTTCCACAACTCAGAAACTCAGAGAGTGGAAAAAAACTTGCAGGAATTTTTATTAAACTTCAATGAATCAAAAGAACTACAAGGGGTGCCTATTTATAGGAAAAACTGTATACCTCAAAACTTGCACCATGTGCGCAACCTATTACTTGGCGATGAAGTAAACCAAAACAAAAACTAACTAAAAAAATCTAAAGCGTTCATGATGTTCTAAATAACATAAATAAGCAAAACCTAAAATATGAACTTAATTCGACTAGTGGGCCTCAATCATGAGATCCCATGATGGGCTTTACTTGATTATCGGGCCCACTCCAAGGAACCAAAACTCCGTCTTCTACCTAGGGGGCCCTCCCTGGACGTCGTCATCAATCCAGATCGACAGTGGGGCCCTCCTTCTTCGTACGTGTATAGGGGCGACGTGCGTGCACGTGTGCGCGTGATGTCCCCATCACCCAATGACCAATCGTCACATGAATAGTTAAGGATCCAATAAGTCCAACATTGATTCCTTCGAACGTGTCAATTGCGCAAATATTCATAAATTTCATTTCATTTGATTAATTTGAATTTCCTTAAAGACATCTATGTTCTTTAAAATGTCATGAACAATTCCTGTAGGTTGAGCACATTTTTCAATGAAATATAGAAAAGCAGGAACGTTTCACAAGTAAAGATCTACTTGTAGCATACTCGATCAAAACAGGTGATTTCTCGCCTACTACGGATCCCATACTACCTCCCATGAACTCAAAATCCATAATCCCAATTGCTATGGGAATCAAGGTAATTCAATAACGGTATGGTGGTTGTAATGGCCACCATTACAATACAAGTTACAATGCCCATCACAGACCTATAACATTCATTTTTAAGAAATAAATAGCATCATCCCCATCACGGGCCTGTAATGCCCGTTACCATTTTTCCAGAATGGACATTACAGCCCCATAACGCATAATAGTACCCGCCGTTACCGTAACGTTGCCATTTTTAAGTACCTTGATGGAAATACCATCTAGTTGACCTATGCCTATTTGAACAACCTCGATTAAACCTGTCTTTCTTTGCTATGAATCTATAAATTCTTAATAAGGCTCCTCTTCCGAGTTAAATTCAATCGGGTCGATACAAACCATTTCTTTATCCATAGGATTCCAAGTGCTCGGATCAATCAAAAGTTTGATTATATCTAAACTACTCATTTTCAAATGATATCCACATTGTTCGCAAATATTCATTTTTTACTTAAAATTTTCTTATAATTTAATCCATCACAATTTTCACACTGAACCCATAAATGTCTATATTTTTTATCAAAATAATCTGATCTTCCTCTTATATCATTGAAATTACTGCTAGTTATTATATTACCACTTCTTATACTTTCACCACTAAAAAAATAATTATAAATGTAATTGTCACTGTAATTGCCACTACCACCTAAAATGTAACATAAATATTGATTTCAGAACAAGGATAACTATCAATGCAACTATTAATGTCATTACGCCAACTATAATTAGTATCGTACATGAAACAATCATAGTTACAATTGTCACTACTAGTCCCATTATTCAGATAACTAGAAAAAGAAATATAGTTCACTCACAAAAGAACTATCACTATCATCTCAAAAATCTGATTTTCAATATCAAAATATCCTGATAATTGTTACCATTACTATCCCTAACTAGAAAAGTTTCATCTAAAATAAAATTCTAGTTCACTTACAAAAGAACTATCATTGTCAATCTCAAAAATCTGATTTTCAGGATCAAAATATACGGATAATTGTTATCATCATGGTTTTCCGTATCGTTATCGCATAATAAATCACACCCTTGGGATACGAATACATATCAATTATCACATGGCATATATCAGTTGTATAGCGTAATGTATCACTATTGTTGGGAAACATGAGGAAACATTGGGAAATTGGTCGAATTTTTCAATGAAACTCCAAACACTGTTAAAAAAGACATCAGTACACACTTAGAAATCAAAATATCACAAAAAACAAGTGCACATAATGGGTTTCCTTTGTATGGGGTCCTAATCTATCCGCTATCTAACTGAACCAGTTTTCGTGTTGTCAGCGAATTGTCAATAACATCGACGATAATATTGGTGTCGCAACACCAACGATGCCGTTCATAAGGTCATTCCTACTGGGATGAACAGAAAACACAAAAATATTATCCTCATGGCCCTGATCCAAAACTTCTTGGCCCCACAAATGTTTTAATGGTGGACGTTTAATCCTCACTATTTCCTTTCTTGCGGCCCACTTGAATTTTGAATGTGCCTCATTTTTTGGCCCATGTCCTAAAATGATTTTTTTCAAAACAGAAAGACAAAGTGGATTTCTCACAAGAATGATGGTGGGCCCCACCTAGCTTACCGCAGAGGAAATTCATATGAAAGTGATAAGACATACGTCACGTACACCCTTACGTACGTATCAGAGGAGGAGGCGGGCCACGACGATTTCCTTGTGGCTAGGCGAGTACCCGTGATCGTGTTGAATACCCCATGTGCATGTGCAAGCATCTAGAAGACCCTACATTGGGAAGATGCACATGAGCTGCTTTTTAAAGTGACCCAGACCGTTGGATCGGAGGGATGCGACGATCAGGCCATTGATCGCATGGATCACATGATCGGGCCATTGATCGTTGATCGTCCACATCAATTTTAGACTTTATCATATTTTAGGATTTAGTTTTTTATTATTTTATATTTGGACACATTACGAGTGTTTTAGTTGATTTTATTTAGACTAAAGCTATTTTCGTTCAAATTCACAAGATAGGGAAATTTTTGTAATTTTTGAAACTTCTTGGATCTATAAAAAGAGGGGAGCATGTGACCTCTCACCCATGGAATTTCGTGATTTAATAATAATAATAATAATAATAATAATAATAATAAGAGAAAAGCTCTTGCTTTCTTCTCTCATCTTCATGAGATTTGAAGATTGGTGCGAGGCTAAGCTTCATCAACGGAGGTGCGAGGTCTCCATCTATCCCCACACCATCTTCTCTTTTTCTCCCCCATCCAGGTGTTTTCTTCAGGTTCTTCATTCTCTCCATCCCAGATCTTCGTCTTCTCCCAAACCCTACTTTCCCATACCCATCCACAATCCAAACCCTAATCGACTTAAACCCATCCTACCACGCCACACGTGTGACCGTACGACCACATGTATGAATCCCACCTGCCCTTTTGGTTTCCCACCATCATTATATCAAAACTCCTTTCTTCCATCCTCCAAACCCTAACCCTAAATCTAAATTTCCTAATTTTCTTACTTTCCCAAATTACTCAAACCTTAATTTTCACCCTAGGTTGTATTAGCTTTCTTATTTTAAAATAGACTATACCCTATGCTAATTAGGTGTCCCTACATCCATTAGATCCTATTTTCTTTTTATTTAATGATCTTGTGTTACAATGTTGGTGGCTTAGGTCAGGATTATGCATGATTTTCTTTTGATTTTCATGATATTTGTGAGAAATATAGCGACGTTTGTGTTTTTTTGTTAAATATCTTAATTCGGTTATTTGATCTCACACGTTACTTAGTTCATGCATCCGTCCTGCATCAAATTTGGTATCAGAGATAGGTTTTAGCGTAGCTCAGTCTATTGTCAATCCATCTTTGTGGTCAATCTGTTGTCGAGCTTGACACGCATGACCAACTCTGCGAAGGGGACATTTTTTGTTGAGTTTAGTTGGCCCTTTTTCTACGTTTTGTTGAGTCCCCATATAGATCTAGGTCATATAGGCTTTTTGTGTCGCATCTAGGTTAGAGTCACATCTAGGGTTTCCTTTTAGAGTTTCCTTGTGTATGCCTACTCGTTCAGGACGTGGTCTTGGTCTACATCCCACTATGAATCTAGAGCAAATTGTCGAGGCCCTTGATGCTATCAATAACCGTCTGACGACCATTGAAGCGCATAGTAGAACCACTGCCACTGAATTAACCGCGACCAATGCGCGCGTCAATCAACTTGAGGCCGCCTTACAGACAAACCCCGACACTGGGGAGGACGTTCAATCTCAGGCTGGAAATCAAGTTGATATGTGAGAGCATGATCGTGGCTAAGGCGTTGGCCGTGATCGAGCACACGTGCCACCACCATGTGAGGAGCGTTATGACCGTTATGATCCAAATGCACAAGTCATGAAAGGTGTGAAAGTTGACGCCCCCGGTTTTGAATTGAAAGGAGAGAACCCCCAATTGCACGCTGGGCCGAGATGAAAGAGGTCCTTAAAGAAAAGTATCTCCCTCTTTCTTATCGCCAGAGATTCCTAGACAAGTGGAAGGCTTTGCGCCAGGGATCCATGACCGTTTCAGATTACATCGTTAGGCTTGAGAAGTACATGATGCGATGTGACATTGAGGAGGACCTGATGGTTACATTGTCCAGATTTAAAATGGGCCTCCGATTTGAGATCCAACGAGAACTTTATTCTCGTGATGTTGGTACATCGGAGCACATGTACCAAGTGGTGCAAGACATTGAACACTACCTCAAGGCACTAGTTGGTAAGCGTTATGACTCTCGGGATCCAAGTGTCAAGACTTACTCTCAGGGGGCTAAGCCTGAAATGAGGAGTCAGCCTAGACCCCAAATTGGGTCCCAACCCAACCCTAGAGATGTCAAAGGAAAATGGATAGCGAGTGCTAGCTCTAGGGAAGGTGATCAAACGCGATGCTTCAATTGCCATGGGATTGGTCACTTTGCGCATCAATGTCCATCGAAAGAGAGGAACAAAACCCTTGTAATTGACAATGGTGAGGAAGGAGATGAACAGGGAAATTTTGAAGAAGAATTTTATTAGCCCAACATCAATGATGCTAGTGATGAGGAAGTAGAAGAAGAAGAGATCACACCACTTGCAGTAGTCAGGTGCACCTTGACCAATGCTAAGGAGAATGATGATTGGCGTCAAACTACAATATTTTACACCCATGCAAAATGTGGAGAGAAGAATTGCAAGGTGATCGTCAATAGTGGCAGTTGTACCAATGTGGTCTCTACTAGCACTTTGTCCCGTTTGGGATTGAAACCTGAACCGCACCCTCAGCCTTATAGAGTGTCATGGGTGGATGCATCTTCCATCCTAGTTACCCAGTGATGTCTCATGCCCATTAATTTTGGATCCTATTCAGATTCGTTGTGGTACGACATCTTACCTATGGATGTTGGACACATCATTTTGGGACGACCTTTGCTATCTGACCACGATGTGACGATATATGGCCGCTCAAATGTATGTTCATTCATAAATCAAGGCAAAAAGATGTCTCTAGCTCCTCTCCCACCAAAAAGCAATGGGGAGAAGAAAACTGAGGGGAAGTCAGGTAACCCAAGGGATACGAGGAAATCTCAACCTAAGTCTCTCCATGTTATCAACACCAAGGAATTTGAGAGAGAGACTACGGTGGATTCGATGGTGTACGCCTTAGTAGCAAGAGAAGTTACACCCGAGGTTAGTGTAGAGAGACCCCTTGAGGTGAAGCCGATTATGGATGAGTTTCACAATGTATTTCCAGAGGACTTACCAGATGAGCTTCCACCCATGAGGGACATCCAACATGCCATTGATCTTGTCCCTAGGTCAATTCTACCACACCTTCCTCATTATCGAATGAACCCTATGGAGCATGCAGAGTTGAAGAGGCAAGCAGATGAGCTCCTCAAAAAGGGTTTCATTCAGGAGAGTATGAGTCTGTGTGGCATGCCAGCGCTTCTCAAGCCCAAGAAAGATGGCACATGGCGCATGTGTGTGGACAGTCAAGCCATCAATAAAATCACGGTCAAGTACCGGTTTCCCATACCGCGTCTTGATGATATGTTAGACATGATAGCAGTTGTCACAATCTTTTTAAAGACTAACCTCAAGAGTGGGTATCACCAAATACGTATACGCCCAGGAGATGAGTGAAAGACAGCCTTCAAGACGAAGGATGGGCTATAAGAATGGCTAGTCATGCCCTTTGGCTTGACTAATGCCACAAGCACATTTATCAGAGTGATGACCCAAGTGTTGAGACCCTTTATGGGTAAGTTCCTTGTGATGTGTTTTGATGACATTCTTATCTATAGCACATCAAAGGAACAACACACCCACCATCCGAGGCAAGTTTGCGGGGTCCTCAGAAATAAAAAGCTATACGCTAACCTTAAGAGGTGTACATTTATGTCAAAGAGCGTTATCTTCTTAGGGTTCATCGTATCATCTGAGGGCATGAGAGTGGATCCCGAGAAAGTCCGTGCCATAATTGAATGGCTTGAACCGCGCAATATTCATGAGGTGCGAAGCTTTTATAGCATAGCAACTTTTTATAGGCAGTTCATTAGAGGATTTAGCTCCATTATGGCTCCTATCACAGATTGCATCAAGAAAGGGGAGTTTGAATAGACTAAAGTTGCCTCTAAAGCTTTTAAGGAGATTAAGGGCAAGATGAGCGAAGCCCCTGCCATGCGCTTTCCAGACTTTTCTAAAGTTTTTGAGGTCGCGTGTGACGCATCTGGGGTAGGTATAGATGGCTTGCTCAGTCATGAAGGGCAACTCGTTGCTTATTTTAGTGAGATGTTGAATGAGGCAAAGCAATAATATTCCACCTATGACAAAGAGTTCTATGCAATCGTCCAATCTTTGCGCCATTGGCGACATTATTTATTACCGCAAGAATTTGTCTTGTTCTCTGACCACCAGAAGAAATTAAACCCTAGGCATGCTAAATGGGTCCAATTTCTTCAAGAATACTCTTTCGTTCTTAAACATAAGGTTGGGGTCAAGAACAAACCTGCTGATGCCCTTAGTCGTCGGGGTGGCGCTTCTCCAAAGTATGAGAGTGGAAGTAACTGGGTTTGATCGACTAGGAGAGGAGTATCCTACATGCCCAGACTTTTGAGATTTGTATGCGTCACTACGATATGGTCAGTCGACCGACAGTCGTGGGTTTGTCATCATCAATGAGTTCCTATTTAAAGGTGACAGAATCTGCATCCCCCATACATCTCTCCCTGATTTCCTAGTTTGGGAACTTCATGCAGGAGAGGTAGCTGGTCATTTGAGAAGGGACAAGACCATTGTCCTTGTGGAGGAGATGTAGCCAAGATTGTTGCTTAGTGCAGGACTTGTCAACTGGTAAAGCAAGGGAAGCAAAATACAGGATTGTATACTCCTTTTCCAGTACCCCATGCTCTGTGGCAGGATATTAGTATGGATTTCGTGTTTGGCTTACCGAAAACTATCAAGAAACACGATTATGTATTTGTGGTTGTAGACCGTTTTTCTAAAATGTCCAATTTCATTCCGTGCTCGAAAACGTCAGATGCCTCCAATGTGGCTAAGCTTTTCTTTGGGGGGTAGAGCATTTACAATGTCTGCCTAAGACCATAATGTCTGATCGTGATGTACGTTTTATGAGCTATTTTTGAAAAACATATGGCACATGATGGGAACAAGGCTTCAATTTTCATATGCCTATCACCCTTAAACAGACGGTCAAACTAAAGTTGTCAATAGGAGTCTTGGAAATCTGCTTAGATGTCTTGTGGGTGATCACGTTCGAACTTGGGATACCGTTTTACCTATAGCCAAGTTAGCATACAATAGTTCCATCAATAGGTCCATAGGCATGAGTCCATTTGAGGTTGTGCATGGCTACAAACCTAGGAAACTCGTAGATCTCATACCTATGTCTATGTCCCATAGGCCATCTAAATCCACACATGAATTTGCACGTCACATACATGAGTTACATAGTGAGGTCAAGGAAGCGAATTAATGTAAGTAATGAAAAATACAAAGCGTTTGCTAATTCTCATCGCAGGTTTCATGAATTCCAAGTAGGAGATTATGTCATGGTTCGCATGAGGCCTGAACAGTTTCTACATGGGGCTGTTAAAAAGTTACAAGGGCGTAGCACAGGACCATACAAAATAATGCAGAAATTGGGTCCTAATGGGTATTTAGTAGACCTTCCACCTACTATGGGAATTAGTTCTACTTTTAACGTGGAAGATCTAGTACAATACAAGGGTCTTAGTCGTCGGGGTGGCGCTTCTCCAAAGTATGAGAGTGGAAGTAACTGGGTTTAATCGACTAGGAGAGGAGTATCCTACATGCCCAGACTTTTGAGATTTGTATGCGTCACTACGATATGGTCAGTCGACCGACAGTCGTGGGTTTGTCATCATCAATGAGTTCCTATTTAAAGGTGACAGACTCTGCATCCCCCGTACATCTCTCCCTGATTTCCTAGTTTGGGAACTTCATGCAGGAAAGATAGCCGGTCATTTGAGAAGGGACAAGACCATTGTCCTTGTGGAGGAGATGTAGCCAAGATTGTTGCCTAGTGCAGGACTTGTCAACTGGCTAAGCAGAGGAAGCAAAATACAGGATTGTATACGCCTTTTCCAGTACCCCATGCTCTGTGGCAGGATATTAGTATGGATTTCGTGTTAGTCTTACCGAAAACTATTAAGAAACACGATTATGTATTTGTGGTTGTAGACCGTTTTTCTAAAATGTCTAACTTCATTCCGTGCTAAAAAACGTCAGATGCCTCCAATGTGGCTAAGCTTTTCTTTGAAAGGGTAGAGCGTTTACAATGTCTGCCTAAGACCATAATGTCTGATCGTGATGTACGTTTTATGAGCTATTTTTGAAAAACAGTATGGCACATGATGGGAACAAGGCTTCAATTTTCATATGCCTATCACCCTTAAACAGACGGTCAAACTAAAGTTGTCAATAGGAGTCTTGGAAATCTACTTAGATGTCTTGTGGGTGATCACGTTCGAACTTGGTATACCGTTTTACCTATAGCCGAGTTAGCATACAATAATTCCATCAATAGGTCCATAGGCATGAGTCCATTTGAGGTTGTGCATGGCTACAAACCTAGGAAACTTGTAAATCTCATACCTATGTCTGTGTCCCATAGGCCATCTAAATCCACACATGAATTTGCACGTCACATACATGAGTTACATAGTGAGGTCAGGAAGCGAATTAATGTAAGTAATGAAAAATACAAAGCGTTTGCTAATTCTCATCGCAGGTTTCATGAATTCCAAGTAGGAGATTATGTCATGGTTCGCATGAGGCCTGAACAGTTTCTACATAGGGCTGTTAAAAAGTTACAAGGGCATAGCACAGGACCATACAAAATAATGCAGAAACTGGGTCCTAATGTGTATTTAGTAGACCTTCCACCTACTATGGGAATTAGTTCTACTTTTAACGTGGAAGATCTAGTACAATACAAGGGTCTTGCTACTTCACCTTTTGATCCATTCACAGACCCTTCCACAGACAATGACCTAGTCCCAAATCCATGGCCCTTACCTGACCAATCATCCAGGCCATTACCACCTTCCTTGCCTACTTGAAGCGAACAAATAGAAGACATACTGGATACACAAGCAGTTTCCACTCGACATGGAGGATTTCAAAAATTCCTTGTCAAGTGGAAGCACAGGCCGATCTCAGACAGTTCGTGGATTATAGAGGACGAGCTACAGCATTTAGATCCAGACATTTAGGAGCGCTACAGGAGTTTTACTCCGCCAGAGGCAAACTCTTCTCAGCCGATGAGAGTTTATAAGGACATCACGTCACGTACACCCTTACGTACGTGTCAGGAGGCAGGCCGCACCGATTTCCTTGTGGCTAGGCGAATACCCGTGATCGTGTTAAAGACCCCATGTGCATGTGCGAGTATCTGGAAGACCCCACACTGAGAAGATGCACATGGGCTGCTTTATGGAGTAATCCAGACCGTTGGATTGGAGGGACGTGACGATCGGGCCATTGGATCGCATGAATCACATGAACGGGTCATTGATCGTTGATCGTCCACATCAGTTTTAGACTTTATCATATTTTAGAATTTAGTTTTTGATTATTCTATATTTGGACACATTATGATGTTTTAGTTGATTTTATTTAGACCAGGGTTATTTTCGTTAAAATTCAGAAGACGGTGATTATTGTAATTTTTGAAACTTCTTGGATTTATAAAAAGAGGGGGGCATGTGACCTCTCCTATTGGATTTTGAGATTCCACAAAAAAAAAAAAAAAAAAAAAAAAAAGGAGGAAAGCTCGTGCTTTCTTCTTCCATCTTCATGCGATTTGGAAGGAAGATTGGTGCGAGGCTAATCTTCATCAACGGAGGTGCAAGGTCTCCATCTATCCCCACACCATCTTCTCTTTTCTCCCCCATTCAGGTATTTTCTTCAGGATCTTCATTCTCCCCATCCCAGATCTTCGTCTTCTCCCAAACCCATCCACAATCCAAACCCTAACCAACCTAAACCCATCCTCCCACGCCACACGTGACTATACGACCACGTGTGAATCCCACCTACCCCTTTTGGTCTCCCACCATCGTTATATCAAAATCCATTTCTTCCATCCCCGAAACCCTAACCCTAAACCTAAAATTCATAATTTTCCTACTTTCCCAAATTACCCAAACCCTAATTTTCACCCTACGTTGTATTAGGTTTCCTATTTTGAAATAGACTATACCCTATGCTAATTGAATATCCCTACATCCATCAGATCCTAGTTTCTTTTTATTTAATGGTCTTATGTTACAATGTTGGTAGCCTAGGCTAGGATTATGCATGATGCTCTTTTAATTTTTCATGATATTTGTGATGATTATAGCGATGTTTGTTTTTTTTTGTTAAGTATCTTAATTCGGCTACTTGATCTCACAAGTTAATTGGTTCATGCATAAGTCCTGCATCAATGATCCGACCAAACGATTGTCTAGAGTGTTCTCTCATTCAAATGTCTACTGGGTGATGTCAACCACTATGAGTGAATTCCTCCCTGCTTAGCATGCAGGAGGAGGAAAGCTAGGAAGAAAGCAATGAAGGCTAATCATGGTTGCTGCCCTATGGGTTATTTAGACCAAAAGAAATAGTCAATGCTTCCACAGCAAGGGGTTTTTTACAGCAGTGGTCTTTAGCAAAGTTCTTTAGCTTTTCAGGGATTGGGCCCCTTAGCCTTGTGGTTGGCTAGGCTATGCTAGGTTTGAAGGTTTTTCCAGTCATGAGACTGGTGTTGTTGTACTCTTTAGTTTACTTCTTTTTTGGTTTCTTTGTCTTTTGGTTTTTGTAGGTTTTTTAGTTTTCTTTTCTAGTTTATTACTTATTGTTCTTTTTTCCTTTCTTTTGTTCCAATAAAATATCACCTTTCCAAAAAAAAAAAAAAAACAAATTTGCATCCACCTTCTCGATGCCGGGAATCAATACTCTCATGAGCAATGAGGGCACAATCAAGGATTTGCCGGTTAGTCACAAAGGCATTGTGAGCTTCTAGACCACGTTGGAGAGAGACAAGCAAAACCTATAAGCTAGGACTTTAGCCAAAATCTTACAAGTGCCCCTAGAAGGGGCATTAAAGAGCTACCATGCGCCCTAGAGAGGCTCTCCTCTTTGAGAGAAAAAGGACATAGACTAGCAGCAATGGAGACTCGAGGAGGTCACTAACGACACCATCTCTCCCCGGGCGGCGGTGTCAGATAACTAGCACTATTAAGGTCGACACCATCATCGGTCAGACGGGATGACACCAACTGGGCACACATCTGGTTAGAAATGCTACCAAGGTCATCGAAAGAAGATATTGGGGGATCTCATTTCATGATGAGTGATCTGTGATCTCACCACATGGCTAGCCAATTGAGGAAAACGAACTGGGATCAGTACCGTTAGTAGCCTGACCTAAGGAGAGGCGACGTAGTTGGCAAGAGATGAAAGGGATCAAAGCAAAGACAGTTGCGTTGTGGCCACATGTTGAGGAGTGGCACGTGTCCCCCACCTTCTCCTGCAGGAGTGGATTTCTACAAGAGCACCAGCTTGAATAAGGAGACGAGCAGAACAGAGCTCCCACATGAACTCCGTCATCAGAACTAAAGAGGAACTTTGGCAATACAAGAACCAATGGATGGCAGGAAGTCCTGGCTCCAGATCTCTAATGAAATGCCGCAAAGATGAAACAAGGAATCAACAGTGCTAAAAATGTAGTCAACCCATCTAAAAAGGGAGGTCACCAGGACATCATTGAATAGAGTCTCCGTCATGATTATGTGATTAATATACTCATCAAGCTGGAGATTGAGAAGAAGCTCGTCCACCCCCGCGGGCTTGAGTCCAAAGCATCCACCCTTATGGTGACAACAAGCCTCTAGCTAGACCAAAATGTGGGCCAGAGATGTACATTTCCGACATTTGACCACCAAACTCCACTGAAACGCCACCACCACCTCATCCACAATCAATCAACGATGACCTAAAGACCCGAGTTGGCGATGATCTTACGAACCTAGAGGTTGCTCGGACCTTTTGGATCACTAGCTAGGATGATAGTCATGGAGGCAGAACTTATCGAAGGGGCCCCCGCCACTGCATCTTTGAAAGAACGACCATGGACCGGCTAACCTCCACCATGAATCGGGGAGCGATTTATACATTTTAGAGACGAACAATGGCCTTTGAGCTTCCCGGCTCTCCTCCTCGGACCTTGGGTGATCATTTCAAGATTGTAATGAGCCATTTGGACCGAGATCTTCATTCCATTGTAGCTAGACAGATGCAGAAGGGAGATGGCATGAGAAGCTTTCTCCGCCATTTCCATGCGAACAAAGTCAAAACCATAGCTAAGGGATGATCCTTTCTTCTTCGAGAGGACCACCTCTTTCACTATCCCCACCTTGAGGGAGAACCTTGAGAACATGTATTCAGCATTCAAAATATCGGTATCACGTTATTTATCGCTACCTTGGGACATTGATACATATCGGTTATCGCGTGGGATATATCAGTTGTAACGCATAATGTATCGTTGTTGTTGGAAACATGGGGAAACATTGGGAAATTGGTTAAATTTTTCAATGAAACTTCGATGATTGTTAAAAAAGATATCAATACACACTTATAAATCAAAACATTACAAAAAATAAGCACACATAATAGGTTTTCTTTGTATGGGGTCCTAATATATGCGTTGTCTAACTAAATTGATGCAAGTATATTCAAAGTCTATTCATATAATTTATAAATGTAAGAAGATGTGTGGAAACACATGCAAAACATTCAAAAGCAAAAGAAGAATAACTAGATCAAGTTACATACATGTTTGATTTTATATTTGGACACAAAGATTGCAACCGATTTGTGAGAAATTAGGAAATTTTGATTTTATTTTATTTTTTTTCAATTTTCCACAACTCAACCCAACTCCAAATCTCGAAATCAAAGCTCCCAATCCATAATTTTTCATGCAAAACATGAAAAATCATGAATTTGTGACAATTTGACACTGATTTAACATGATTTACAGAAGAAAAAAAAAAAAGGAACGAAAATTGAAAATGCTCACCTGATTAAATATGTGGGATATATCCCCACTACTTGTGTGTTTTGTATTGCACAGGCGGGATACAAGATATATCGTGGGATATATCAGCCGATATCATCGATACTTAAAACACTACATACCTCCGGAAAATTAAAAACAGAGAGTGAGGAAGAAAGAGAACTGAGGTGGCGAGGCTAAATGAGTCGAAGGATACCATCAAGAGACAAAAGTCTATTCTTCCCCAGTAGTAGGCGTCGGGGCGAAGGAAGACACGGGAGCCTATCCCAAGATTCTAGGAAGAGCGCGCCTCTGTTGAATGTTAGATACTCTGCCATGACTAGGGAGGCCTCTGCCAAGTAGAGAAACCTCTCCTTGACCTCTACCTACACCAAATTTGCCCCTCAACCTCAGATCCGAAAGACAACTCGAACCCTCAATGGATACCTTCATGAGAAACTAGAGAGTATGCTCATCCGGGAAACGCACAACAGAGGTAAAGATCTCTCTCGCATCTGCATATTTGAACTGCGAGGAAGGAAGCTTTCGAGAGAGTTGATGAAAACTCTCTCTAGATCTATCTCTCGTCGGAGGTCTTCCTCTCTCTGCCAAAACGATTGTCTCTCTCCCCTTCCTTTCGATAAAATCAAAACTCTCGAGCCTCCTTTTCTCTCATCTTCATGCTTACATCTATCAAGGACCATATGTTTTAAGGTTTTCCAGATGTTCACTTCCCTGTAACTATTTATTACTAGACCCCTTTTCACAAATTTACTACTTCACCCCATCCCCCATCACAGTTTTTCTTTTCTTTCTTTTTTTCCTTTTTTTTTTTTTAACCTATGACTTTCTTGCCTTCAGATTTCCTAAGTACATAAGTCAATGTCCACTACATTAAGAAATAAATTACACCTTTACCATCAATAAACAATATTACAGAAGTTGAAACAAATTGGGCAAGGCTGCAGGAATACAAACACTGTGCACCAAAAAGTCCCATATTCCTCCTTGGATCAACTCAAAATCATCTCTATTGAATCCAAAACATAGATTTATACCGGCAACTTGTTACAGATCATCACACCATAAAAAAAAATATATGCCTCACTTTTTTGTTTTAAAAGAAAGTCAACCAAATTCACCTAAACATACTAAAGGATTTGGTAAAAATCATAACCTTCAAAAGGTGTATGCCTGGACCTCAATGGTGACGTCAAGCATACAATGAAGATCTCAGTTTCACCTTGTTTAAAGACTAGATATGAAATCATGAACTCCCCTAATTATGAGATGTCATCTTGCAGATCAGAAGATGTGATTCAAAAGTCTTGATATCAATTATGCAAATCGGAAGATGTGATTCAAAAGTCTTAATATCAATTACCTTGTCTTTTGAAAATGTCGAGGCCTCACACATTCAAGATAAATCGGTGGATTTGAAAAGAAAGGTTGAAATTTTTAAGTACCAAAATATTAAAATGCACAAACAACAATATATATACCATTTGTAAAAAGCATTGAGGCCTATTGTCATCACGACTAAGTACTCCAGGAGACATCGAGCGAGCTCTCCCGATCAGCATCTCAATGCAATTCAAATCTGGAACAACCTCGCAAACATTTTTCTTTATTAGCATATGAATATCAAATACAAATATTGTCGAGAAAGTGAGAAATTAGGTATTGTTGCAATGAAAAAAATCACTTGTGAATGATGAATAAATATCAATTTCTACGTCACACAAGATGAAATCTAGCTACTTGCCCTTCAAACTTTTACAATATGATTTATAGTTGATGACACAAAAAAGAAAACGCACTATTTGCTTCCCAATATCGTAAGCCGAAACATATTCCTAAACTAGAAGATGCACAAAATCTAAGATAACTTACATACATAATCTTCAATATGACTATAGTTGAAGGAGGTACATGCTTGAGAAAATCTAGAAAATTGAAAAGGCAAAATTGAAAATATACCAAATGAGGTACGTGAGTTGCAAAAGTATAAATTTTTTATTCATTTATCAAAGGGTTAGACTTAGTGATAATAACTAAGTTGGAACAACATTGTAAGTAAATATTCCCTATAGAAGATCAAAAACTCAAACAAATTTCAAATCCAAAAGCCAAAGAATAAAGATAAACATAAAACAAACAAACAAACAAGCAAACAAACTTTGTCAGAATTGGTGAAACTATTTGATCAAAAGTGTATCATAGGTAATCAATAATTTGTAAGATTCGTCAATAGAAAGAAAAAACAGAAGTTACATAATATTTTTAAAAAAAAAAAAAAAAAAATGTGTGCGTACATAAACAATTGAAAGAATAAAGTAAAAAACAAAGAAGAAGAAGAAGAAAGAAGTGATGTTTCTGTTGAAAGACACATGCTGTCTTCTTTTTTGCTTTTTTCTTTTTTTCTTCATTTTTTTTTTTTCGGACCTTTCATAATGTCTTCTATGATCCATCACATTAGTAAACTCTTTTAATACTCTTCTATGTGGTAGGAAAAGGCATTCGGGTTAGATTATGGGAAGACATCGATTGGTGAATCCCCAATACAACAGTATTTTCCAGTCCTATACAGTATATCCCAAAATAAAGTAAAATTTGTAGCAAAGGTATTTAGTGGGATGGGAAATGAAACTACATGGTTCCCTCTTTGTCGTGGAAATGACAAGAACGAAGAAATTGATGGCGACATACAGCTAGAAGATATACTACAAAATGTTGCTCTTCACATAGGTGAGGCAAATGGGAGAGGTAGAAAGGGGACACCTCACTTTTACAATAAAGTTTATCTTGTGCTAAAGCATCGAATAAGGCTAAGTAAGACTACTCCATTGACCCACATATGTGATGGGGACATCAGAAGACCTACTCGGGTGTACCAGAGACGGAGACAACTACCCGTATCAGCGCAACTTTTTTGTGGATGGGAGACAAGTTCCAAATGAGGCCTACTAGGCCATTTTGAAGACCCCACATGCATTGGACGCGCATCAAGAAGACCCTACTTTAAGATAATGCATATGGGTTGCTTAGGAAACCTACATGCATTGGACGCCCATCATCCCCACTTTGGGATGATGCATCAGGATTTATTTGATGGTTGAGATTGATAATAAATGTTTTACTTTTCTTTTTTGATGATGAGCCACTTCACTTAAGTGAGTGGCATAGTTGTAATTATTCTGAATTTTTAATTATAGAAGCACCAGGGGGTTCCAACCTTAGTGGTGTTATTTAGAAAAAGGAAAAAGAGAAAAGCTCTCGTGTAAAGGAATTTTCCTCCTTGTGTTTTAGGGTTTGTGAGAAACCCTCTCTTCCAATTGAATTGTGGAAGGGTAGAAGCTTGTTTGGTGGTGGATTCCCCAATGTGCATCCCTCATCTTTCTCTTCTTCGAAAGGTATTCTTCTTCTTCTTCTCTTATCTTCCTCTTTTCCCTTCCATTATAACTTTCTAAACCCTAGATCCTCTGAATCCCTAAAAACCCTATTCCTAAATTTCCATCCATGAATCCAAAACCCTAATGAAAATCTGATTTTTTTTTCATTTTTATTTTTGTGAAACTTTCCCCAAACCATAATTTTGTTTGCATCATTATCTATTCACATGGTTATTGCACTACTCATGCTAGATTAGAAGTCCCTACTTCCAAGTGGGCCACTGTTGAATTATTTTATATTTTCGTGCACCTTGTATGTGAAAACTTGGGATCTTCATGTTATAAATCTGAATTTTCGAATCTATTATAAGGATATGCTTGATTTTACATGTTGATTATTGAAATTAATGTGTAATTAATCTCTCATCTTGCATCCTAAGATAGTTTCCATCATCCAACATCAAATTTGGTATCAAAGCCCAAGTCTAGTGTAGGGTCGGCGTTCGACAAAATTCTTATACTCATAGTAGAGCATATAAGTCGCATATATCTTGCTGAACTTTCTGATTTGTCTTGAAGAATTTTCTGCTTGGGTATTTTCAAAGTCCTATATTTCTAGAATTTTCAGATTTAGTGACTTTAAGGCACCTAGTTGCTGAATTTTAAGTTTTAGCCTTATTAGAATCATTCTAAGATTGTCCGTATGGTTTAAGGTACTAAAGGTCATCATACATCAAATACATGTGCATCATATAACATCATATTGAGCGTCATCAAATCTGATTTTTGCACTGCATTCATCATATAGTACACATTCAGCTAGGTTGTCTCTCATTAGGGTTGTTTAGTGTATGCAAACGCAAACAGGTCGTGGTTTTGGTCTATTCCCCACCATGAACCCAAATCAGATCACTGAGGCTCTCGAAAAGATTAACCGCCATTTGACCGCCGTGCAATTGACTGCTAGCAACCAGCGTATCACGCGGCTAAATGCTACCTCTCACGGTACCCCCATCACCAGGGAAGACTACCAGTATCAAGCAGGGAGTCAAAGGATGAGGACCCAGTTGAGCAAGGTCCAGTGCCAGTAGAACCCATTAGGGGTTATAATAGGAACTTTGGTCAGGAAGTAAGTCATGTAAGACCGCGCACCCACGCACCACATAGAGAGTCGCAGGATCGTTACAACCCTAAGGAAAGGGTTATGAAGAGCGTCAAAGTCGATGCTCCTAATTTTGATGGTCGCTTGAACCCAAAGCATTTCCTTGACTAGCTAGCTGACATGGACCGCTTCTTCGAGTGGCATGAGAGATTCAAGGAGTACATGATGCGATGTGATGCTGATGAGTCCCCTACTATGACCCTGTCTCATTTTAGGATGGGTCTGCGCCCTGAGATTAGGCGTGAGCTCATCTCTCATAATATTGGTACACTAGAGGAGGCCTACCTTAGGGTAGAGGAGCTTGAACGATACCTAGTGCAACCGACCATGAAGCGGTTTGGGTCTCGTGATTCCAGTGGCAGGGTTGCTCCTCGAGGAGCCAAACCTAACCTTGGAAGCCAGACCAAAGCCCCAACTGGTGCTCCCACCTATGACAAAGATGTTAAAGGAAAAGGGTCTAGTCAGCACTAGTTCGAAGGGAAGTGAGCACATGTAGTGTTTTCCTTGCAATGGTTATGGTCACCTCGCAAAGGAATGCCCAAACAAAGAAAGAGGTAAAGCTCTTATGATAGAAGAGGCAAATGAGGATAACAAGGACAATTGCGACGTAGAGGAACATGAGCCTAATATTGGTGCTAGTGATGAGGAGTTTGATGATCAGGAGACCTACACTCTCGCAATAGTCAGATGCGCCTTTGCCCAAGCTAAAAATATGATGATTGGCGCAGGAACATGATCTTTTATACTTATACCAAGTGTGGAGAAAAGAATTATAAAATGATCGTGGACAGTGGCAGTTGTGCAAACGTGGTCTCTACTAGCACCTTGAGTCGACTAGGCCTGAAAGCCAAGTCTCACTCTCGGCCCTACAGAGTGTCGTGGGTTGATGAGTCCCCCATTCCAGTCTCACAGTGATGTTGTATCCCCATCTACTTTGGGTCGTACAAAGTCGTACAAGGATTCACTATGGTGCGATGTGGTTCACATGGATGTTGGCCACATCATCTTGGGTAGGCCCTGGTTATTTGATTTGGACGTTACAATATTCGGTCGCTCGAATATTTGTACATTTATGTTTGGGAGGGGGGGTTATTCCAATTTATTTTATTTATTATTTTTAAAAGGTCATTGGCTTTTATCTAATGGGTGAGCAACTGGAAAATGGATGACAAGAATGAAAGCATGCACCACATTTAGAATACAAGCTTTAAACAAGTCCCATTCTAACCATGTAACTAGGGGGGGGGGGGGGGGGGGTGATGGACATACTTTTCAAGGCCAAAGGGTCTTTTTTATGAGAGAGAGATCACATACTTTTCAAAGCCAAAGGGTCTTTTTATGAAAGAGATCACATACTTTTCAAGGCCAAAGGGTCTTTTTATGCTATGAACTGGCATGCCCAATTTTTCTTGAAAATATGCACCCTATTTGGGCTCAAATAATACTCAAGCAAGCTCTTAGTGGAGCATCACGTATATTTGTAGTTTCATACACAATAACTAAGGATTATTGAGACTCAAGAGTCAAGACACGAGACAATTTGGTCATCCAAATAAGCTTGGCTATCAGCCAAGTCAAGGTTTGTCGAACATTTTAAGCCTTGGACAACATAAATGGGGCATGTTATGAAGCATATAGATTCAATAAAGAGCAGAATACTAAGATCTAGAAACTTCTATAAATCGAAGTCCAATTTCATAAGTTCAATGATAAATGCCAAACAAATCATAAGACTTCCCGACTTTTTGCTCCTTAAACAATATAGTCTCCCTTTGGCCATGATAAGGATAAATTTTTGGAGAGAGGACCATTGATATATGCAATGTTTTACGTATCGACGATATCGACTAATATATCCCACGATATATCTTGTATCCCACCTATGCAATACAAAATGCACAACTAGAGAAATATATCTCACATGTTCAATCTGGTGAGCATTTTCGATTTTTGATCCTTTTTTTCTGTAAATCATATTAAATTAGTGTCAAATTGGATTGGGAGCTTCAATTTCAAGATTTGGAGGAGATGGGCTATTGCGGAAAATTGAAAAAAAATCAAAATTTCCCAATTTCTCACAAGCGGTTGCAATCTGTGTGTCCAAACATAAAATCAAACATGTATGTAACCTGATCTAGTGATTCTTCTTTTGTTTTTGAATGTATTGCTTGTGTTTCCACACGTCTTCATATATTTAAAAATTATATGAATAGACTTTGAATATACTTGCATCAATTTAGTTAGACAGCTCATAGATTGGGACCCCCTACAAAGAAAACCTATTATGTGACTTGTTTTTCGTAATGCTTTGATTTACAATTGTGTATTGACGTCTTTTTTAACAATCACGGAAGTTTCATGGAGAAATTTGACCAATTTCCCAATGTTTCCCCATGTTTCCAACAACAGCGATACATTACGCGATACAACCGATATATCCCATGCGATAACAGATACATATCCGTATCCCAAGGGTGCGATACGTAACGCGACACCGATTTTTTGAACACTGGATATATGTAGGAAAATGTTCATATAGGGTCGGCCCAATAAAAATCTCAGTCCTAAAAATCATTTATATAGCTTCATATAAACCATATGAACTCTCTTCAGTCTGAGCCATTGATTTTTTGTAATCCTAGTCATTCTTTCTTAATAAAATTTAAACATCCTCAGATCTGTCACACCCTGACACCTCATCCATAATTGGCAATGACTCACTCAAATGATACTGAAATTAAGCAATCTTGGGACCACTCTTTCAAGAAAAATAATAATAATAACAAACTCAACAGGCCATCCAATGATACCAACTTTCTGACATTTTGACATTGTTTAATGCCTGAAAATTGACCTAAAGTCCCAATGACAGAAATCATAGTGTCATGTGCTATTCAATCATCAGTCGAGTGAAGCAATGAACCCATTCATAAAGGCACCATTTCAAGTTCAATTTCCAGAGTGCTTACTAGAAGCTTCCATTTTTTTTCTGCTTTTTAATGACACATGCATGCATGAGAAAGTTAAACACTTGAGGTTGCACATAATCCAAGGTATGATACAAGTGTCTCGTCAAAAGTTAACATATACAAGTGTTTTTTTCTTGTGGAAGGTTCTCCCTTTTTGGGTTTTTTTTTTTTCCCTCTGGAAGCTAGCTTGTGGAGTGACAGAAGGACCACACTTGCTGCTGACCAACTTTGTGTTTGGCTATTTCCCCATTTCTTTAATATATTCATCATCTTTCAATAAAAAAAAATTAACATATAGCTACTTTTTCATATGACTATTAGCAACAACTAAAACAAACAAAAGGGCTAAACTCCTTGTGTTTACCACAAATTACAAAATTTCACAACTTATCTGTCAGATATGTGAGATACATGTAGGCCGATCTAGGCCATCCAACTCATGGGCCCCATTGTGAATGGTGCATAGACAATCCGAACCATCCAAGTCATCTGCCAAATCAAATGGTAAGATCACACAACTGATGTGTCCTTCAGACTATGCTCCATACATAATGGGGCCAGCAATTCAGACAGTATGGATTGAAATACATGGATAAGTTGACTTTAGTAAATTGTAGCAAAGCACATCATAGCCTAGACCCAAATTAATTAGCTAGAAGCAAATGATTACCTGAGGTATTTGAAACCATTGCTTGCATCTCATCGACAGTGTGATAAGTAATTTGATATTTGGGACAATCCAAAGTTCTCACATTAAGATCATTAATCTGTAGACCTCTAGAGAAGACGGGATTTGTTTGTCTCAACATATTCCATAAAGAAGACAACCAAGGATCCAGTGCACCTTCATACCTATGAATGGTTATTAATTACAAATAATGATATCATTGTCAATCAACTCAAATAAAGCAAACACATTTCGCCATCGTATTGCAGAAAATACAGAAATATTGATGAAGAAAAAACAAGATGTGCATAAACGTTCTACAAAACCCAAACTAGTGAAGCAAACAAATTCTTCAGCAATGCAATTAATGAGAGAGAGAGAGAGAGAGGAGAGAGAGAGAGAGAGACTGTAGATCCCTCATTAAAACAACTTGGTGAAAACACACCGAAATAAGATTTGACAAAGGGAATGATAGCTACGTATACAATTGTAGAATGAGAATTTCACATCCAAAATCCCTCCATAACTTCGAAGTAATTTGCAGAAATTGAGAAAAATAATAAATGGCTGTTTAACAGCTTCAACCAAGATATTCAATAACGGTAATGGGGGCTGTAACGGCCACCTTAACTACCATTACAATGCAAACCATAATGGCCATTACAGGCCATTTTTTCTGGAACAGCTGTTATGTTCCCATAATGCATTAGGGTCCCATCGTTACTGTTATGTAACGGCTGTTACGTAACTGCTTTTAATACCTTGGCTTCAAAAAACTTCTAGGGCATCACACAAGTACACACCACCGTGGCTTTAAAAAACTTCTAAGGCATCACACAAGTACACACGACTGGAAAAGGAAGCATGAGGGCATCACACCAGTAGCTTGCGAAGCATCGCATCCCACAATATTAACCCATAACAGTTTAAACTTCACATCCCACAATATTAATCTGTAACAATTTAAAGTCTTTAATCATCATCTAGAGCTGAACGCGAGTCAAATTTGAGTCGAGCTAGGCCAATCTTGGCTCAGCTTGACCCCACCATGACCCAAGCTCAAGCTCAACTCGACTCGATCTTCGAGCTCACCCCTCTAGCTCGGATCGAGTCAGGTCAAGCGAGCTATTCAAGCTGAGTCAAGTCGAGTCAAATTATATGATTTTTTAATACTATTTTAAAAATTATTATAAAATCATTAAAATGATAAAATCAATATTGTTAGAAATGAGATAGGTGTAGTAGATATGAGAAAGTTAGTTACTACAAAACCTTAAACTCACTCAACATTCATCAACAACTTGTTAATATAGTCCATATGAGGAACGCCTTCCCGGTCGGCAAATAAGAGAGTTATCACCTTCTTCTGAACCCGATCCATCCGCATCGCTTTCGTTATCCCATCCACTTGATACGTTTTTAGTTTCATCGACGACAGGAAATATGTTTATAGATCTAGAGGGGTTATCTTCTCCTAGGAAATTGTTTACTTCTTCTGAATCAGAAGGTGGTGAAACTTCGCCATCATGTTCCTGCATAGATTAAGCTAACTTTTTCAATCCTTCTTTATAAGTCAATCTATAAAGAGTTCCCAAAATCTTATAGAATGAGGAGAGCCTGGAGAGAAACTTTAATGTTTTATGGCTCTTCTTAGTTTCCATGCTTGGCCCTACCTCGGCTTCATGTTGTCTTGAAGGACATCGATATCTAGATGCATCCGCCTCTTCCCTACTTATCTTCAAGGCAAGTTTCAATTGCTCTTCTTTAAGAGCTTTTAATCTGGCATTTTTCTCTTCTTCTTTCTTACTAATTCGTTGCGCTCTCTCTATTTCTAAATTTTTCATCTATTATAATAGGCCCGTTATTATATTTTGTATGGCTAGTTGAATTTAGTGTGAAAAGGGTGGCATTTTTTTTATTTGAGTCCAAGAGAGCCTAGAATAGAATTCGTACTTCCCGCGAGGCATTGGGACATGGTTTTGCGTCTCATCCCTAGCCAGATGAGTGTATTCTTAACCGGTTTGTTTTGTTCATGAATTTATCTCCACACAAACAGCATTTAATCTTAATTCTTCCAAATGTTGCAGAGTAGACTTGGGTACTATAATCCCAAATGTCGGTGGATGGGTCATCAAACGACATTCTGCACAAGGACTTTTGTTAATAAATAATTACATTTTTATGCAAGGTCATGAAGCTAATATAATTTACAAGAAATAAATTATAGTAGGTTCAAAATTTAAATGTCAATGTCAAGTCACTCCAAAAATAACAGAAATTAAAGTCTTACGGAACAAAATATGAATTATAATAAGCAACAAGATCAAGATATGCTGAAAATTAATAACAATGTTTAAACTTTAAACAGATGAAGATGCAGTGCCAGTCTTGTCTAGACTCTCGGTTTTGTCCTCTTCATCATTGTCTTCATCAAATGAACTACAACCCCAAACTGGAGGCAGCCAATATTGTGTACAAACGAACGCTTCAATTGTTTTAGGTGCAAGAGAGCTTCTATACTTGTTCACCACCCAACTACCGATGCTAAATGCACACTCTGATGCCACTATTGTAATCAGAATTGATAAAATATCTCAAGCCATGACTGATAGTATAGGGTATTTTCCTTCACAAGCTCTAGTCTTCCACCAATCTAAAACACCAAAGTCTTGGCTAGAGACCTTCACGACTAGCTCCTTGAGATATACATCTAATTATGACTCATTTGTTTGCTGACTCGCTTCATCTTGTTGTAAGGCTAGGAAGTATTCATAGAGAAAATTGTCATCACCTACGGACGAACTACAGCCACGTTCATGCATAAGTCGTGTGTCCTGTCTTGTGGTAGAATTACCCACATAAGAAGAGTACAATTCTTCAACCGCCACGCGAACACTGGATGTTTCAACTATTGCCTTGTGAAACAAATAAATCTTCTTATACATGTAACTAACCAGTCCCATTTTACAGTGAGGATCAAGTACAACAGCTAAAGCCATTTGCAAGTGACATTCGATCTAGTACCTGTCAAATTTCACTTGCATGCTTAGTATCTAATGCAGGAGCATTTTCACACTGGGCTCGAGTGGGGTCGCCTGTTGGATGCAGGGGCACACTTGGGGTGGGTGACCCATACGATTTAGGGCCCACAGGGGAGGTCTCATGTTCGAGACTCCTTATCAGGGGTGATTAATGTGCATTTCACACCGAGCTCGAGTGGGGTAGCCCGTGGGATGCAGGGACACACTCTGGGTGGGCGGCCTATGTGATTTGGGGCCCACGAAGGGGGTTCGGCCGAGTCCTAACCCATGAGAAGTGGGGCCTGGGCTTATGAGATAAAGGGATTAATTTGCCATACTCTAACAGTTCGAGCTTTTAGAGTAAGTGGTTGATTGTCTTGCATCAAATTGGTATCAGAGCGGGAGGTCTCGTGTTTGAGACTCCTCACCGGGGGTGATTAATGCAGGAGCATTTTTACACTGGGCTCGAGTGGGGTCGCCTGTTGGATGCAGGGGCACACTTGGGGTGGGTGTCCCATGCAATTTAGGGCCCACGGGAGAGGTCTCGTGTTCGAGACTCCTTACCAGGAGTGATTAATGCGCATTTCACACCGAGCTCGAGTGGGGTATCCCGTGGGACGGGGGGACACACTCGGGGTGGGCGGCCCATGTGATTTGGGACCCACGAAGGGGGTTCGGCCGAAGTCTTAACCCATGAGAAGTGGGGCCTAAGCTATGAGATAAAGGGATTAATTTGTCATACTCTAACAGTTCGAGCTTTTAGAGTAAGTGGTTGATTGTCTTGCATCAAATGGGTTCCTTGAATTGAGATTAGGGAATCCCTTGGATTAGGGACTGATTTTTATGCATGAGTGGTTGATTTTATTTCCCTTTGACATCGTTTGGCTTATAATTTTTTATTGGTCCAGCCCTAGCCTGTGTCGGCTTGGACCCGCATAGATTCCCCTTCTTAATTGAATGTTTAGATTTTCATGTGGGATGTGGAATTTATATGATTGTTTCTGAATTGGTAGGATTTAAGCCTGAAATCTTGCATGTCATATTTAATTTTCCATGTCCTGCATCAAATTTGGTATCAAAGCCTAGGGTTCTTGTAGGGGAATTCACCATATATTTAGGGTTTAGTTTATTTGAGTCTGTCATGCATTCAGTCCATCATATATAGCTGAATTTTAGTAACGGTGTGTAATCGCCTTCATATAGAGTCTCATAGGGTCATTTAGTTTTTTTTAGATGCATATAGTTGTCATAGCAGGTCCTTAGGTTGAGTTAGCCTATGTATGCCCACACGTACGGGTCGCGGTTTTGGTTTGCACCCTACTCTAAACATGGAGCAAATACAAGAATCAATGGCCAAGTTAACCCAACAATTTGAGTCTAAGCGCTTGGAACAACGCATAGATCAACGCCTTAACTAATTTGATGATCGTGTTACTCAAATAGAGGCCTCCCTCAGGGCAAACCCCACCATTGGGGAAGATGCCCATTATCAAGCAGGTGGTCAGGAGGTTAGACCAAGGAATGGAGGCGGCCAAGGAGTTGGTCATGAGCGCGCACCTGTGCACCCACCCCGTGAGGGACATCATGACCAATATGACCCAGATGCGCAACTCCTCAAGGGAGTTAGAGTAGATGCCCCTACTTTTGATGGCCACTTAGACCCTAAAGCTTTTTTAGATTGGTTGGCGGATATGGACCACTATTTTGAGTGGTATGATATGTCGGATGCTCAACGAGTCCGATTCGCCAAGATGAAGCTTGTGGGTCAAGCAAAGAGGTTTTGGGAGACGGTTGAGCGAAAGAAAGAAAGAGCGAGGGAACTCCCAATAGTCCATTGGGGCGAAATGAAAGAAACACTTAAAGAGAAGTACCTCCCATTCTCTTATCGCCTGCGGTTGATTGAGTGGCAGTCTCTTCGACAAGGTTCCATGAGTGTTGCTGACTATATTGAGAAATTCGAAGAGTACTTGACCCGCTGTGAGGTTGATGAGGATCCCGTACTCACCCTTGCTCGTTTTAAAACGGGTCTCCGTCCTGACATTAGGAGAGAATTGCTCGCCAAAGACATAGACATTATCGAACAGTTGTACCAAGTAGTGTTCGATGTCGAGCAATACCTTAAAGCATCTGTGGGAAGGCGGTTTGACTTTCGCGAATCCGGTGCTAAGGCCAACCCCTCTGGGGCTAGACCTAACACGGGATTCCAAAACAAACCTTCCCCTAATGTTCAGCCCAGACCTAAGGATGATAAGGGTAAAGAGATTGCCGGGTCTAGTTCACGTGGAAGTGGGGCCACTAGGTGTTTTAGGTGTCAAGGGTTTGGTCATTTTGTTCACCAGTGCAGCACGAGAGAGGGCACCAAAGTACTCCTTATTGATGGGCAAGTAGAAGTAGTGCCCCCAGAGAGTGATAGTGAGGAGGAGGAATATGAGCCAATCGGAACCCCTAGTGATAAGGAAAAGGAAGCACAAGAGTCTGTGACCCTCGCAATTGTACGTTGCGCCCTAGCTCAAGTTAAGAACACTGATGACTAGCGCCGCAACACGATCCTCTACACTTATGCAAAATGTGGGGAAAAGAACTGTAAGATGATCGTGGATAGTGGTAGTTGTGCCAACGTGGCATCGACTAGCACTATGAGTCGTTTGGGCTTGAAGCTAGAAGCCCATCCTTAGCCCTATAGAGTCTCCTAGGTTGATGAGACATCCATTCCAGTCTCGCACTGTTGTCTTGTCCCTATTTAGTTCGGATCTTATAAAGACACAATTTGATGTGATGTTGTTCCTATGGATGTGGGTCATATCATTCCGGGTAGGCCGTGGCTCTATGACAGGGATGTTACCATATTTGGTCGTTCAAATGTGTGTACATTCTGGTTTGAGGGCAAGAAGGTCAAGTTAAATCCTCTACCACCCAAGAATACAACTGGAAAAGAGTTCACCACACAGAGTAATGTGAGCGGCCCAAAAGAAGTGAAGGAGTCGAAGTCCAAGTCTAAACCGCTCCATATTTTGAATGCCAAAGACTTTGAGCATGAAACGGAGGCAGACTCGATGATATATGCCCTTTTGGCTAGGGAGAGTGTACCAGAGACTAGCGTAGAGTTACCCACCGAGGCCATTCAGGTAGTACATGAGTTTCGTGATATCTTTCCTGATATTTACCTAATGAGTTTCCCCTTATGAGGGATATACAGCATGTCATTGATTTAATCCCTGGGGCAACTCTACCAAACCTCCCGCATTATAGAATGAACCCGAAGGAGCACGCTGAGTTGAAGAGGCAGATTGATGAACTCCTAGAGAAGGGTTTCATTCGAGAGAGCATGAGTCCGTGTGCCGTGCCCGCCCTTCTTACACCTAAGAAGGATGACACATGGAGGATGTGTGTTGATAGTAGGGCCATCAACAAAATCACAATCAAGTATCGGTTTCCCATACCGCGTCTTGATGACATGCTAGATATGATGGCCAATGCTACTATCTTCTCAAAAATTGACCTCAAAAGTGGGTATCACCAAATCCGTATACGCCCTGACGATGAGTGGAAGACGGCCTTCAAGACGAAGGATGGGCTATATGAGTGGCTAGTTATGCCTTTTGGGTTAACTAATGCCCCAAGCACTTTCATGTGTGTGATGACCCAAGTGTTGAGACCCTTCATGGGGAAGTTCCTAGTCGTATACTTTGATGATATCTTGATTTATAGCATGACTAAGGAGCAACACCTCAACCATTTGAGGCAGGTTTGTGGGATCCTTAGGGCCGAGAAGTTGTACGCCAACCTAAAGAAGTGCGCGTTCTTGTCTAGTAGTGTGATCTTCTTAGGTTTTATTGTGTCAGCTGAGGGTGTATCGGCGGATCCCGAGAAGGTCAAGGCCATCGTTAATTGGCCTGAACCCCGTAATATTCATAAGGTGCGCAGCTTTCATGGCTTAGCCACTTTTTATAGGCGGTTCATTCGAGGCTTCAGTTCCATTGTGGCTCCCATCATGGACTGCATAAAAAAGGGAGAGTTTCAATGGACAAAAGCCGCCTCGAATGCCTTCAAGGAGATAAAGGTCAAGATGACCGAAGCTCCAGTCACGCGACTTCCAGATTTTTCAAAAGTTTTTGAAGTCGCATGTGACGCATCAGGAGTCGGCATAGGAGGAGTACTTAGCTAGGAAGGGCACCCTGTCGCCTTTTTTAGTGAGAAACTGAACGAGGCGAAGCAAAGATATTCCACCTATGACAAGGAATTCTATGCGGTAGTGCAATCACTACGTCATTGGCGACATTACCTATTACCGCAAGAATTCTTGTTCTCAGATCACGAGGCCTTAAGATACTTGAACTCTAAGAAGAAATTAAGCCCCAGGCACGCTAAGTGGGTTCAATTCCTTCAAGAGTACACTTTTGTGCTTAAGCACAAGGCCGGTGTAGAGAATAAGTCTGCCGACGCATTGAGTCGTCGAGTCGCATTACTCAACTCCATGAGCGTTGAAGTTACGGGCCTTGAGCGCATCAAAGAAGAGTATTCTGAGTGTCCAAATTTTGGAGTTGTGTATACGTCTTTATTAGAGAGTCCGTCATGAGCTAACAGTGAGTATTTGATTTTGGACGGATATTTGTTTAGGAGTGACCGCTTGTGCATACTACGCACCTCCCTTCGCGATTTTCTTGTTTGGGAGTTACATTCAGGGGGGGTCGCGGGTCATTTCGGTCGTGATAAGACCATTACCCTAGTGGAGGATAGATTTCATTGGCCAAGCCTCAAGCGGGACGTGGCCAAAATTATAGGGCAATGTCGTACTTGTCAACTGGCAAAGCAGAGGAAACAAAATACAGGATTATATACACCTTTGCCAGTCCCATTCATCCCTTGGCAGGACATCAGTATGGACTTCGTGCTTGGACTCCCCAAGACTATTCGAAAGCATGACTCCATATTTGTTGTCGTGGACCGTTTCTCTAAAATGGCCCACTTCATTCCTTGTTCTAAGACCTCTGACGCCTCTCATGTTGCCAAGTTGTTCTTTAGTGAGGTCGTCAAACTGCATGGGTTACCAAAAACCAGAGTGTCTGACCGTGACGTGAGATTCATGAGTTACTTTTGGAAGACACTATGGCACATGATGAATACTAGGCTCCAATTTTCTTCTGCCTACCACCCTCATACCGATGGCCAGACTGAGGTGGTTAATAGGAGCCTAGGGAGTTTACTTCGATGTTTAGTGGGGGAGCATACCAGGACGTGGGACGTCGTACTACCAATAGCCGAGTTTGCATACAATAGTTCTGTCAATAGGTCCATAGGTCTAAGTCCTTTTGAAGTCATTACTGGTTACAAGCCTAGGAAGCCTATTGATCTTATCCCCATGTCATTATCCCATAGGCCATCAGAGTCTGCAGAGTCTTTTGCGCATCACATACATTCATTGCATCAAGAAATCAGGCGAAAGATCACTACTAGTAATGAGCAATACAAATTTTCTGCAGACCAACATAGACGTTTCAAAGAGTTCAATATTGGGGACTCTGTGATGGTCCGCATCAAGCCCGAGCGGTACCCGCCAGGGGCCGTTCGTAAGTTACACGTGCGTAGCGCTGGACCCTTCAAAATTATAAAGCGAAATGGTCTCAATGCGTATGAGGTAGATCTTCCACCCTCCATGGGAATTAGTTCCACATTCAATGTGGAGGATCTAGTTTCTTTTCAGGGACCCACTGATACTTTGTCCGGCCCTTCGCCCACCCATCCTGATTCCCCAGACTTACCCTTTGATCCATGGCCTCTTCCCGACCTTTCATCCCAGCCTCTACCTCCCATACCTAGCCTTCACACCCCAAGAGAGGAAATAGAGGATATCTTGAACCATGAGATAATTTCCACGTCGGATGGTGGGTTCCAGAAGTATCTCGTTAAATGGAAGTCACGTCCAGCTTCAGACAGCACATGGCTTACTGAGGAGCTCCAGCGACTTGATCCTCACATTCTAGAGCGGTTCAGGAGTTTTATTTCGCCAGTGGCGAAATCTTCGCAGCCGGGGAGAGTTGATGAGGACATCGTGCACACGCACGGCCGCACACCACCACCCCTACGCACATACGTATGCAGGAGGATCTCATCATCGATCTGGCTCGATGAGGACGTCCAGGGAAGGCCTCCTAGCTAGAAGACAAGTTTTGGTTCGGAAAAGTGGGACCGATAGTCAAGAAAAGCCCATCATGGGATCTCATGATCGTGGCCCACTCGTCGGATTGATTTCATTTTTTAGGTTTTGCTTATTGTTATTATTTAGAACATTGTGAACGCTTTAGATTTCTGTGTTTGGTTTTTATTTTAATTTACTTCATCGCCAAGTAATAGGTTGCGCAAATGGTGCGAGTTTTTGGGTATAGGGTTTTCCCTATAAATAGGCACCCCTTGTAGTTCTTTTATTCATTGAAGTTTAATAAAAATTCCTGCTTTATTTTTCTGCTCTCTTCGTGAGTTGTAGAAGAATTCAAAAGTGGGTGCGAAGCCCTCCCTTTTCGAAGGGCTAACTATCGTGGTGCGAAGCCACATCGACCCCGATTCATCCCCATCCTCCATCATCTCTTTTCTTCTATCTTCCATCACCATCCATACTTCACGTTCGTCCTTGGTTGCATCAGTTTCCTTTCATTACAGCAGGTTATCAGATTTCGGCCCGCGGGGGGGCTGAAACTTCGACGAAGCACCACGCCCAGATCAGAGCTCGGATCGACGTCAAAATCGGGGGTGTTGCAGCCCAGGCCTGGCCGACCAAGGCCTAGGAATCCTTTTCAGGATTCTCTCCCCCCCTCACACGTGCGGCCAGCCTCAAGCGCACGTGCGCCAGCACCTGGCCCACTGTCCACACGCCAGGATCATCTCAGGTTCAGGTTTTTTTCTATTTTCTCTTTTTTTATACCTAATTGCATAACCCTATACCTAGATTACATTTTTTTTTTTTTTTTTGCCCTTCTACTCACCCTAGGGTTCCTTGAATTGAGATTAGGAAATCCCTTGGATTAGGGACTGATTTTTATGCATGAGTGGTTGATTTTATTTCCCTTTGACATCGTTTGGCTTATAATTTTTTATTGGTCCAGCCCTAGCCTGTGTCGGCTTGGACCCGCATAGATTCCCCTTCTTAATTGAATGTTTGGATTTTCATGTGAGATGTGGAATTTGTATGATTGTTTCTGAATTGGTAGGATCTAAGCCTGAAATCTTGCATGTCATATTTAATTTTCCATGTCCTGCATCAGTATCATATTTGAATATAATCTAGACCTGTTGTGACACTTCTCAAAAAAGCATCCTAATCTTCCAAAGCTTTAAAAGAAACAGATTTGTTGTTGGATATTTATTTCCAGAAAATAACTTCGTGCGGTCATAGTAAACTCGAAGAAAACTACGAACACCTTCAGCTCTTCTCCAATCATCTTCATTAGATAACTAAGCATATGCTTTATCACGAACTGCAAATTCTAATAATGTAATTTTCAACTCAACTGCAGCAACCAACATTTCATATGTTGAATTCCAATGGGTGCACACAATTAACTTCAATGTTTTTTGTGATCCAACATTCAAATGTTGGAGTATATCATTCCAAATACTAAGTCTTGATGGTGACCCCCTTATATACTTCACGCTCTCTTATGTTCTCAATCGTTTCGTCAATTATTTTTAACCCCTCTTGCACAATCAGATTCAAAATGTGAGCACAACATCTGACTTGAAAAACTTCTCCCAAAATAAAGATTCTCTGTTGTCTTGAATTGGCTCCGCAAAAAAAAAAAATCACAACATTGTTTGCAGATGCATTATCTAGCGTGATTGAAGATATTCTACTTTCAATGCCTCACTCCTAAAGACAATTTTATATGCGGTCCGAAATAACCAAACTGGTATGAGGGGGAGGAAGGTGACGAAAGTTTTAAATTGTCCTACGTAGATTCCAATCTGCATCCACATAGTGTGCAGTTAATGACATGTACCCTTTACTTTGGTTGGACGTCGTCCACAAGTCTGAAGTAAGACTTATACGTGAGACTAATGACAAAAGACTTATACGTGAGACTGATGACAAAAGACTTATACGTGAGACTGAAGTAAGACTTACACTTCTAAAATTTGGGATTCAAGTATCTGTTGTATTCACTAAAAACTCTGCTCTCTATAAATTTAAATGGTTTCTCCTCAACAATAACTATTCTTACAAACCACTCTTTCAGTTTGTCTTTTTCAAATTTATGAGTAATGAGAGCAACTTACATATCGGAGTCGCTTCCTCCAGATTTAGCAAATGAGAGCAATTGTTGGCCTGAACGCGGGATTTTTGGGCTCTTAGCATAATTAATACTGTGTGCGATAATGCGAAGTTGATCCCCCAGAATGCTTTGCGAATGTTGACTTGCAATGCTTACACCTAACCTTGGTAACACAGTTTGAACCCCCTTTTACCTACCTCTTCAAAATCGTCCCAAACTGTTGATCTTTTCTTTTCTTTATTAGGCATGTCTAAATTTAAGTTTTTCTCATCTCGTTCGATATCAACAACTAGAGGGGATGTGGCAGATGCACCAGCACCAGGAGTAGTAAGGACTTCCTCACTAGCCATCTTTAAATATGAAAATAAGAAAACAAGCGTAAGATATGTGAATTGTGAAGTTGGAAGGTGTTATTGTAATCTGTGATTTGTAAGTACGCATTTTCTAACGTCTCCTAAAATTTAATTTCACTTTATATCTCATTCAGTAATATATCATGTACTCGTACAATTTACATACAAGTCGAAAATTCAGCAGCATCTCCCCATAATTCTCCAAATATATGTAAAAATTCTCTATTGTTTGAATGTCATTGTGCTCTGACACCAAGCTGATGTGTTGCGACCATTGAAAAGTGACGATCAAGCCACAAAAGACACATTTAATGAAATCTAAGCAGCGGCAGCAGCAGCAACAACAACAATAACAATAATATGTAGATCTTGATCTAATTAGACCAATCTACTTCCGAACTGTCAAAGAAGCCTTCCAAAAATACGATGTCCCAATCGACTTGGACAGCAATAGCCACCAATCGACTTGGACAGCAATAGTACCATGAACCACAAATAATAATAACCACCAAGTTTCTTTTTTTAAAAGGGAATGAAACTTTATTTTCTATAAATAAAAAATAAAAAAATAAAAAATAAAAAGGCCAAAGCAGAAGTTAAGACTGGGAAAGAATTACACAACCCAAATAGAGTAGAAATATTAAAATGTCCACGATTTTCAAACTAGAGGCCCATCCCATCACTTCAATCCTGACATTTCTCACCACCTCTTCCACTAAGCCACTCCTGTTTCGAAAGCAACGCTTACTCCTTTCCCCCCAAATAGCCCACAGGATTGCGATTAAAACTAGACACTAGAGTGCCTTTCCTCTCTCCACAATCCCTCCATCGTGCCAAGCCAAAAGAAGGTCATCAATAGAGAGAAGAGAGAAGGGTTGGAGCAAAGAGAAAAAAAAAAAAATGTGTGCGTGCCAGCGGGTGTGTGTGTGTCTGTTGGGGGGGTGCCTTGCTGCCGAGAGAAGAAGAAGAAGAAGATGGCTCCATTACGACCATTACACATCTGTAACAGTCGTTATGGTGCAATTTTTTCAAGGCTAACCGATTCGACTCTATATCTCATAACGAGGCCGGTTGATGCTATTACGTAACTGCTTTGGCACACCTTGGTCCATGCCCATCTAACGAAAAGTCTTTGGGTTGTTCCATATAGACTTCCTCTTGTGGATTCCTACACAGAAAAATAGTTTTCAAATTCATTTGATGTAGCTCAAGATTAAAGTGAGCCACTAATGTCATGATTAGTTAAGTGAATCTTTCTTAGAGACGGAGAAACTTCCGTTATTGTCAAACTTTTAAGTGAATTTTTCATTGGAGACAATCCATCGTCTCCATCCATGTATTCCCATGGACCTATGCACGACCACAAAGCCCACAATGTGCCATACCTACTAGTTTACAAACTTGCACACCCAATCAACAAACATGGCTCAGATCCATTGTGCTCCGACACCAAGCTGATGTGTTCCAACTGTCGAAAATGACAATCAAGCCACAAATGACACCTTTAATGAAATCTGACCAATGGAAGCAAAAATAATAATACTAAGGTGCAGATCTCAATCTGATTAGACCGATTTAGGTCCGAACATCACGACTGTCAAAAAAGCCTCAAAGTACAAAAATATGATGTCCCAAACAACTTGGATAACAATAGCAACGTTTCATAGGGGTAGTACCATCATCACCATTAACCACAAAGTTTCTTTTTTTAAGGTAATGAAACTTTTTTTAAAAGGCCAAAGCATAAGCTAGACTAGGAAAGAACCACAACCCAAACAGAGAAAAAAGTAATACAAACATCCACAATTTTCAAATCAGAGGCCCATCCACCACTTCAATCTTAACATTTCTCAGCACCTCTTCCACTAAGCGACTCCTATTTCAAAAGCAGCGGTTATTCCTTTTCCCTCAAATAGCCCAGAGGATTGCCATTAAAACTAGACGCCAAAGCACCTTTCCTCTCTTCCCAATCCCTCCACCAAGCCAAAAGGAGGTCATCAATAGACTCCAACGTCACCCGGGATATGTTGAACAAAACGAGGAAGCACACTCAAACCTTTTGAGCAGAAGGGCAATGAACGAAAAGGTGATTTATCGAATCAGCATCAGTCACATACATCACACAAATGCTGGGGAGAACCATGGACCTCCTTTGGAGATTATCAATAGTGAGCACCCTCTTTCCTCCCACCAACTGTACAAAAGCCACTACCTAAAGAGGAGCGCCATAATGCCAAAAGAAGTGAGCAAAAGCCACCTTGTCTTCTGTCGTTGTCTTCCAAAGAAGCATGTAAAAGGATCTAACCAAGAAGTAGCCAAACTTGCGCACATGCCACCACATTGTATCCCTCTCCCCATTATAGGGTGACACCATTGCAGACAATCCAGAAGTCTAACAAAATCATCCATCTCCTCATCCTGAAGGTCCCTAAGGCATGGAGCAGACCAAACCATGGCATCTCCACAAACTGCGAGCTATTATAATGTTCCTTTCCAAAGATAGATGAAGCCTTGAGAACTCCTTTAGTCTTCCTCCACACCACACATCCTCCCAAAAGAAAAACACCTCCCATATCCAAGAGAGGACACCCCCTCTTTGAACTTAGGAGCTGCTATCATGATTGCTTTTCACAAAAACGAAGTCCTACAAAGAGAAGATTACATGATCTCTCCCCCCCCCCCCCACAATCTTGCACCCCATATTTGCTAGCAATTACCTCTCTCCAAATCATCCCTTCTACTGTATCAAACCTCCACAGACATTTGCCTAGTAAAGCCAGGTTCATAGCACCCATGACTCACCAAGCATGCATCAATGAAAATCAAAATTCAAGAGGAAATTGAATGTCACTTACAATTACAGAATAATAAGATTGGAATTTTAACAATAATAAACTTGTTAAGAGTTGAAGAATGTCAAAATTCGAATGTTTGGAGCCCTAGAAGTCTCAAGACTCTCCACAAGCTTGCAAAAGTGTTGTAGGGGAGCCTTGTCTTAAACCCGCAAAGGTCTTCAAAGGAAGCCTCCAAGAGAAAACACAACCAAAAAAGAATAGCCCCGCAGATGTTCCCCCTCCTTTCATACTAACCCTAATAGGTGTAATGACCAGAATACCCCTACATATTAGACTTAAAACATAACCACACAATGAGCAATTAATAATAACCTAGTTCCCCGCCAATAAAGCCCAGAATCAATACTCTTAAGCCCACAATACATTTCCCCACTAGTCTGTGCAAGCAAATGTGGGACCCACATGCACATCACAAGTAGACCAATGTGTCCACCATGAAATCCAAGACATCCATTGTCCGAATCTCCATTAAAGCACCATATCATGAAGCCTTCGTCATCATGAATCCATTCATACCACTGTTGCTGACGGCCAAGCTTGATGACCACTAGATCTAAATTGTTCATTAGATTTGAGTATAGATCTAAGTGATCGAATGGTGCAAAATCATATCTAACAGCCAGAAAAGTTTTTACAGGTCCACCAAGGTCTTGGATTACACCACTTCGGAACTCCCATGCCCCCTACTTCGAACATAAACAATCAGCAGGTGAAGATGATGCGGACACAAGCGCATTCAAGGTGTACCAACGAAGAAAGCGCCAACCACAAGTGTCGTCTTTGTGAATAGGCGACTATTGAGGAGTTGAAGACCTTTCACATGTGATTGGACATATAGAAGACCCCACTCAGGGAAAACACATGTGAAGGAAGATTGGAGAAAGAAGACCGAGCGCCCGAACTTTCCCGTACTTATGTTATTTGCGCGTTTTTGCTTAGTTAGGGGTCTTTTAGTAATTTTATGTCTTTATTTGCTTATTCTATGGGTATTTTAGTAATTTTATGTCTTTATTTGCTTATTTAAGTAGGCTAAAGCCCTAAACTCAAATTTTAACTATTGATTAATGAAAAGCAAACCCTTTGGTTGCCTCCTTCCTCTCTTCTCTCTAATAGTGCTTCTTCTCTTCCCTTGATCTTCCTCTTCTAATTTCTTCTTATGCCCCTCCAACTTCTTCAAGGTAATTATTTTCTTTTTTCTATTTTCCAGTTTTGGCTAATCCTTCTTCGATCAAAATCTTGAGAACCGATCTAAACCCTAAACCCCCAAATTCTCAAATCCCTAATCCGAGAAACTTCTTGGTTCTTCGGACTAGTGATCTTCATTGATCAATTAGGTGTGACCACGCAAGATCGGGAGGTCTCATCCCTCGCCGAATCCAATCTAAGTAATAATTAAATGTCATACTCCATGGTTGTGATGATGGTCCGCTCCATTGCATGTTTCCTTTATGATTTTCTCAGTTATGATGATTACTGCTAGAATTTTAGATTATTTATTCCTTCTATTTCCGCTGTTTAATTATGTTCATGAGCATGCATCATAATTAGGGCTGTCCTGCGTCAAATTTGGTATCAGAGAATAAGCTTGCATGGTTTTTGTCTAGATCGAGTTATCAAATTAGGGTTTTGATTTTTAGGTTTAATTTAGGAAAGTTCCAGATTTAGAAAGTTTTCAATTTTAGAAACTTCCAATTTTAGAAAGTTCTTAATATGGAAAATTTCCAGATTTGAGTTGTTTCCTGTTTCAACTTAATTGTGTCAGTTCATAGTAGTTTTGCATTCATCGCATTCATCTTGAAAGTCATAACACCTAGTAGTCAAGTTGGGTAGAGTTTGGTTCAAGTCTTCATTGTATGCCCATGAGAAGAGGTAGAGGTTTCGGACTTCAACCTACCATGAATAACGAGCAGTTATCTGAGCAACTTGCTCAATTGATACAAAAGATAGCCGCTTTAGAAACGGGTCAAAGGCGTGAGTTTGCCCGCCTTAAGAACCAAATTACCACTACCATGACTAAGGTCGAGCAACTAGAGGCGTCCCAAAAGGAAAACCCCGCTGTAGGGGATGATGCGCACTCCCAAGTGGGAGGAATCATTGAAGAACGCGCTGCCACACGTGGTGGTAGTGAGGATAGAGATCGTGGTAACGATCGTGGTGTGGTGCGAGAGGCACGAGCCACATGTGATCATCAAGACCGCTATGATCCAGATGAGCGTGCGATGAAGAGTGTGAGAGTTGAGGCCCCGAGTTTTGATGGGCGCTTGGATCCCAAGGCATTCCTTGACTGGGTTGCTGACATGGACCACTACTTTGAGTGGTATGGCATGTCGGAAAACCGTCAAATGTGGTTTGCTAAGATGAAGCTTGTGGGTCAAGCCAAGCTCTTCTGGACCAACACCGAGCATAGGATAGAGAGTTGGTAGAGCCCCTATCACACATTAGTAGGAGATGAAAGAGAAGTTGAAGGAGAAGTACCTTCCTCTCTCATACCGTCAGAAGCTCCTTGACCAATGGCAATCCTTACGCCAAGGGTCAATGTCTGCCGCTGACTACATCGCTAAATTTGAAGAATATGTGATGCGATGTGATATCCGAGAAGACTCTCTAGTAACACTCTCGCATTTCAAGACGGGCCTTCGTGCAGATCTTCAGCGCGAGCTTATGACTTGGCCCTTAACGGACTTGGATAAAGGATATCAAGTCGTGCAGGAGTTGGAGCAATATCTGAAGGCTCCTGTCGTTCGTCGTTTTGAGTCCCGAGACTCCACTGTTAGATCTAGTTCTCAGGGAACTAGACCTAATATTGGTAGTCAACCTAGGGCACAGGCAACCATTCCGCCTAGGCCTAGGGAGGATAAGGGCAAAGGGGTTTTTGGTGTCGGTCCTAGTAACATGAGCCAAGTGAGGTGATATGAGTGTGGCAATCTTGGCCACATGTCTAATCAGTGTCCTACGAAGAGCCGTGGGAGAGCCTTAGTTATAGGCGAGTCCCACGAGGGTAGAGATGACCAGGGTGATTATGAAGTTGAAGAGTATCACCCTGAAGGAGGACTTACTGATGAAGAAGAAGTGGATGGAGAAGCAACGCTTGCAATAGTCAGGCGTGTGCTAGCTCAGTCTAGAAGTAGTGCTGACTGGCGTCGAAGCACTATCTTCTACACTATTGCCAAGTGTGGTGAAAAGAATTGTAAGGTGATAGTGGACAGTGGAAGTTGTCATAATGTGATTTCCACTAGCACCTTAGATCGCTTAAAACTGAAATCCACACCTCATCCAGACCCGTATAAAGTTTCTTGGGTTGACAAGACATCCCTACATGTCACCCAGCAATGTCTAGTCCCCATCGAGTTTGGGTCATACAAAGAGTCCCTATGGTGTGATGTTTTACCTATGGATGTGGGACATGTTATCCTAGGTAGACCATGGCTATTCGATAATGATGTCACGATCTTTGGCCGTTCGAATGCGTGTACTTTTATGTATAACGGTAGAAAGATCAAACTTAATCCCATGCCACCTGAGAATACACTAGAGAAGAAGAAGGATGAGAAGGCAAGTGAGCCTAGAGGAATGGGGAAATCCAAACCTAAGTCTCTACATATAATCAGCGCAAGAGAGTTTGAAAAAGAGGCTAAGGAGGATTCTATGGTGTATGCCCTTGTGGCTAGAGAGATTACACCAGAGGTTCCATCAGAGTTGCCCCGTGAGGTGACCTCGGTCCTGAAGGAATACAGTGATGTATTTCCTGAAGACTTACCAAATGAGTTGCCACCTATGAGGGACATACAGCATGCCATTGATCTTATCCCAGGGTCTACTCTACCGAACCTTCCTCACTACAGGATGAACCCTGCAGAGCATGCAGATTTGAAGAAGCAAGTTGATGAGCTTCTGCAAAAGGGTTTCATCCAAGAGAGTATGAGCCCGTGTGCCGTGCCTGCATTGTTGACGCCAAAGAAAGACGTCACGTGGCGGATGTGTGTGGACAGCCGTGCCATAAACAAAATTACTGTCAAGTATAAGTTCCTTATACCTAGACTTGATGATATGCTTGACATGATGGCCAGGTCCACTATATTCTCTAAGATAGACCTCAAGAGTGGATATCGCCAAATCCGTATACGCCCAGGAGATGAGTGAAAGACGGCGTTTAAGACGAAAGATGGGTTGTATGAGTGGTTGGTCATGCCCTTCGGCTTGACTAACGCACCCAGTACTTTCATGAGGGGTGATGACACAAGCTTTGAGGCCGTTCATGGAATAATTCCTGGTAGTGTACTTTGACGATATTCTTATTTATAGTACCACTAAGGAATCACACCTTGAACATTTAAAGAAGGTCTATAGTGTCCTTAGGAAGGAAAAGTTGTACACTAATCTTAAGAAATGTGCATTCATGTCTAGCCAAGTTGTACGCTAATCTTAAGAAATGTGCATTCATGTCTAGCCAAGTTGTGTTCTTAGGATTTATAGTGTCATCTGAAGTGATGCGCGTAGACCCTGAAAAAGTCAGGGCCATAGTTGAGTGGCCAGAACCAAGAAACATTTATGAGGTGCGAAGCTTTCACGGCCTAGGAACTTTTTATCGTCAGTTCATTAGGGGTTTTAGCACGATCATGGCTCCCATTACCGAGTGCATGAAAAAGGGAGAGTTTGTGTGGTCTAAAGCCGTAGTCAAGGCTTTTAAAGAAATTAAGGGCAAGATGGTGGAAACTCCTGTCATGCGTCTACCTGACTTTTCTAAAGTCTTTGAAGTAGCGTGTGATGCGTCTGGTGTCGGTATAGGTGGAGTGTTGAGTCAAGAAGGACACCCAGTGGCCTATTTCAGTGAGAAACTGAATGAGGCAAAACAAAAATACTCTACTTACGACAAAGAATTTTATGCGGCAGTGCAATCCCTGAGACATTGGCGACACTATCTCCTACTGCAAGAATTCGTTTTGTTTTCTGACCATGAGGCTTTGAGATATTTGCATTCTCAGAAGAAACTCAACCCAAGGCATGCCAAGTGGGTAGCATTTCTTCAGGAACATTCGTTTGTTTTGAAACACAAAGCCGAAGTTGAAAACAAACCAGCGGATGCCCTTAGTAGGAGAGTGGCGTTGCTCAACTCCTTGAGTGTAGAGGTAGTCGGATTTGAGCAACTGAAAGATGAATACCCCATATGTCCTGATTTTGGGGGTACTTAACGCGTCGCTCGCTAGTGACCAACATATTATGGGTGAATATGTTCTTAAAGATGGCTTCCTTTTCAAGGGAGACAGACTTTGTATTCCCCGTATGTCCTTTCGTGAATTCCTCATATGGGAGCTTCATTAAGGAGGGATAGCTGGCCATTTTGGTCGTGATAAGACCATTGCCCTCGTGGAAGATCGTTTCTATTGGCCAAGTCTCAAGCAAGACGTAGCCAAAGTTTTAGGGCAGTGTCGAACATGTCAGCTGGCAAAGCATAGAAAGCAAAATACCGGGTTGTACACGCCATTGCCAGTGCCACATGCTCCGTGGCAGGACATTAGTATGGACTTCGTGCTTGAGCTTCCCAAGACTATAAAAAAGCACGATTCCGTTTTTGTCGTTGTGAACCGTTTTTCTAAAATGACGCATTTCCTCCCATGTTCGAAGACGTCAGATGCGTCTCATGTTGCTCGTCTCTTTTTTGATGGTGTGGTTCCTCTCCATGGGTTACCTAAAACCATAGTGTCTGATCGCGATGTTCGATTTACTAGATATTTTTGGAAGACACTGTGGCACATTATGGGAACTCGTTTACAATTTTCTACTGCTTACCACCCACAAACAGATGGTCAAACTGAAGTGGTAAACCGCAGCCTTAGAAATCTTCTACGTTGTCTAGTGGGTGAACATGTTAAGACTTGGGACCTAATTTTACCAACTGCTGAACTTGCTTATAATGGGTCAGTTAATAGATTTACAGGGTTGAGTCCTTTTGAAATTGTAAGTGGTTATAAACCTATAATGCCCATAGATCTCTTACCTATGTCTGTTACCCAAAGGTCTTCTAAGTCAGCCGATGCATTTGCACGCCATATTCATGATTTGCATACACATATTAGATAGCGGTTAAATAAGAGCAATGATGATTATAAAGTTTCAGCCGATTCTCATCGTAGAGTGCAAGAATTTCAAGAAGGAGACTGTAATGGTGCGAATAAGGCCAGAGCGATTCTCTCAAGGATCTGCTAAAAAATTACAAGCGCGTAGTGCTGGACCATTCAAGATATTACAAAAAGTTGGGTCCAACGCGTATCGGATTGACCTTCCACCTGAAATGAGCATTAATCCAACTTTTAATGTGGAAGATCTAGTCCGTGCTCATACTCCCATTTTTGATACATCGTCCCTATCATGGCCTTTTTCTGAGTTTGCTACCCAACCCCTTCCACCCCCTCCACCCATTTCCCATAAAAAAGAAATTGAGGAAATCTTGGATGACGAGATAGTATCCACGAGAGATGAAGGTTTCCAAAGGTATCTTGTCAAATGGAAGAACAAACCATCGTCTGAATCTACGTGGCTGTCGGGCGACGCATTGCAGGGTATTGATCCAGATCTACTAGAGCGCTACAAAAGTTTCAACTCGTCGGAGTCGAATTTTTCTCACCCGAGGGGAATTGATGCGGACACAAGCGCATTCAAGGTGTACCAACGAAGAAAGCACCAACCACAAATGCCGTCCTTATGGATAGGCGACTATTGAGGAGCTAAAGACCTTTCACATGTGATTGGACATAGAGAAGACCCCACTCAGGGAAAACACATGTGAAGATAGGAGAAAGAAGACCGAGCGCCCGAACTTTCCCGTACTTATATTATTTGTGCGTTTTTGCTTAGTTAGGGGTCTTTTAGTAATTTTATGTCTTTATTTGCTTATTCTAGGGGTATTTTAGTAATTTTGTCTTTATTTGCTTATTTAAGTGGGCTAAAGCCCTAAACTCGAATTTTAACTATTGATTAATGAAAAGCAAACCATTTGGTTGCCTCCTTCCTCTCTTCTCTCTAATGGTGCTTCTTCTCTTCCCTTGATCTTCCTCTTCTAATTTCTTCTTATGCCCCTCCAACTTCTTCAAGGTAATTATTTTCTTCTTTCTATTTTCCAGTTTTGGCTAATCCTTCTTCAATCAAAATCTTGAGAACCGATCTAAACCCTAAACCCCCAAATTCTCAAATCCCTAATCCGAGAAACTTCTTGGTTCTTCGAACTAGTGATCTTCATTGATCGATTGGGTGTGACCATGCAAGATCGGGAGGTCTCATCCCTCGCCGGATCCAATCTAAGTAATAATTAAATGTCATACTCCATGGTTGAGATGATGGTCCGCTCCATTGCATGTTTCCTTTATGATTTTCTCAGTTATGATGATTACTGCTAGAATTTTAGATCATTTATTCCTTCTATTTCCGTTGTTTAATTATTTTCATGAGCATGCATCATAATTAGGGCTATCCTGCGTCAGAAGACCCTGTATTTGGTAGTTGCACCCTTTCCTTTTCTATTTCCCGGACTAGTGTTATTTGTTAAATATACAGTTGTCATTCCTTTTTCAACCCCGGCACCTCCTGCAGCACATGTTGGTCATCTTATGAATAATTTATTTATCCGCGTACATATAATAAAGGATTTTGAATAAACCAAACTGTGCAATTAGAGATATCAGGATAAACTAGACAAGGCATCATCCACTTTCATGGCCATCAACTTGGCTTAGCAGTCATATCTGTCATTTCCAAAATGTACCCATAAATACAACAGATCCATCGTATTTGAGGGTGATAGACCATCAAAGTGCCTCCCAATGACTTGTCTATGGTACGGAAACATTCCTCAATAGATTTAAGATATGTTTCTTTTGAACCATAATTAGAATGAACTGTGATTTAATCTCTTTTCTTACCCAGGGAAAATATTAAATATAAAAAGACGAAAGATATGGCTGATGGACAACCACAATCAGAAATAAAAAAGAAAGGATTATGAAAGACGAGAAAAATATTTCTTACTTCAGATATAAAGATTAATCCTAACGAGATAGGTTATGATGATAAAAGATTGGAATCACATATATATATTTGGCAGATATCAAAAAGAAGAAGTGTCCAAGCAAATAAGAGGATTCCTCGATAGACATCATAATATTCTTTGCAATCATCATCTTTATAGACATCAAGCTAAAACCTATTTGATCCTTCACACTATTTATAAAGTGCACATCAGACGGAGAGAACTGATCAATCTGGAGAGCAAAATTTATATCCAGAACACCCAATGCAAACTAGACTTTGCTCATATCAGTTAGAAAAGCTCTATCCATTAAGAAATGGAATACTCAAAGCATGTGAATATAGTGAAGCATGTGCAAAAACTATAAGTAACACTCACATTTTAGTGCTTTAAGAATTTAGACTATGAAAAAGAGTACTTTCAATCAAAAGCTTAGGGAGCAAGCTAGCATATCATCACAATTCCTTCCATTGGCCAATATTGTGACATAGAAGTGGTCCACTTAATGGCAAGCCATATTACTCCATAAAGCTGATTTGATAGTACACCCTTAAATCAAATAGACTTGAACCTTTGGGTGAGTCCTTGTTTCCGTGACAATTGATAAGTAACTAGCAGAAATTTGATGTCATCAACTACATAACGCATAATCACGAAGTCAGGACACACTAATGCGACCCTTTGGGCCAATCCTTGTTTTCTATTACAGTAAATGGAAGCGATTTAATGTCATGTCTACCTAACACAGGACCATGGTGTCAGGACATGCTTGTGCGACCCATGGAACCCTTAGTTTAAAAATGATCCAAACACTTGGCTGACTATCACACCAGCATAAATTGCAGATGCTTGATCACCATTGATGGCACCAAACCAAAACCAATCATGTCACTATTTAGGGCATATTGCCATGTTCAGTATGACTCTCACATGGGTTAACATACAACCAGTCAGATCACCTATGGTTAAAAGACTTTGCCTCCTTAAAACAATTGTACAGTTATGGAATTATCTTTTCAATCGTACAGGTGAGTGGGTTAGTGTCCCAAGAAGAACATATGAGATCATGCATCCCTTAAGGACTTACCCATTTAATTGTTGAATACAAGATTCACATCCAGCATCCCATAGGGCCTCAACCAATTCATATTGTGCATAAGTTGGCTTAAGCAAACTCTATCAATCTAGTCAATTAGACAAATAGATATTAAATGGTCAAGATCCATTGATTGTGAACTTCCATAAACTAGAGTGTGGACAGTTCAGATGAGTTGTGCATTGGGTCCACAATTGACGATCCATATCCGATGATCATCGTCCAGTGGAAAAATGGTCCAGATCTGCAAGTGGACATCTAGCAGTTGGAGGATCCAGATTGATGGTGAGTGTCTCACAGATGGACAGTCCACACCTGACGGTGAGAGTCCAGCAGATTGACAGTCCAGATCTGAAGGTTAATGTCCATAGATGGATGGCCTAAATCTGACGGTGTGCATCCAACAGATGGACAGTTCAAATCTAGCAATCAATGCCAATAGATGGATGGTCTAGATGACAGTCAATACCCATGAAAGGACAACACAGATTTGGGAGTTGGCATCCAGAGATCCTGGATGCAAGAACTAGATCGGACCATCTGCTGTCCATAAGATGGACAACTCAGATTCATTCAACGAGATTTGTATCATTCAAGACATGGATGGTTCAGATCTGACATGTGCACAATGACCATGAATCGACGACCCAAATCAGATGTGTACTCCATCCATCAATGAACAACCAAAGGTTTGACAGTCAGCGCTCACATAATGGACAACCCAGATCTGACAGGCAGCATCCACCAGAATGGATGGCTCAGACCTAATCTTCTAAAGATTCATCATATGAACAGTCCATGTAAGTGTTGTGCGTAGTACAAAGACAAACAGGTCAGATCTATCCATCAGTTGTCCGTTAGATGGGTGACTAAGAACCAATAGTGCTCATGTCCCAATGTGTAGAGACCATCAAATCAGATTTAACTATCCATATATATCCATAAGATTGGACAGTTCAGCTCTGTTCACTCTTAAGTCCCTTGATACAGGGAATTGATTAATTGCCTATGACATCCCATAGATCCACTAGATGAACATTTTGAGTCAAAATCATTGAAGCATGGACATGCATGTCCTTGAGCACCTTGGGTCCAATTACATGAACCAATACCTTTCAGTCACAATGATCAAGATTACTAAACCAGAGGCATAATGTCATAAACTCCAAATCTCCAAACCTAACATGGATTCTGTGTCACATATGCACAGGTCTAAGAATCATGCACAAGAGGTATATGCAAGAAACAACTGCGTAATACTCATGAATCGATTGGATGTTCTACACAACCACAACTCATGACTTTGGATTCATGCCATAAATATACCATTAGATGTGTATGATGTGATTCTTAATACTATTGGATGGACAAGAATGATCGCATGGTTTTCTATTGATCATAAATTTGCACATGTACGATCTTATCAAAGCATGTGCTCCAATACCACACTTGAACGCTAATCTAAACACGATCAACATTTAAAGTTCAAAGACGCATACATGTACATATTATCAAATTCAAAAACCATGGAAATACAATCTATCAAGCGCATAACTTGAGCCATGTGATCTAAGAGTGAAAGATGTCCTCGAGATTGCTTTCACTTCAAGATGAACGGTCTTAATCAATGATCCACATCTTACGTTGTAGATCCAACTCACCTACCTGCTATGTCTCTCTACGGTGCATAATAAAGATGGGGAGCCTTACACGTTTTAGAGCATATGAAAAGGCCAAGGGACCACTCTTTATAGACTTTCGGTTCCCCTCTCCCATCATAGAAACCAAATCCCATGAGGACTCACTTTCCCCTTTTAGATTATCCCACCAATAGGAATTCTTAAATTGATGGAGTTTGAGTTATTCAGAACCCAAGTTTTCTTAAAATACAAGGAAAACACAAGCGCGTGTATGGGCCACACCTATACATTAGACAGTTCTAACATGCCCTCCATGTTCTAGGCATTAAGATCCAACTCTTTTGTAATAGTGGATTCAATTGCCTTAGATGTCGATTCATGGATCTCAACATCACCACTTATCCTCAATCAGCCTCCTGTCATCACAAAGTCGCCCTTGTCATGCGCCATCCAATCAGTGTTGAGATAAGACCAGCACATCCATCTCGATCATCAAAATATTCATCACAATTTCAACCAAACTAAACACTAGGTCATCCAAATTTGTCAATCCATTAGTCTTTTTATTAAGACATTACTCCAATGGCCTTCTAATTTTGGAACTTACTTTGAACTAGCAATTTGATCAATCAATAAATCCACCCATGGATCCATCAGACAATCCAATCGTGAATTCATCTTGGATCACCATGCTTTCTATTAACATCTCTTTCTCAGGATCTTCAGAAACATGGACTGAGGGCCATTTGTTTTCTTTGTGCAATCAAGGATATCATGCGAACATTTAACACCTCCCAGATGTCTTCGAAGCCTTTAGCAATCTCTTCGTTAAATTCCCTCGTAGTTTTCTTTATTTCTCTTATCTCCTCTTCCATCTTTTTGACCTTCTTGGCTTCCACTAATATTTCTTGTTGATAGAGTGCTTTTGAGTGACAAAGATATTATTGCTCTCTTTCATAACATTGAGAGGGTACTACTAGAACCGCCCACTATTTCAATAGCCCAAATGCGTGCGCACGTGTCTCTCTCTCTGTATTTTAAGAAAAACTTTGGCTCGAAGTAATTCTAACGCAATCAATTTAGAAAATTTAATTATAGAGCTAATAATAAAAGGAGAATGTGAGTTCTAATGGGATTTAGTTTCTACAATAAAAGAGGGGAACGAAAATCATCTAAATGGAGAACTCTTGACCCTCTCTATATGCTTAATAACGTGTGGAGCTTCCCATCCTTAGCACACACCTGAGGAGAGAATAGGGAGAAGGTGAGCCAATAGGGATCTACACCGTGTGAGCATGTGGACCGCCGATCAAGTCCATTCATCTTCAAGCAAGCCATTCAATTTTAAGATTAGTGACATAGGGTATGCATCGATCTATGCTCTCAACTTCGGATTTTCCTATTTGATAAACTTGTATGTATAAATTTCGGATCTTAGATCTGAAACCCTAACCATTGATTGTATTCCTATTAAAATTTACATATGGTATCAGAGAATAAGCCTTACGACCGTACAAATGCAAATTTGTCATACACAAAATCACACAATTTTTTTTTCCATCCAATAGCAATGAATCGCATCATCAAGAACTTTATTGTGATTTTGGATGAGCCACGTTCAAGAGCCAAGTATCTAATGCAGACATCGGTGGTGCGCCTTTTAGAGTGTACCAGAGGAGAAGGCGTCACCGACAGAGTATTTTAGTTTTGGACTTTTTTGTTATTTTTCTTGTTTCAGGGGCTTTATTGCAACTTTTTTTATTTTTCGTCCTTTTTTTATTTTTCTTGTTTACAGAGGCTTTAGTGCACTTTTACTTTTTCCATAGCTTATATATACGTTGTGAGAAACCCTATTTTTCGTTATTATTGAATGAATAAGAATTCGTCTATTTTCTTCCTCTTTATTCAAGAGATTAGGATTTCAGGATTGGCCCTTGGGTGTTGAGGATTCCACCCCGATTTTGGGTTTCTCTCTTCCTAAGATCTTCGAGGTGCAGGAAAAGGTAAGAATCATCCTCCTTTTCTTTTGATGACAAAAGGACCTATACCTTCTTCATCTCGAACTCCTCATCCTTCAACCCCTTTCATTTCTCTCTGGATACTCCTTCCTAGTTCGAACAGCAAAGAGGGATGGTTAATCAGTAGAATCAGATCCAAGCTTATTCATGGACTAACTTATGTTAGATCTGGGATATCCTCATATCCCGAGGTCCTCCATTTTTACTGTTTACGTGATCTTATGCTAAGGGGCATGATCCTGACGGAATAACATCATCTTTGTGTTGAGATTAACCTAATCCCTTTGATTGAAAACAGTTAGTTAATTGGTGTATTTATTTGAATATTCTTTAACCTGATTATACATGCATTTAGGGTTAGGTCATCACATGTCCCTGCATCAAATTTGGTATCAGATCCCAGTTTTAACGTAGGTCAGTTTATTGCCAATCTGTCTTTGTGGTGAAAATTTTCTACAAAAACCCTTTACCCAAATTTTAAAAATCGTTTAGGTTTCAGGCGCTCCGCCCCAAACCCCGGGCAGGGGCGCGTCGTCCCCTGCACCCCCGGCGAGCTAACCGCGCAGCTCGACCCGCGTGTAGGGGTCATATTTTGTTGAGTTTAGTCAACCCTTTTTTTCCTAGGTTTTGTATGTGATCCACACCGTCCTCCATTTGTGTGGCCACCTGGACGTGGCCCGCCCCCTGGTGGGACGTCCACAGGTGGGGCCCACCTTGAGTGTATTTTATGCCAAGCCGTCCAGCCCTTGGACCGCCCAGGCTGGGTTGGGTGTTGCTGGGCTGGCTGTCCAGCAGCAGGTGCACCCTGATATATGTGTTGTACACATGCCTTCCATCTAGTGGGGCCCACTGTAACATGTATGGGCCACCCTGAAGTATTTATTTTATCTAGATAGCCTATTTGTTGGACCCCAACAGGCCCAGAAAGTTAGGTGGGCTGGATGTCCAGTAAGGGCCCGAAATTGCTACATATAGTTGTATGTCTTGAAGTTGTGAGGCCCACCAGATTAAAGGCGTTATGTATACACGTCATACCTGTATTTTTCTAAGATTATGGGCCCCATTTGTACCTTGTACGGCCCACCATCCATCTGATTGACTGAGGACCAATCTGTCCATATTTTTGGATGTCCAGCAGGCCCAGATAGGCTGGACGTCCAGCCTTAGAGCCTTCCTTGGTGCATGTGCTGCCCATCCACTATGTTGGACCTTGTGGGCTGTTTGTAAGCCCACTATGATGTATGTGATTGTATCTATGTTGCCCAATACAATTTGCCAAATTTTGGGCTGACCTATAAGGCTCATAATGATACAAGTGATGTACACCTTGCCTATCTATTCCTTAGGCTTTGGGCTGCCCCAAGAAGCCCAACATGATGGGTGTGCTATATATGCCTTGTACATCCACTTTTCTGGGCCATGGGCTGCCCCATATATAGCCCACATTGATGTATGTGGACCATGGGCCATTTCTTGAGGCCCACCATGATGTATGAGATGTTATGTGTGCTGCCCATTCATTTTCCTAAGTAGTATACGGGCCGTGGGCCCCGTTGTAAGTTGGATTTCATGCGGGCCGCACTCTAGGAGACAATGGTGGTTAAATGTCCACGTTGTGAACCTCCCTAGGGCCCATTGTTAGGCTCATTCTCATCTATTTGGGCACCGCATAAGTGTTATCCATCTAGCCTTAGCGGGCAAACCCAAACCGTTGGGCCCCCACTATTGATGATGCCCCCACCATGCCTTGTAGATTTGTTCAAGTCATTAAGCCCATCTTGTGCTTATTGGACCCCATAGGAAGCCCAGTTAACTACGTGATGGAGCAGGTGAGGAAGCCCACTCCTCGTTCTTAGGCCCATTCTTGATATGAGTAGGCCATGTAGACCCATCCTTGATATGAAGAGAGTACATCATCACCGTAGATGGAAGGATCTGTGATATCAGATTTGGTATATCCACTGTTGAGGATTGATCTTGATGTTTTGGACAAGATCCACCGTCCTTCTGTGGACCCCGTCATGTATTTGGGACGATTAATGTGCTAGTTTACTTAAGCTAGTAGAACACACTGAGTATGTGCTAGCATAACATCATGATACATGCCCATACGAATTATTTGTATGCTTGTTATGAGGAGTGATTGATCATAGCATAAGCCATTGGGCTGATTGTTTATGGGACTCCTTGATAGACGGAGTTGCCCCACATGAGCGCACAGTACGCGCGGGATTGATGCATAACTGGATATTATGACTCATGCATCTTGCATTGTGTAATATGATTACTGTATGCCCTAGCGACATCAGGGTTGTGGCCTCCACAGGCTTATTGTGGATAACAAGATTGAATACCGGAAATATTTGGTTCTAGCACTATGAGCACTTAGGATGTCCTTGGGCGAAAGTCCCAAAACCCTTATGGTACCAGGAGGATGCTCCAACGTCGAGACCTAGTTGATACATGAGCGCACGAGGGTCGTATACCAATAGACCGCGTCTCTCACTGTGTCGTGGTTGGTTGGAAGGAGGTGTGGCCTTATCCGCCCAAGGGTAGGGGGCAAAGCTAGGCTGCGTTTAACCAGCTTGTAAATGGGTTCGTTATCGATGTGTCGGGTAGATATTGGTTAACTACTGGCCAGGCAGATAGTAAGGTCTCTTCCACTTGCATGGTTGTGCGTCCAGTGGGCGGCGATCTGGTGTAGAATGTACAAAACCCCGGTGATATTCCAGAGATGGGACTGTACTGATATGTGGATCCAGCTGAGGACTGGTATGCTTGTGTTGCATCTTTCATATGACATTTGGCCATGTAGGCCTTGCATCGCATAGCCTTAGCACGGCTAACGGTATTCATGGACTGTACTGACATGTGGATCTAGCTGAAGACTGGTATGCTTGCGTTGCATCTTACATATGACATTTGGCCACGTAGGCCTTGCGTCGCATAGCCTTGGTACGGCTAATGGTATTCATGGACTGTACTGATATGTGGATCCAGCTGAGGACTGGTATGCTTGTGTTGCATCTTGCATATGATATTGGCCATGTAGGCCTTGCATCGCATAGTCATGGTATGGCTGAGAGCATCCATGGACTTGCCAGCATTGTTCCGCATTACTCTGATATTGTATACTTGCACGTATAATGCGCACACACTTACACCACTCTCTTAAGTTTTCTATAAGCTTATGCACAATCGTTGCGTGCAAGTGACACTAGGACGCCGCAGCGGCGCTGAGTCAGGAGCATGCCGTTGACTTTCTGGAGCCTTTGATATCGATATTGTATTTCCCTTTATGCATTGTACTTAGATTTTTTATTATAGTGGATATGTGATGGTGTTGTTGTCAAGGTGTGCCAAAACGGTTACGTATCGGCCGATACGTAACGGTAACGGCCTGAACCGATACGTGATACGGGGTCGTATCGGCCGATACGGTTTTTTGCACTCGTATCGGCCGATACGGGCCTGTATCGGGCCGATACGGGGCGTAACGGGCCGCCCGTAACGGTCGAAAAAAGGTTTTTTTTTTGCCATTTTAAGCTCTGTTTTGCTGTTTTTTTTCAAATTTCTTGCTTCCAAAGTACTTCTCACCCCTTCTACTGCCAATTTCGACCAGCCTTGGTTGGGTTTTTGTGATAAAAACGCATTGTATTGCGGCTTTTGTTGAATCGAAGCTCGGGGGGCCATTTTTCAGAAATTCCGAATTCGTCAAAAATAGGTATTTATACTTCTTTTAACATGTTTTGCTGTTTTAATCATGTCATATGTTGTGTTAATCATAGTAGAACATATTAATGTGCATTTTGCAAATTTGGGGTGCCATTTAATATTTTTTTAATATTTTTTTCTATTTACGCATGTATTTTTACCCTTTTTTAAAAAATTCAAAAAATCAAATTTTAATGGTTGTTTTACTGTTTTAATCATGCCATATGATGTGTTAATCATATTAGAACATATTAATGTGCATTTTACAGATTTAGAGTGCCATTTAATATTTTTTATTATTTTTTTTCTATTTACGCATGTATTTTTACCCTTTTTTTTAAATTCGAAAAATCAAATTTTAATGATTGTTTTGCTGTTTTAATCATGTCATATGATGTGTTAATCATAGTAGAACATATTAATGTGCGTTTTACAGATTTGGGGTGCCATTTAATATTTTTTTAATATTTTTTTCTATTTATGCATGTATTTTTACCCTTTTTTTTAAAATTCGAAAAATCAAATTTTAACGGTTGTTTTACTGTTTTAATCATGCCATATGATGTGTTAATCATATTAGAACATATTAATGTGCATTTTACAGATTTGGGGTGCCATTTAATATTTTTTATTATTTTTTTTCTATTTACGCATGTATTTTTACCCTTTTTTTTTAATTCGAAAAATCAAATTTTAATGATTGTTTTGCTGTTTTAATCATGCCATATGATGTGTTAATCATAGTAGAACATATTAATGTGCGTTTTACAGATTTGGGGTGCCATTTAATATTTTTTTCTATTTACGCATGTATTTTTACCCTTTTTTTTTAAAATTCGAAAAATCAAATTTTAATGGTTGTTTTACTGTTTTAATCATGCCATATGATGTGTTAATCATATTAGAACATATTAATGTGCATTTTACAGATTTGGGGTGCCATTTAATATTTTTTAAATATGTTTTTTCTATTTACGTATGAATTTTGACTCTTTTTTTTTTTTAATTCGAAAAATCAATTTTTAATGGTTATTTTGCTGTTTTAATCATGCCATGTGATATGTTAATCATAGTAGAAAATGTTAATGTGCATTTTACAGATTTGGGGTGCTATTTAATATTTTTTTTGTATTTTCGAATTAGTGACTTTATATTTTTATTTGATTATATTGGACAGGTTTTGGAGCTTCTTAGGGTTTAGTATTTTACTTAGAACATAAAATCATCTTTATTAACATAGGTCATACAGACATACACTCATCTACCTAAACTTAAAGAAATGTCTGGGTCTGGCCAACAACAAGTGAGGATATTGGATGGCAACATTGTGAGAGGGTTGGTGGTACTAGGCACCAAATGAAGTGCAACTATTGTGATAGACATGTGACTGGTGAAATTACCCGTCTCAAACAACATTTAGCACATCGAAAAGGTCAAGTTGCGCCATGTGCCAGAGTACCGAGAGAGATAATGCTTTTAATGCAAGCTAGTCTGGATGAGTCGAATGGTAAACGTGCTGCTGTACAAAAGAAGAAAGATGATATTTTGGATGCAGCTCGACAGGAGGTGTTTGGTCTTGAATATATGGGCGTTCGTGATGAAGATATTATTGATTCTGACGAAAATTCAGATCGGGAATTAACTATAGCTAGGAGAGAGAGCTTGCGTGTAGCTCGTGAAGAGGAAGAACATCGTCGCATGTTTGGCACGCATGGGTCAGTGCGTGATAGAGGGGGGGCAGTGGGAGTGGGAGTGCAACTGGAAGTGCAACTGCTTCTGTAGGTGGGACTGAGGGTCTGGGGGGTAGGTTTGGTGGGTTACGACGTATGTTTGGGAGCCGACGACAAACATCTTCACGTGATGCCCCTATACGTGAAGATGAAGAAGTAAATGAGTCTAGGAGACCCTCTATTGATCCAATCCTGTTTAGGAAGGAATCAACTAAACAAAAAAAAATAAAACAAATGTGGAGTAGAACTTCCGTTGAGAAATTAGGTAGAGCAGCAGCAAAGTTATTTATACATGCTAACATACCTCCTAATGCGGCCAATTCTCCATATTGGCAGGTGGTAATTGATGCAGCAGCAGAAGCAGGTGAAGGAATAAAAGCTCCCACGGCTAAGGACATTAGAGGGAAATGGACAAATGCAGAGTATGCGGATGTGAAAGCATACGTGGCTACCTTTAAACCTGTATGGCAAGCCAGAGGATGCACGATTATGTGTGATGGTTGGACTGGCCCAACCAGACGTAGCATGATCAACTTCATGGTGTACTGCCACTTAGGAACTATATACCATAAGTCAATTGATGCGTCAGAGGTAACAAAAAATGCTACTTATATTAATGAACTAATGGATAAAGTTGTGGACGAGATTGGAGAGGAGAATATAGTGCAGATTGTGACAGATAATGAAGCAACATATAAGCTTGCAGGACATGTTAATGGATAAGAGAAAACATCTTTTTTGGTCACCATGTGCTGCCCATTGTATTGATCTTATATTAGAAGATATTGGGAAGAAGAAGAATGTTAAGGAAATGGTCGAAAGGGCAAGGGAAGTGACGACGTTTATTTACAACCATAATCAAGTAGTCGCAATAATGAGAAAGTTCACGAAAGGACGAGAGTTGTTGAGGCCTGCGGCGACTAGATTCGCAACAAACTTTATAGCATTAGAGAGTTTATTCCAGCATAGGGGAGAGTTGAGTGAGATGTTCGCTTCCCGAGAATGGCTCAACACAAAACATGGGAAGAAGACATCAGAGACACCGGTCGACGTTGCGAACACCATACGGGACAACAAATATTGGAAGAAGGTTAAGGCGATCCTAAAGGTGATGGAGCCACTAATGAGGGTACTCCGTCTTGTTGAAACCGATGAAGCACCTACCATGGGCTTCCTATATGATGCCATGGATAAGGCAAAGCTTGCAATTCAACGTGATTGTAGAAGTTGGGAGACTTATTGGAAGATGATCGACAAGAGATGGACAAAGCAACTCCATCACGATCTTCATGCAGCAGGTTACTACCTAAATCCTAGGTATAGATATGCCCAATCATTTGTTGCGGATGATGAAGTTCGTGTCGGGCTAAAAAATGTGATAAAGAGATTAGAGCCTGACTTAGATCTGCAAATAAAGGCGTTGAATGAATTAGATACATTTGGAAATCGCCTTGGTAGCTTTGGAGATGCTCTTGTACAGCATGCAGTATCTAGGTTGCAACCGGCCGAATGGTGGATTAATTTCGGAGAGAGTACGAAGGCTCTCCAAAAAATTGCAGTAAAAGTTTTGAGCCAGACGTCTTCCTCTAGCTGCGAAAGGAATTGGAGTTGTTTTGCGCTCATTCATTCAAAGAATAGGAATAGATTGCAGACTAGAACATTAGATAGACTTGTCTTCATGCACTACAATATAAAACTAAGAATGCGACATCATAGGAGCATTACAGCTGCTGATGACGGAGACTACTGTCCAATAAACTTGGACAATATTTATGATGAGGATGACCCACTTCTACCTTGGTTGGAAACAAGGGAAAAGCAAATTGAAGAGGATAGTGAAGAATTGGAAATTGATGACCCAGAAATACGCAGAGCGCAACAAGAGAGTCGTGCAGATGTGTTGGACCCAGTAAGAGGGGCAGCGTTTATGCCACGTACGGATACGGCTCAAGATCAACAAAAGAGTACAAGCAGTGGTAGCGTGACCGTGTCAGACGATGACGACCCCCCTGCCCCTGGTGCTGGCACTTCTGGTGTTGCTTACCCCCCTATACAGCCGTCTACAGATCGCGATGGCGATGAACATCGACGACGTGGTACACGAGGTCGGACTTACGAGTGTACCTAGTCACGATACAGCCAGCCGGAGGAGGGTACATCTAGTGGTGCACGGGGACCGGGAGGTCCGGAACATCAACAGGCTCATGGTCGTGGTTATTATGATGGATATTCTTATGGTCAATTGGATTATAATTATGGTGGTTATACTGAGCCTATTCCATCACATTCATGTTGGAGTAGCCCTCCCGATCAATATCCATATGATTATAGATATCCAGATTCAAATCCAAGTTACTCATCACAGCAGACGCACTCTCAATCTCAAGATTCTCAACAGCCTGAGTATGGGCACCAGTATGGCTATTCGACGGGCACTGGTGGATATCCTTACTCGGGGTCAGAGTCGTTGCCTAGTCAGGATCAGTCATCCTCTGGTTTCGTTGATCTAGTATTTCCTTCTGGCACTGGATATTATGGATATGCAGCACCTACACCTATTGGACAGCCTCAGCCTGATGGTGACGATGACGATGATGTGGAGGTCGAGCAACCACAAAAAAGCAGATTTTCATTTTGGTGGTGAGTCTGGTGACTTGTGATTGTGAGTATATATTTGTATTAAGGTAAGTATTTGCAGCAGACAGCTCACAACAGTATTATTGCAAGAAGCCATGTAGTCATGCACACACTTGACACTACCGAACTTGTATTTAAAATAACTCCCCTGACAACCAATCAAGTAATCCTTAATCAAGTTGCAGGGGAGTATATCAGACACTACTAATTTTTTTAAATATTCTTGACTTGAGGATGACAGGTTATAGACAGGAATCACAATCACGTGCACAGGTATGTTCGAGAAATTCCTCAAAAATAATTGCAAACACCTAATGTAAGATATTTTCATATTACATTCATTCTAATATATCTATCATTGATAGTAGATAGTTAGAAAATTAAATATATGAATTTTGTAGTCAAATTTAGGTTATCTGATTCATAAATTCATCAAACAATCCGATACAACTTCTCACCAAAGAGTGGACCGTTACACCACCGTAACCATGTTCCAATTTATAAATGAATGCATATTTGGATTGCTTAGAATATTCCGGATTTAATCCATATTTTTTCATATTTTTTTGGCAAAAAAAAATTTTTGCGCCGTTACAGGCCGTTACGCCCCCGTATCCGTATCGGTTTTGGAGGTCACCGTTACGCCAACCGATACCGATACGGGACACCTTGGTTGTTGTTTGTGACTGGGTTATGCTTCTTATGAAACAAATTTTATGCAAAAAATCCTCCTTGTAGGATCCCAGGATTTGAACCTGGTATATGGGTGTCAAGAGCCGAGAATGGGGTACTACGGAGGCTGTCGGCGCCGGATTTGGCGATCAGAGATTTTGTGAGCCCGGTCCTCGAGTTTGGGGCGTGACAACAGTACCTTGGGTTTTGGTTAATTCTCATAGATTTAAATATGCCAATGTTTCTTATCACAGTTTCGGCACTTGCTTCACTATATTCACATTGACCCTTAATAAATTGAATTGTTCAAATTGCTATGAACAAGTCCAATTTGCACTTGAAGAAGTGGACTTCGATCTTGCACTCCAAATTGATCAACCCTCACTGTCATTTGATGAGACCTCAAAGGAAGATTAGGCACTTTAAAAGCACTAGAAGTGGTCAAATCGGCTGAGCTTAATGTTTATAAATATTACAATTGTAAAGAACATTAGAACATGTGGTGGAATCCTCTAATGTAAAAAAATAGTTAGAAAATATTTTTTTTTTTTTTTTTTTTTAAAAAAATCTGTTGAGGAGCGTTTTTGCACTGCAACCAAGTCATTTGCGAGCATTTTGATGGCCCGACTTACTACCCTTAAATATGATGGAGTTCCTAGTACTCATTAGGACACTAGAGAAATGGCAAACATAGTTGCCAAGCTGAAGTTAGACTTGAGTGGATGATTCCTTTCTTGTCAAGTTTAATCTAACCTTTCTACCTACACATTTTGGTCCATTCAAAATCATTTATAACATGCACAAGGATAAATGGCCCACTAATAAGCCGACCGATATGTGCGACTAAGAGGCAAGGATGAAACAGGAAAGCCAACTGACTGTTCACACAGTGCCACCAGAATCTAGAAATAGAAAGGCAAAAGCACGGAAAGGGAAAGGAGCAACCACTAAATAAAGGGTCTTCATTTGCTGATGGTCTACAGGTGAAGAAGACCAAGGGATGTCCAAAGTGTCACTTCTATAGAAAGAAAGGGCGCATAAAGGACTTCCGAACAGAAAGCAATGTTTCGAAAAGAAAGGTAATTTGTTCTACTTTTGTATGTTTTAAAACCAATATTGTTGTTGTCCCTTCCAATACTTGGTGGATTAACGCCGGTACTATAGTCCATATTTCTCATCCATACAGGGATTCCTCTTAATAGCCCAGACAAAGCTAAGCAAACTATCCTAATAGGAAATTGAATAAAGGTTAAAGAGGAAAAAGTAGGAACCAGTTTTTTTAGCAGTAGAGACCTACCGTTTAGTTTTGAGCACAAGATATCAATTGGATTTAGTAAGATGCAATTATGTCTTGACTACATAACACAATTTAGTTTCCATTCCTAAACTTGATACACAAGGTGATACTTCTTGATATGGTAATGATAAATTAAATCTTTTTAGGTATGGCCAATGTGTTGGATTTGGTGATTTGTGCGATAGCTTGTGTAAGCTAAATTTAAACACACCATTTGCTCAGTCTCTAATGGTCGTGCATGTAAATGGTGGACTGCAATGTGAAATGATGAAAAAACATTTCACATATGCTATGACACCACCTCTGGGACTTGTTTTCAAAGAAAAAGTGGAGAAGTTAATGAAGGGCAGAATTTTGGAACCGCTCAATTTCACTAACTTCAGTGTGTGTGTGTGTGTGTGTGTGTGTGTGTGTGTGTGTGTGTGTGGACTGTATCAAAGGACAGCAGACCAACCACATAAAGAAGGGTGCGTTAAGGAGTTTAGGACTTCTTGAAATTATATACACGGGCATGTGTTTCTTTTCCTAATCCATGTTTTGGTTGAGGAGAAAAGCACTTCAAAACATTCAAAGATGATTATTCAATATATGGGTACATTTACTTAGTACATGAGAAATTTGATGTTCTTTATGTGTTAAAAGTTTTTAAAGCTGAAGCAGCCAAACAACTTGATCAAGAAATCAAAGTTGTCAGATTGGAAAGAGGTAGTGAGTACTGAGTGCTATAGTAGATATGGTGAGATGGGCCATAATCCGGGGCTCTTTGCTAGATTCATAGAATAACATAGTATAGTTATTCAGTACAAGATGCCTAGAACAAGGTATCGCAAAACATTTGCATAACAGCCATTACATAACGGTAACAGTATGTACCATTACGCGTTAGGGGATCATAATGTCCATTACAGTTTTCGTTATAAGGCCATAACAGCCATTACGAGGGCCGTAATGGCCGTTATAACCGATATTATAATGGCATTGATGGTGGCTGTTATGGCCACCATTAATGTTATTGAATACCTTGGCTTAGAACACTGCAACCAAAGTATTCCGTAACGGTAAGAGTGGCAATAACGGCCACCGTTGTTGCTGTTACCGTTAAGCTATGGGCTTTTTTACTTTTCCTTTTTTTTTTCTCTTTTTTCTTTTTTGAAATAAAAAATAAAAAAATCTGTTTCAGCCCCGTTACGACTTACGGGCCATTTTTTCTATAGCAGTTATTTTGGCCCCGTAACGCATAACAGTTACGACTGCTACCAGTACATAACAGCCAATGGATTGTATATCTTTGGATAATCGCCCTAATATACCACGTTGTAATTACCTTTACTTATCTCTTGATACCCACTATATTGATGCGTGTGACTTTGATTAGTAACTTGATTGAATGTTAATCTAACTATGCGGACAAGTTGGAAATCAGCCCGCGTGTGACCATCCCCTATTGTGACACTTGAGTTCCCGCTGCGAGGGTATTGTACTCAGGCAGCGGAAACCGTGGCGTTACATATACCCCCTTCAATCTGTTGTTGATCATCAATTTGTGCGAAGCCTCAAGGAACTGAGGATCATCAAAGGTGTCCTTAAATATTTTTGAAGTTGTGTCAATCCTTAAGGTTAAGGTTAACATGAGGCAGATTGCCCTAGTGAGACTTGCTAAGGGGAAGCAATGGATTCTTTTGACAATGTCTTGGGATGTACCTGTAGAGCAACTCCCAATGAAACAACTTGGCCTTCTGTTGGGAGAAATGCAAATGCACCCTCTTTTTGGGATCTGGTTGTTGAGAGAATTGAAAAGACGCTAGCTAGATGGAAAAACTTATATCTTTCTCTGGGCAATAGAATAACCTTAGAATCAACTCTCTCGGATCTTCCAGTGTACTATATCCCTCTTTAAGATGCCAGCAGCTATAGCTACGAATACAAAGAATATTTAGAGAGACTTCCACTCAGATGGAAGAGAAGAGGGTGTAAGTTCCACCTTGTCAAATGGGAGGATATGCAAAAGCCAAGAAAGGAATACGATCACAGGGTGGGGTGAAAATTTGGCTCTTCTTAGTAAATGGTGATGGAGATTTGAAGAAGAGACTAAAGCTTTGTGAAAGGATGTTAATTTTCAAAAATATGTAGATTTGAGGGATGGTGGGTGTTTTCCCAAGTCTATTTCGAGTCATATGGGTTCGAATGTGTGAAAAAACATTAGCCTAATTAGTAGGAGAGGCAACTGAAAGAATAAGTCAATCCCAAGCAAAGTAAGTAGCATACTCGACGAAGGAACTCGTTTTGTCATTGTCCATGGAAACAGGGTCCAATGGATCAGAAATTACCTAGTTAGCAAATGGTTTCCCATCCCTTTTTCTTTTAGCAATTAATAAAGAGGATAAGGTGGGGGAATGCTATGGGTTCATTAGCGGATCCATCACATGAAATGTGATCTTTAAAAGAAATTTAAATGATAAAGAACCAATTCCTATGGGTACTCTCCATGAGACAAGCATTGATGTCTCAGGTGAGGAAAGGAAGTGTTAGAAGTGGATGCCAAGTGGAAGTTTCTCCTCTACATCTCTTCCACCTAAGATTTTTTATACCCGTAACCTCGATACCTATGTGCCAAAGTTTGAAAGCCCATGCTCCTTCAAGGATTCAAGAGTTCATGTGGATTGCCACAGCAAAAAAAAAAAAAAATCTAACCGTTGACAATCTTACGAAGAGGAACTTGGTGATACCCAATATGTGTTGTTGTATATAAACGATAAGCAATCAATGGATCACTTGTTTCTTCACTGCCAATCCACGCAGATCATTTCTCTTGTTTCTCTTAAAGGTTCAGTTGCTTCTATGACATTATGGTGGGCTATTGCGCTTCTGGAATTGATAGGGATCCCTATGGCTATACCGCAAAGGGATAGGGAATCAATTGGATTTGGGTGACCTCTTGGTGAACATGGTTATCAAGTCAATGAGATCTTGATAACCAAAATGCAAAGAAAAAAAGGAATCAATCACAACAAACCAATTTAATCTTCCTAAATATAGTAAAAGCCTATATCTCTAAAATTAGCCCATATCTTCAATTATATCTGCTTCATATCTTCAATCACATCAATTAGATCTCCAATCATATCTTTAAAATCAGCTCCCCACTCCAAAAAATAGTAAATTATAATCTTTGATTTAGGCCCCCAAATCTATAATAATTAGCCCAAAAAGCAACACATGTTGGGCTCTTTGGTGGGTTGTGGGCCTATGTCATTATGGGCCCTACGGTGGGCCTATGTGGGCCATGGGCCTGCATCGCCTCTCTTAGGTAGCTGGCCTTGGATTCCTTGCTTTTCACTCATGTAACCTTGCTTTTGGCTCTTTTAGTGAATTGGTCATTTTCTCCGAGAAAGAGAGACAGTAAGACTCAAAATTAAAAGAATAATAACAACAACAACATAACACAAAGGCACATACAATCTTACTCTCAAGTACATTGCAAGGAAGTACAAAATCATACCCTGAAGGGTGTTGATCATCTCCTAGACCTCTTTCAATTATAGGACTTGCTCCAAGATCTACAAGCCTTTTATCCAGCTTCTTCGCAGCAAACTGCAGCAAAGAAAACGGAAAATTAATTTGAGCAACATTTCGGCTGCATTGACCTGTGTATTTAATGAAACTAAGATAATTCTTTCAGCCAGTGGCTTAATCAATAAATATCATAGGATATGAATGATTAAGATTTGATCTCTGAAAACAAACAACTACTTTTAACATGCTTCCATTTTTACAGTGTCACTTGAAACTGCTTGCGGAAATGGGTGAATGAGCCAAGTTATAAATAGAGAGTATGGAAAATTAAATTTTTCACCTTCCATAAGAACCTAAGGAAAATCAATAGTTTGGCAGTCAAGCTTGACAAAACTACTCCCCCATTATCTGATATAATCAAATCCATATCACCAAACTCCAATAACATAAATTTCAACAAAATATTTTTATCAATTTCAAGGAGATGTGACTAGATAGATACAAGCCCATCTAGCAGGTACCCTAACAGTATTAAACTACACAAGGAAATTATTAAATGTAACTAGATGGATCAAATAGAATTCTCTGCCACCAAGGTCTGTCTAATATCCATGGCAAAAAACATAAGAGTTCATGAATTAGCGAACCAAATATTTGTTTCTCATTCAAGACATGGCAAATATATATATATATATATATATATATATATATATATATATATATATATATATATATATATATATATATATATATCCGAAATAAGTTAACCATCTGGACAAATGGGTTTTAGACTATTAGGGGGAAAAAAAAGGTAAAGTATACAAGTTGCCCGCCTCACAAAAGATGTGAACTACATAGTGTTCAAAATATCAGTATCGCATTATGTATTGCACCCTTGAGATACGGATACGTATCGGTTATCACATGGGATATATCGGTTGTATCGCATAATGTATTGTTGTTGTTGGAAACATAGGGAAACATTGGGAAATTGGTCGAATTTTTTTAAATGAAACTTCAGAGATTGTTAAAAAAGACATCAATACACACTTATAAATAAAACATTACAAAAAAAACAAGTGCACGTAATAGGTTTTCTTTGTATGGGGTCCTAATCTATGAGCTGTCTAACTAAATTAATGCAAGTATATTCAAAGTCTATTCATATAATTTATAAATATATGAAAACGTGTGGAAACACGAGCAATACATTCAAAAACAAAAGAAGAATCACTAGATCCGGTTACATACATGTTTGATTTTATGTTTGGACACAAAGATTGCAACCGATTTGTAAGAAATTGGGAAATTTTGATTTTTTTTTCAATTTTCCACAAGTCAGCCCATCTCCTCCAAATCTTGAAATCGAAGTTCCCAATCCATATTACATCCTAGGAATGCTTGAGGCAAAGGAGAGTTTTGTTCAACTACCAGAAGCAGCCAACACAATACGCATCGGGATAATCCATAGGCATCATGAAGAGGACATCCACGCGCCGTCCGTTCGAGTGTACACGAGGAGGAGGAGAGCACCAGTGTCCTTATGGTTGGATGACCCGTACACGGGGCCCGCTGGATCTGGATCTTCATGAGCATCTTCTTGAGGAGCATTGGGTCGTTGATCTTCATCGATATATCATTTTGACTATAGGATCGCGATCGGGACCATCATCATCGTCGGATCTTGATTGTGACCACTTGTGGGGCCCGATGGATAATACTTAGGCCATTCGATGGCATAGGGTTGATCTTACGATTTAATTTATAGTTTAATTTATGTTTTGGAACATTTATGAGAGATGTATTATGTTTTTTTCTTAGAGTAGGGATGATTTAGTAAAAGTCCACTACACGGTTGTTTTTTGCAATTTTCAAAACTTGCTGAGACTATAAAAGAAGGGGAGGCATGTGACCTCTCTATGGTGGATTATTTTCTTCAAAAACTCTATTGTTTCCTCTCTTTTAATCTGCATGCGATGTGAAGACAAGTTCCAAGCGATTTGGAACGAAGATCGATGCGAAGCCCTTCTTCAATTATGGGAGTGAAGCTTCCAACTATCATCCGTATCTTATCTTCTCCATCTAAGGTATTCCTTTAAGCTTTTCATCTTCTCTATTCCAAACCTCCAAAACCCTTTTAGAAACCTTCCCCATTCTTCCCCTTAACCTTCTACATCTAAACTCCATCTTTAAGCAGCCAAACCCTAGACCTCAAACCCACACTTGTGACCGTACAACCACACGTGCGAAGCCCTAGGCTGGTACGTGCGGTTTCCCTCTTACCCCTTTGCTTCCCTTTTGCTATCACACCAAAAACCCTTTACCCCTTACCCTAAACCCTAATCCTAAGCCAAGATTCCCTAATTTCCTATTTTCCCCAAACCCTAAATTCCTAATTTCCCTAATTAATCTAAAATGCCTAACATCCTACCACCCAAGACCCTAATTCCCTTCAATTAATACCTAAAGCCAAAAAACCCCTTAGCCAATTAAGCCGATTATTTGCCCTTTCCCCAAAGTCCCTAAACCCTATGTTTACCTACATCCTAATTGAGCAAGCTCTAGGCAGTATTAGGTTTTCTTTCTAAAATAGACTTGTTCCTATGCTGTTATGGGTAAAATTAGACTGACCAGATTGACCAGGCAACTAGAATGGGATAAAAAACACAAGGCAAGTAACTCGGAAAAGGAGGTCGAATAAGAGCTCGGTCTAGATAACTAGGCACGATCAGTACGAGCACCAACCACAAGCAATGACCTCAGCTCTGGCTGACACCCCACCGTTGCGACCAATGAACAACTATAAGTGTCGATCCGGCCTCGAAGATGGGCCCCAACCACGATCAACAACTCAGCACGGTCTGCAGGACCTCGACCGAACCAACTTAGAGGACGACCTCAGCTGTCGATCGTGACCTCCTCGGAAGGCGACCACCAGGAGATCCCCTTCGTGTACGAAGAAGATTAACTCCCCGAGATCTTTGTCGAGGATCGCGCCGAGGATAATGCGATATATCTCAGGGATGATTCCTTACATGATACGCAACGCCAAAGGACTAACTCAGCACGGTCTGCAGGACCTCGGCCGAACCGACTTAGAGGACGACCTCGGCTGTCGATCGCGACCTCCTCGGAAGGCGACCACCAGGAGATCCCCTTCGTGTACGAAGAAGATTAACTCCCTGAGATCTTTGCCGAGGATCGCGCCGAGGATAATGCGATATATCTCAGGGATGATTCCTTACATGATTACCAGCGCCAAAGGACTATAAATACGAACCCTACACAGCAGAAGGTATGCGCAAATAAAACCCTAGTTCTACTAGACCCAGAGTGTCTGGTCTCACTTTGGCATCGGAGGGTTCCCTGCTGCAGCCAGGGTCCCCCTTGTTATCTTGTTTTGTAGGTACATGAAGGTCTAGCCAAAACAACCAGATAACAACATCAACAGATGCTATTTAGATGTTCTTACATCCATTAGATCCTAGTTTCAAATATTTAATGATCATGAAGGGTGTTGTTTGTTAATTTTGGCCTAGACTATTTGTAGTTTCTTATTGGAATCTAGAGATGTTTGATGATTTTGGCATGTTTTGTGATTTTGATTAATTAATTTAATTTGTTGAATGATCTCACCTCAATATTTAGCCCCATGTATTGGTCCTGCATCAAATTTGGTATTAAAGCCATAGGTTTAGCATGGGTTATTTGTGTCGCACCTAGGTTAGAGTCACATCTAGGTTGGAATGTTACATTTGGGGTTGATAGCGCATCCATTGCATGTAGAGTCTAGGATCATATTGCTGATTTTTCTAGTTTGGAATGTCCCATTACCAAACTTTTTTTGGGGAGATGGTGCGCCTACATGGTCTACCTAAGTCCATAGTGTCTAATAGCGATGTGTGCTTTATGAACTCTTTTTGGAAGACACTATGGCATGTGATGGGGACAAGGGTTCAATTCTCAGCAGCCTATCATCCTCAAACAAACGGACAGACTGAGGTCGTCAATAAAAGTCTTGAAAACCTGCTTAGATGCCTTATGGGAGATCATGTCAAGACTTGAGATACAATTTTACCTATAGTTGAGTTAACGTATAACGGTTCCATCAATAGGTCCATAGTCATGAGTCTGTTTGAAGTCATGCATGGGAACAAACTAGGAAGCCTGTAGACCTCATACCTATGTCAATGTCCCATGGGCCCTCAGAGGCGGCACATGAGTTTGCACATCACATACATGATTTGCATAGTGAGATCAGGAAGCGAATTAATTTAAGTAATGAAAAGTACAAAGCATTTGCTGATTCTCATTGCAAATTTCAGAAATTCCAAGTAGGAGACCATGTTATGGTTCATATGAGGCCCGAACGGTTTCCACAGGGAGCCGTTAAGAAATTGCATGTGTAGTGCAGGACCATACAAAATATCAAAAAAATTGGGTCTTAATGCATATATAGTAGACCTTCCACCTACCATGGGAATTAGTTCTACTTTTAATGTGGAAGATTTAGAACGATAAAAGGGTTCTGATACTTCACCTTCTAACCCACTTTCAGGCCCTCACATCGACCATGACCTAGTCCCTAACCCATGGCCTCTACGTAACCCATCGTCTCAACCCTTGCCACCCTTACCCTCCTTGCCTACTCGAAGCAAACAAATTGAAGACATACTAGATGAGCAAGTAGTTTACACTCACCATGGGGGATTTCAGAAATTCCTCGTCAAGTGGAGGAATAGGCCGCTTTCATATAGCACATGGATCAACGAGACAAAGCTGCAGAGTTTAGACCCGGACATCCTTAAGCGTTATATGAGTTTCAGTCTGCCAGAAGCGAACTCTTCTCAACCAAGGGGAGTTGATGAAGACATATGCACATCGTCCGTTTGAGTATACGCAAGGAGGAGAGCACCGATGTCCTTATGGTTGGATGACCCGTACATGGGGCCCCCTGGATCTGGATCTTCATGAATATCTTCCCGAGGAGCATCGGGCCGTTCATTTTCATTGATATATCATTTTGACCATTGGATCGCGACTGGGACCATCATCATTGTCAGATCGTGATCAAGGTGTCCCGTATCCGTTACGATATGGCCGTATCGGCCGATACGTAACGGTTGAAACCGTTACGCGATACGGGGTCGAAACGGCAGTTACGGAATTCTGTAACCGTAACGGCCATTACAGGGCCGTTACAGGCCATAACGGCCGTTACGAGCCTTTTTAAAAAAAAAAAAAAAAACCTTCCCTTTTTCTTTTCTTCTTCTTCTCTTTCTTCTTCTTCTTCTTCCTTTTCTTCTTCTTCTCGGGCAGGTGCGGCTGCGGCCCTGCTGCGGTTGCGGTTGCGGCTACAGCCTTCTTCTTCTTCTTCTTCTTCTTCTTCTTCTCTCTCTCTCTCTCTCTCTCTCTCTCTCTCTCTCTCTCTCTCTCTCTCTCTCTCTCTCTCTCTCTTCTTTCCCTCTTTCCCTCTTTTTTTCTTCTCTCTTCTTTCCCTCTTTTTTCTTTTCTTTTTTCTTTTCGGTTTCCCTCTCGCTCCCTTTTTTTTTTTTTAGCTGCTGTAGATACGTGTCACGCTAAGACGAGCGCTGACACTCCTCGAGCTTCGAGTTGTACGAACGGTTCGAAGGAGATCAAAGTTACATGGGCTCCACAATGATGTATTTATTATATCTACATCGTTCATCTATTTTCAGATATCATTTTAGAGCACTACCAAAAAATTGAATTATATCATCTGGACCACACCAAAAATAGCAGCGTAGATAATGATTTTCACTGTTAAACAATTCATAGGGCCCAGCGTAACGTTTATTTTCCATCTGATCAAACCCGAGTGGGCCCCACCATGATGTATATATTTTATCCATGTTGTCCATCCATTTTGCCCCGTCATTTTAGGTCAGGATCCAAAAAATTAGTAATATGCAAATCTCAGGTGGACCACACCATAGGAAATAGTGGTTATAGAATGCTCACCATTAAAATTTTCTTAAGGTCCACTGTAATGTTTATTTTCAATCTAACCTATTAATTGGGTCACACTGAAGTGGATGAAGGGAAAACACACATGTCAGCTTGATCTAAAACTTTTGTAGCCCCCAATAAATTTTTAATGGTGAACGTTTAATTATTATTGTTTCTTATGGTGTAGTCCACCTGAGATTTGGATGTGCCTCATTTTTGGGCTCATGCCCTAAAATTATTTGGCAAAATGGATGGACGGTGTGGATATAACACATTCATCACGGGTGGGGCCCAAAAAACTTTGACATGTGTGCTACACTTCACAATCAGAGTCCCGCCTAATTCGGGCCTTAAAAAATTATACAAGAAACATATATTAACTTAAAATTTAGCAATTAAATTATGGACTGCAATTGCTAACTCACAATGTCAAAATCAAATTGTTTGAATAATTTTAATTGTTAATTTGTGGACTATTTTTTAAAATAGGGCCTTTTGATTTTTTTCATGATTCACTATCCAATAAATGTCCACCAATTCATAAGTAGGATAATGGCAATAAATTGCATGAATTTGAGGCTGATTTGGAGCATAGATTGGTCCTCCAAGTCAGCCCCAAATTGGCAACGCCATCTACCTAAATTTAATTTCATTTTTTTAAAGAACTATTGGGAGAAATGATATCAAGTTGTTAAGTATATAAATTAGATATTTAGAAAATTAAATATATGAATTTTGTAGTCAAATTCAGGTTACCAGGTTCAAAAATTAATCAGACAATCCGATACAACTTCTCACTAAAGAGTGGACCATTACACCACCATAAACATGTTCCAATTTATAAATGAATGCATATTTGGAATGCTTAGAATATTCAGGATTTAATCCATATTTTTTCATATTTTTTTGGCAAAAAAAAAAAAAAGAAAAAATTTGCACCATTATAGGCCGTTACGCCCCCATATCCATATCGGTTTCGGAGGGCACCATTACGCCAACCGATACCGATACGGGACACCTTGATCGTGATCGTGACCACTTGTGGGGCCCGATGGATGATATATAGGCCATTCGATGGCATAGGGTTGATCTTAGGATTTATTTTATAGTTTAATTTATGTTTTGGAACATTTATGAGAGATGTATTATGTTTTTTTCATAGAATAGGAGTGATTTATTAAAAGTACACTACACGGTTGTTTTTCTAATTTTCAAAACTTGTTGAGACTATATGAGGGGCGTGTGACCTCTCTATGGTGGATTATTTTCTTCAGAAACTCTATTGTTTCCTCTCTTCCAAACAGCATGCGATGTGATGGCAAGTTCCAAGCGATTTAGAACGAAGATTGGAGCGAAGCCCTTCTTCAATCACAGAAGTGTGAAGCTTCCAACTATTGTCCGCAGCTTATCTTCTCCATCCAAGGTACTCCTTTAAGCTTTTCATCTTCTCTATTCCAAACCTCCAAAACCCTTCTAGAAACCTTTCTCATTCTTCCCCTTAACCTTCTCCATCTAAAACCCATCTTTAAGAAGCCAAACCCTAACCCCCAAGCCCCACACGTGTGACTATATGGCCACACGTGTGAAGCCCTAGGCTGGTCCATACCCCTTACCCTAAGACCTAATCCTAACCCAAGATTCCCTAATTTCCTATTTTCCCCATTCCCCCAAACCGTAAATCCCTAATTTCCCTAATTAACTGAAAATCGCTAACATCCTACCACCTATGACCCTAATTCCCTTCAATTAATACCTAAAGACATAAAACCCCTTGGCCAATTAAGCCGATTAAACTCAAATTTCGCCCTTTTCCCAAATTCTCTAACCCTAGGTTTACCTACATAATTGAGCAAGCTGTTTCCAGTATTAGGTTTTGCTTTTTAAAATAGGCTTGTTCTTATTCTATTTGGACGTTCTTACATCCATTATATCCTAGTTTCAAGTATTTAATGATCATGCAGGGCATTGTTTGTTAATTTTGGCCTAGACTATTCGTAGTTGCTTATTGGAATCTTGAGATGTTTGATTATTTTGGCATGTTTTGTGATTTTGATTAATTAATTTAATTTGTTGAATGATCTCACCTCAATATTTAGCTCCATGCATTGGTCCTGCATCACATCACTTTATCTAGATTTCCACAAAGGCACGACAACAGCATGAATAACATCAAGCTAATACTATAGACATCCCTATGCTAGCAAGGTTATCAATTTGGCTTCACTATAAAAAGGATCCATGGTCACTGACATACCACTATGCAGAGCACAAGCTAATAAGCTATCTTGCCTTAACCCATTTGTCCATAAGACTTCCCCCTTGTCTTGCTTCTCTGCATAATCTGCATTTCCACAAACAAAATGCATGAATAATGTCAAGCTAATATTGTGAACATGTCCTGTATGCCAGCAGGGTTATCAATCTGGCTTCACCACAAAATGGATCAATTGTCACTACCATACCCACTACTCAGAAGCATAAACCATATTTAGGTTTGTGCAGTGAGAGTTGACGTATTTATCTCCTTTTCAATTTATTTCTTTATTTTTCTGCTGCAATTGGGGAGATCGCGGGTGCATCTAAGGTGGAAGTAGATGATCAGATGAGTATGTTTTCCTATCCTAATTAATTAGATTCAATTTGGTACCATTTGTTTAATTGAAACCCTGTTCAGTAAACAAATTGATACTGATGCTAATAGCAACAACTTGGACTCACAAGGGACCCCATTAACTACAAGCTGGGAGCCAAACCAAACCTTCTTTTTATTGGTATACCAGGCCAAACCGTAAACCTGCGCTTATGAGATACAAGATATAGTCACACATTTCACTTGACTAATGTATGCATGCCGAGCAGTTCAAATGATACTATGCAAGCATTGGTATTAAATGCCAATTTACAGACATCAGAAGAATCAAAGAAGAATAGAACTCATCAAACCAAAAAAACCCCAGTGCTTGCCAACCCAACAGACCAAAACGTGCTTGCAATATACCTTTCATCTCTTCCTAGTCTTAGGCATCTGTGAACTATGCAAATCAATTCCACGAATTGACTGACACTGAGCACAGCAACTTGGATCGACTAGGCACCCCATGAATTAAAAACTGCAGACTAAGTGAACCATGAACTTGGCCCTTGTCCTAGATACCAATCCCCCTCCCTCGATTGGGTCTTGCCACAGATGACGGACTCAATTACACATTTCACTTGAGTTGAGTGGCACATGCGCCATGAGCATTTCCAAATAATAATGCACAAGCTTTGGCATCAAAGACATATATGCAGAACCCAATCCGATCTTGGTCTCAGGTCGCAGCTAGACCACTCATGAGTTCAACAATACTGGAAAGGAGATCCCAACATGAAGGGTATGTTTGTCAAGCTGCCATTGGTGGTGCCATCAAAGCAAGGCCTAGATTATCCTACCACAATCTAGTTCTAGAATTTTTCCTTTTTTTTTAATCCAGTTTGACAGATGCCTAGGTGAAAGTGTTATGGGATAAAATGGTGTACCTCAGACTCAGAGATCCAAGTCAATTTTCTCACTGTGAACCATTGATTGAGAGAGGATATGGTTCCTCTATGTTGAAACTTCCTAGATCGAGATGGATCAACTGCTCTTATAGCCTTAACAAGTAGTCATATTCCCATATTAATTGAGAAGGCAACAAAAGGACTGATAAATTGGCATAGTATAGCATCATTTCTCAATTATAATACATTCAAAGAATTATTTTGGTAAATTTTAGTGCCTAATGGTCCAAAATCAAAGTTAGGAGTGTAATCCCTGTTGATGACTGTATTTTTCTTTCCTTTTAACAATACTCACCTATTCAAGGAAAAAGTACTGGCAGTAATAGACAGAAGCGAGTAATATTTGATCCCAATGGCTTCCTACATTCAATTGCTTTAGGGTCAATGATCCCCAAGTCAACTTTATATATGTTTCCATAGGCAAAAAAAAAAAAAGAACTTAGCATGCAAACTTTAGAAAATCCAGCTTATATAACAACAATTGCTACTTACGAGCACAAATCCTGAAATACCCAACTAACTCAATTGCACCCACATTCAATAGAAAGCAACGACTCGGCTGGAATGAGAGGATAATCATACTCAAGTCATAGTAACAATAACAAATATGGAAATATTACATTATATTTTTGGTACCCAGAATCACCAAGACCAAACACTGCATAGTGAACTCCCTCCAACCACTGGCGACTGAGATTTCGTTGCAAAAGAAACCTCCAAAATACCTAGTCACATGAAAATGAAAAAGTTACATCCAAATGATCCGTCGAAGGCTATGGTTCTTCAAAAATCCCATAACACAATAAAACAAAAACCACCTTCATGGTCTCCGGTGTATCACCTTGGCCCGTGGTTGACACAACAAAAATTATAGTGTCCTCATATGGTAAATGACTCTGCAAGAACAAACAAGTAACTATGTTCAATTTCATGAGAGAGTGTCAAAGGAAGGTTACGGAACTCCAATTCATCTACAAAGATATCACTTTGTATTGCTATATACTACATAGTATGATCTACAACATCACCAATGAGATCAAGAAGCTCAATAATATGAAGGATCTAGTAAGAACAAACAAAATAAGCATAACATCCAAGTTGATGTGTGTAATGACCCTAGTGAATTTTACAGCTAGAAATTTTTTTTCAAAAGATCTTGACCATCCGTCTTTTCATCCATGCATCCATCCATCCGTTAAATTAGGAAAACATGCATTTCTACATCAATCCGACTATTAAACCTGATATTCGATTGTTAGATTGACCAGTTCTGACATACATCTAAACATCTAGGCAACCAAACATTTATCCATCCACCAATTAGCATGATCTAACTGTTCATTTAGTTAATTACCAAAGTATCAGACTATCCCACCATTCATTAACCAATTCAACCATTCAATAGCTTCTCTAACCATTCATCTAAGCATCGATCTATTCAATTATCTTCTTATACATTCTTTCATCCGCTAAAAGCTACTATTCATTCTTTAAATTATATATTCACCCATTTATCTCACAATCCAGTTGGTAATTGTAAATTTTGACCATACATATACATGAATAAGTGGTTTCAATCATGATCAACCGTTCATTTTTAATTGTGACCACACACACCGTGCCAATAAGAGATGCGTGTATCACCATGCATTTATACTATACTTGATACGCTAACATTACATACACATTGTTTCATATACACACGCTATGGCATGTACACCCCAAACACACGCACCCACCACCCGTGTGCACACACCCCACGTGTGCACCAAATCCTTAAGAAGCTTCCATAAAGCTCCCCTTAGCAAAACCCCCCATCCCTACCTTAACTCTCCCCGTATACCTTTGTAACTCACAAATCCCATAAGTGCTACCTATCTTAATTCGCTCTCTCAATTCTATTTAAAGGGGCCAAGACCCCCTCTCTTGAGCGGTTACATGTTCAGCCCCTTAAGGGGGGAGAGAGAGAGAGAGACCCACATCTCGTGCAACATGAGTAGACCTCCATTTTCCCTTTCCCAATTTATTTATTTTTTTTAACATATGATGTTACTATAGTTTAACAGTTTATTCTGGTGCGTTTGATATGGTTTAAATGACTATTTTGATTCTTAAAAAGAGGGCTGCTTTGATGTCCACATAGGACCAATCTGAATCATTGATTTGAGGTCCAAAAATGCCCATAACCTACCATTATTTAGGCATTCTACGCTGTCCAATTGTCCCAAGTTTGGACGGTCAGTAAGGTTTACACAAAAATTAGTCTAATCGCCCATATGATCCATCTCCTTGTTAGGGTCCACCATGGATTGCTTGTGCTCCTAAAGAATGACAGTAGTTAGGCAACCTTAACCAGCCCATCCATGCCTTGGGAAATGGATGGCCATAGAAAATGAGGCCAAGTAAAGAACATATTGCATCAATGCCGTTTTTGAAGAGTGGAACACTCCATGGTATATGGCCCAAAATAAATAAATAAAACTAAGGCAATCCTAATTAAACATATATCAGTCATGTGCATGATTGAGTGAAATCTCTATCATATTCTAACTCGTGGTCTCTGCCATGTTGTGGATGTAGGACAATTAACCACTTACTCTAAAAGCTCGAATTGTTAGAGTATGGTGAATTAATCCCTTTATCTCATAGCCCAGGCCCCACATCTCATGGGTTTAGGACCTCGGCCAAACTCCCTTTGTGGGCCCCAAATCACATGGGCCGCCCACCCCGAGTGTGTCCCCGCATCCCACGGGCTACCCCACTCGAGCCCGGCGTGAAATGCGCATTAATCACCCCTGGTGAGGAGTCTGGAACACGAGACCTCTCCCGTGGCCCCAAATCACATGGGTCACCCACCCCGAGTGTGCCCCTGCATCCCACAGGCGACCCCACTCGAACCCAGTGTGAAAATGCACTACATTAATCACCCCCGGTAAGGAGTCTCGAACACGAGACCTCCCGCTCTAATACCAATTTGATGCAATTAACCACTTGCTCTAAAAGCTCGAACTGTTCAAGTATGATGAATTAATCCATTTATCTCATAGCCCAGGCCCCACATCTCATGGGTTAGGACCTCGGCCGAACCCCCTTCGTGGGCCCCAAATAACATGAGCCGCCCACCCTGAGTGTGTCCCCGCATCCCATAGGCTACCCCACTCGAGCCCGGTTGAAATGCGCATTAATCACCCTTGGTAAGGAGTCTTGAACACAAGACCTCCCCCCGTGGGCCCCAAATCGCATGGATCACCCACCCCGAGTGTGCCCCTGCATCCCACAGGCGACCCCACTCGAGCCCAGTGTGAAAATGTCCCTGCATTAATATTTGATGCAGGATAATTAACCACTTGCTCTAAAAGCTCGAACTGTTAGAGTATGGCGAATTAATCCATTTATCTCATAACCCAAGCCACACATCTCATGGGTTAGGACCTCGGCCGAACCCCCTTCGTGGGCCCCAAATCACATGGGCCGCCCACCCCGAGTGTGTCCCCGCATCCCATGGCTACCCCACTCAAGCCCAATGTGAAAATGTCCCAACATTAATCACCCTCGGTGAGGAGTCTCGAACACGAGACCTCCCGCTCTGATACCAAATTTGATGCAGGACATGAAATTCAAATATGATGTGCAAGATTTCAGGCTTAAGATCACGTTAGTTCAGAAACAATTACACAAATTTCATATCCCATATAAAAGTCCAAACATTCAATTAAGGGGGAATCTGCACGGGTCCAGGCCTATACAAGCTAGGACTAGATCAATAAAATTATGGACCAAACGATGCTCAAAGGGAAATAGAAATCAACCACACATGCATAAGAATCAGTCCCTAATCCAAGGGATTCCCCAATTTCAATTCAAGGAAACTTAGGTTGAGAAAAGGGACAAATCAATTAGGAATAATGTAATCTAGGGTTAGGGTTTATGAAATTAGGTATAAAAAGAGGAAAATAGGAAGAAACCTAAACCTGAGACAGCCCCTGCATGTGGACAGCGGGCCAAGTACGGACGCAGGTGCACTCGAGGCTAGCCGCATGTGTGGTGGGGAGCCGAATCCCCAAACTGACTCCTTAGCCCTGGTCGGCCAGGGGGGGAATTCCAACCCTCCAAATATTGTGGCGATCCGATGTGCAGTCGGGGCGTGGTGATCCGTCGAAGTTTCAGCCCTCCTGCATGTCCAGATTCTGAAAACTGGTTGTAGGGAGGATAAACAGCTGCAAAACTGAGAGATTCAGAGCAAGGATGATAGTAGAAGGTGAGAGATATGGATGGGAGAGGGTAGGGGTGGATGGGATAGATGTGGCTTCGCACCACGGTAGTTAGCCCTTCGAAAAGGGAAAGTTTCAAACCCACTTAAAGTTTTCCACAGCTCAGAAACTCAGAGAGTAGAAAAAAACTTGCAGAAATTTTTATTAAACTTAAATTAATCAAAAGAACTATAAAGGGTGCATATTTATAGGCAAAACCCTATACCCCAAAACTCGCACCATGTGCGCAACCTATTACTTGGCGATGAAGTAAACCAAAATAAAAACTAATCAAAGAAATTTAAAGCGTTCATGATGTTCTAAATAATATAAGCAAAACCTAAATTATGAACTTAATCCGACTAGTGGGCCACGATCATGAGATCCCATGATGGGCTTTTCGTGACTATCGGGCCCACTCTTTGAATCAAAACTTCGTCTTCAAACTAGGAGGCCCTCCCTGGACGTCGTCATCGAGCTAGATCAACGGTGGGGCCTCCTTCATGCGTACGTGCGGCGGCATGCGTGTGCGTGAGGGCGGCATGCGTGCGCGTGCGTGCGTGATGTCCTCATCAATTCTCCCCGGCTGCAAAGATTTCGCCACTGGCAAAATAAAACTCCTGAACCGCTCCAGGATGTCAGGATCAAGTCTCTAAAGCTCCTCCTCAGTGAGCCACATGCTGTCTGAAGTTGGGCGTGACTTCCATTTAACCAGGTACTTCTGAAACCAGACGTCCGATGTTGAAACTATCTGATGGTCCATGATATCCTCTATTTCCTCCCTGGGTGTGTGAAGGTTAGGTATGGGAGGTAGAGGCTGGGAAGAATGGTCAGAAATAGTAGGTATGGGAGGTAGAGGCTGGAAAAATGGGTCGGAATGGGTAGGTATGGGACGTAGAGGCTAGGAAAATGGGTCGGGACTCGGGAGGGGGCCATGGATCAAGGAAAAGGTTTAGATAATCAGGATGGTTAGGCGAAATGCTGAACAATGCATCAATGGTCCCTTGAAATACAACTAGATCCTCCACATTGAATGTGGAACTAATTCCCATGGAGGGTGGAAGATTTGCCACATACGCATTAAGACCGTTTCGTTTTATAATTTTGAATGGTCCAGCGCTATGTGCGTGTAATTTTCGAACAGTTCCCTGAGGGTACCGCTCTGGCCTGCTGCGGGTCATCATAAAGTCCCTTACACTGAATTCCTTGAAACATTTATTTTAGTCTGCAGAAAATTTGTAATACTCATTACTAGTAGTGATCTTTTGCCTGATTTCTTGATGCCATGAATGAATGTGATGCGCAAAAGACTCTACAGGTTCTGACGGCCTATGGGACAGTGACATGAGGACAACATCAATAGGTTTCCCAGGTTTATAACCAGTAACGACTTCATAAGTACTGAGACCTATGGACCTATCGACAAAACTATTAAACGCAAACTCGGCTGTAGGTATTACAGTGTCCCATGTTATTGTGTGCTCTATATCCCTCCTATGTGGAGACTCATCCGGTAGATCATCGGGGAAGACATCACGGAACTAATCCACTACCGGAATGGCCTCTACCAAGCCTCTGGTGCACCCTCTCTGGCCACAAGGCCGTGCATGTTGTACCACTCAAAATAGTGATCTTGATATCCCTCATGGGGTGACTGCACGAGTGCATGCCCTTGACTGATTCCTTGGCCAACTCCATTCATTGGTCTATCCTCCTGGCCACCTGCCTGAGATTGGACATCTACCCCAATGGTGGGGTTTGTCCCGGCGGAGGCCTTTAGTTGGGTAATGCGCACCTCAAATTGTTCAAAGCGTTGGTCTATATGTTGTTCCAAGCACTTACCCACAGACTCGATCTACTAGGACAGTTTGTTTAGTGACTCTTGCAATCGTTCCATGTTTAGTGTAGGGTGCAAACCAACCACGACCCGTACAAGGGGGCATACAACTGCTAACTCCACCTAAGGACTTCCTATGACGACTATATGCAACTAAATGGGACTAAATGATCCTATGAGACTATATAAGAGAAACTACGCAACGTTACTAAAATTCAACAATATAGTTGTCAAAATAAGGGAATAACAGAAAGTTACAACAATGTGAATTGCTAACTTCCTGATACATCGAAATTTCAACAACTAATATCAGTAAATAGGGACTCCTAAGCAGCTATATATAATGAACTGGATGCATGAAGGACTAAAACAAACTAAACCCTGAATATGTAATATATTCCCCTACAAGAACCCTAAGCTCTGATACCAATTTGATGCAGGACAATTAACCACTTGCTCTAAAAGCTCAAACTGTTAGAGTATGGTGAATTAATCCCTTTATCTCATAGCCCAAGCCCCACATCTCATGGGTTTAAGACCTCGGCCGAAACCCCTTCGTGGGACCCAAATCACATGGGTCGCCCACCCCAAATGTGTCCCCACATCCCACGGGCTACCCCACTTAAGCCTGGTGTGAAATGCGCATTAATCACCCCAGGTGAGGAGTCTCAAACACGAGACCTCCCCCGTGGGCCCCAAATCGCATGGGTCACCCACCCCGAGTGTGCCCCTGCATCCCACAGGCGACCCCACTCTGAGCCCAGTGTGAAAATGCCCCTGCATTAGTTGTGTTACCGTATCTCATCCATGTGGATGGTTGAGAGGAGTCGCTACTTTAGCCAAAACAAAGCCACATGGGCCATACTCATGACAAAAGCTTGAGAAATCAAAAGACAAAAGCTATGTTGTTTGTATAATAGTATATTCACACTTAGAGCTGGACACCAAGCCGAACTGAGTGGAGCTTGGCACAGCTCGACTCAGCTCGGTCCTCGAGCCATACTGGCCAACTCGGTTTAGTCAGCAACTCGGGCCAACTCGAGTCGAGTTCGAGATCGAGATGTCGAGTCGAGTTGGGAGTTCGAACTGTCGAGTCGAGTTCGAGTTCAACATCCACTTAATATATGTACATTAATTCCAATGCATAAAATCAAAGACGACTTACAAACAAAGAAGTGAAAATATTACAAACATACAATGTTCACAACAACAACTTAATATCTTCCATAGGAGGAGTGCCTTCCTGGCATATAACCATAGTCGTGCCCATGATAGTTACCTCCTGCATCTAAACTGGATCCATCACTTTCGCGTCTTATTCATCCTTAGATGCGTTTGTCTTTTTTTACTACAGGAAATTTGTTTGCTGAGCTCGAGCTGTTATCTAAATCTTCATAGAGGTACCCATTCACCTCTCCTAAATCAGAAGATGGATAGAGTTTTTCATCGTGCTCTTGTATAATTTGAACTAGATTTTTCAAGCTTTGTGAGCAGATTTATACGAAGTACCCGACACCATGTAAAATGCACGGAGACTAGAGAGAAACTTGAATGCTTTGTTACTCTTCTTCTTTTTGCTCGTGCTCAATCCTACTTCGACATCATATTGTCATGGAGGATATCATTGATATTTAGAAGCCTCTTACATACTACGTTTTAAGGCGAGTTGTAATTGTTCTTCTTCCAATGCTAATAATCTGGCTTCCTCTTCTTCATCTTCCTTGGTAGTTCTCTGACTCTCTACTCTTCGTGTATCAGAACTTTCGCCCATTAGAACTCCTGTGGAAGGTTTTGATGGGATGGAAGGTTTCTTATTTGAATCTAGAAGAGCCTGAAAAAGTTGGGCCTCCTTTGGGGCTTTAGGACAATTTTGCATCTCCACCCGACATGCTAGGTGTAATCTAAGCCAATTAGTTTTGTTAACAAGCTTTCCCCCACACAAATGACACATAATCTTCACTTTTCTAGACCTTTGAGAGTGGACTAGGAAACCGTAGTCCCAAACGTTAGTCGATGGGTCAAATGACGAAATATCTACACTCCATGTTTTAGAAAAATTAGTATTTTAGCATAGTTATAAATCAAACAGAAATTAGAAACGAACAACTTGACGTAAAAGCGAAACAAAAGACTGCAATATGATAAACAAAAGCAATGATGAAATATGTTTTGACGAAAGCATAGTAAGAAAATGTGCGTATCACACCGACACAAAAAAGATTGGTGATTGTTGGAGTCTATCGATCGAACCATGTTTTGTCAGTCGAACCGACAAAACACAGGCTCGGTCTGTTGGCAGTTGCCCACAAGTCGGTCGAATTGACAAGGGTGTCTGTCGAAACAACAAAGCTTAAAAGTCTCTCTATACCAACTCAAAGACACACAGACACGTTATAGACAAAATAGGGTACTAACATAATAGAAAGAAAATGAAATAAAAGTCATTGCAATTCTTTATATGTGTAATGCATTCAAGTACACAATACACCACTTTTAACAGATTAACAATAATTTATGGCCTCCTTCAAGCTGAAGTTATTGCAAGTGCAGTCTCGTCTTGAGACTCGATCTCCTTCTCATCCCCATCCTCAATATTAAAACTACTACCTCCCCAAACTGGACGCAACTAATCTTGTGTACAAATTAGTACTTCAACTGTTTTTAGTGAAAGTGAGCTTCAATGCTTGCTCACGACCATACTCCCCGTGCTAAAAATGGATTCTGATACCACTGTTGAAATTGGATTTGACAATATGTCATGTTGCATCACCGATAGTGTAGGGTATTTTGATTCACCGACTCTCATCTTCCACCATCTTAAAATATCAAAGTCCGAGTCTAAACACCTTTACAATTAGCTTTTTGAGATACAAGTATAGCTATGATTCATTTGTTTGATTGTCTACTTCTTCTTGTGCTAAGACATATATTCATCAAGCACATTGTTATTGCTTGCAGAAACACCTGGAGCTCTAACTTCTTTATCACCTGTTGTGCCTGTGGGTAAAGTAGAAACATATGAAGTGTACAATTATTTGATTGCGTCACGAACCTTGAAGGATTTGGTTACCGCCCTTTCAATAAAATAAATCTTTATAAAAATGAACCTAACTAAGCTCATCTTGCACTAATGATCAAGAATAACCGCTAAGGCCATTAACAAATGGCATTTGTTGCAGTACTTATCGAACTTCATTTGCATACCAATTGCCATAAGTTGTAGAAAATCTATACCCTTACTACTGCCACACTTTTTTTAGGGCTTCCTTAATCTTCTGAAGAGACGGAAGAAACAAAATTGTTGTGGGATACTTATTTCCAGAAAAAATCTTAGTGTAGTCATAAAAAACTTTCAAGATCCTTTGAACTTGTTTTTATTTACTTCAATCATCTTCAGTAGGCAACTAAGCATACATTATATCACATGACGCATATTCAAGAAATGCAAGCTCCAATTCTATAACTGAATCCAACATTTCAAAAGTCGAATTCCAACGTATGCATATATCTAACTTCAACATTTTTTTAGGATTTCACATTCAACTGTTGGATTATATCACTCCATGTACTCAATCTTGAAGGTGACCTCCTTATGTATTTTTTTAGTATGTTGGCACAACACCTAACCTGTAATATTTTCCCTCAAAAAACAAATTTCTGGTTGCCTTGAACTGGTTACGTAAGAAGGAAATTACACTGCCATTTACAAATGCATTATCCAAAGTTATTAAAAAGATTTATCTTTTCAATGCCCCACTCTAGTAAACCGTAGATGTGATCTGGAACAACTAAAGCAGTATGACGATGAAGAAGGTGGCGAAAGTTTAAAATTACCTTACAAAGTTTCCAATCTTCATCGACGTAGTGTGCGGTTTATGAAATGCATCACTTTCTTTGATTGGACGCCATCCACAAATGAGAAGTCAAACTTATTTTGTAAATTGATGCCAAAACTACTTTCATTTTTGTCTTTTCATCATGCACTCTCTTAACAGCGACGCTAGAGACCTTCTCAACATGAGGATTAAAGAATTTACTATATCCCATGAAAGCGTTGCTCTCTATCATTCTAAAGGATTTTCCTTCAACGATCACTAATCTTTTATACCACTCTTTCAGCTTTTCTTTGTCAAACTTATGAATGGAAAGTACACCTTAAGAGTCGTCCCCTTCAAATTTATTGCTTTCTTTAAACAACTTTGTCTACGTCTGTTTAAATGAGTAGTTGTGCCCCCAGGATTCTTAGTGTATAATGATTTGCAATGAACGCATCTAATTTTCATAGTCATCTCATACTATTGATCTTTTCTTTCCTTTAATTGAAGCTAAAGACACTCATCCCTCCACAATAAAAAGAGATATGGCTGACACACCAGCACCAGAAGTAGTTGGTATTTCCTCACTAGTCATTTATAAATATAAAGATAAGAAAGTAATTTTAAACATTTATCAAAACAAAGTCGTGTCAACTTTACAGCAGAGCGGGATATGAGGAGTTACAATTTGGACCTCATGGAAAGAAATTATCTACACTCCATAAATTGTAATGATTTCATATAGGCTATACTTGCTTAACTGTTTAAATCAGTCAGTCATTCAAAGTCAGATAGATTGTAATGTTTTTATTTTCCAATTGAAATGCAACACCAAAATTTCAGCAATATCTCTTCTCTCTCTAGAAATATTGATCTTGTATTTGATTCTCACGTCAAGTATCCACATAAAGTGTGGATATTTGACAACAAAAATAAATGCAAGAAATATATTAAGAGAAAAACAGAGACATGAACTGAAACAAGCGTATGCATTTAAATTAAACTAAATGAAAGCATTCCAATCTATCTAACCTTAAACTGTCCAAAAAAGGGACAATTTAAGGATTTCCTTCTATGCCTCAAAAACCACAATGTAACCATGCCTGGAAACATATAAATCCTCAAACGGGCAACTGATTATCCTATACTATAGCAATGAAAGCATTACAATCTAACCATAAACAATAAACAATCTAACAATCAAACAATAAACAATCTAATAACAAACAATAAACAATCTAATAATAAACAATAAACAATAAGCAATTATTGGGTTTCAAATTCACATGATTCCACCTTGGGTGAGCTCCACCTTGGTGTTGATGTAAAATACACCCAAATGTGATTCTAATTCACATGATTCCAATATATATCAAATACATGGTCCGAACCCAAATGACCCTGAATTGTAATCATAGATGGCCACATGTATGGTGGATACGCACAGTTTTTTAATCCCCAAAGTTCAACAGTAAATGGAGATGTTATTGGATGAACAATAAGAAACGATTATATAATACATGTAATGTAATTTGATGATATATATATATATATATATATATATATATATATATATTAATCAACACCCACCAGCCAAGCGCCCAAATAGAGAGAGAGAGGGGGGGTTGCTAGCTCGAGTGGTCAAACAAGGATGGAGAGAGAGAGAGAGAGAGAGAGAGAGAGAGAGAGTCAGAGAGAGATTGAGAGGAAGGGCCGGATGGGGTGCTCCGCTTGGACAAGGACTGCTGGGATTTAGGACGGGGTGCTCTACTAGTGCTCGGACAAGCAGGGACAGCCGCTCGGGTCGACTAGGGCGGAAAAACAGAAAAAGGGGCTCGGGTACATATTTTAAGCATTTATATTATATTATATTATAATTATATATATTTAAGGTACTTAAAATCGAGCCGAGCCAAACCGAGCTCGAGCCAAGTCGAGTCGAGCTCAGGCTAGCTCGAGCTCAGCTCGAAATATTTTCAAACTTAATAAAACGGCTCGGCTCGGCCCGACCCGAACCCAGCTTACAATCCGAGTCGAGTCGAACTTATCCGAGCCGAGTTGAGAGAGTTAACCGAGCTAGCTCAGTTCGTGTCAAGCTATAATCACACTATAACACTTGAAGAATCACACTATCCCACTCAAAGAAATAATTATAAATCCAACCAACAACATTGCCACATCCAAACCATGGCAATTCAGTCATCAAACAAAAGGGTTAATATAGCCATTGAACTGGCGGACCCCATCATGCCATGGTCCATGCTAAATATCTTCCCTACCAGACAATCCTATCCATCGGACAAAAAAGGGCAACCACGACCAATGGTCCATATTTATCAGGGTCCCAATCAGACAGTTCGGATCATCCACAGAAGAAATATTTTAGGCATGTCTGATCCACCACCGACAACCCCACGGTATGAAAGATTCTTAACGCCAAGTGATGGGCCATTACATACAATTCATCTAGCCGACGGTCACAAATCATCAAAATTCTACTCAATCAATGTCCCAACACACAAAAATGCATATGATGGAAAAATCATACAATCTATGTATTCAGAAAATAAATAGAAAAAAATAGAAACCCTACAAAAAAAAAAAAAAAGGATTGTCCCTGTGACCAACTTGATTAGCAGAATGGCCTGATTTTGGGCCAGGGAACCTGATTTCTGACTGATGGGTAGATATGATCTTGCAAAAGGATGCCAGCCTGCCACTCTCACTAACATGTAGATAGATGGGCTAACAGGTTGAGCCATACACATGGGTGGGTAGAACAAACCTCTTAAATAATATGGTGCACCCAATATCAATTCTGTTTACCATTGAACTTTGATGTATATCAAGCTGTCTGCATCTCCACCATACATATATGGCCATCTATGATTTCATCTATACATACCATTCACGCTATGGGCCATATCCTGAATCACAAAGATTGAATGACAACCATTTGATTGGTAGCCTGCAGTGAACTTTGATTTGACATATAAAGTGGCCCATTTCGGACCAGTGATCCGACGTCCAAAGCGGACCATAATTGACCCATTCGTTGGACATCAAAAGGGGGGACCATAAAAACGACGTTCAAAAATGCCAATCTGGACCTGACAATCAGTGTCCAACCTGCCTAGATCTGCTGTGCATCAATGAGATAAAAATGGCCACAAATTCACGCTTCTAAGTCGAAATTCTGTACACTAAATCATGCTTGCTGTCCATCATCTCATGTATACATTTTCCCAAGTGAATTCACCAAGTTATTTATTTGAAATCATGACAACCGTTGTATGAATTCCAGCATACAACCTGCCACTGTTTTACAAATTTTCCCCTGATTTATGGTTCACAAACCACCTATTGTGTCCATTGTTGTATATTCATAGAATCATGCAAAACTGGACCTTATCTGGAACCTTGGACTGTCCAAATCATGCAACGCATTGAAGATGGATCATAGACCAAAATTTAAACCAAACGGATAATTCTAAAGTGGCTGGTGGTGACCATCAAGAGAAGAGCTAATAAGATAAAATCAGGGGTCCAAATTCAACAAACAAATGTATCAAGCTTTACCAATGAATCCAATTACAGGGCTACACCTCATGTACAGTGGGGCCCACAATTTCGATAGTTTGGATCAATAGAGTCCTTTGCAAATGCAAATCGTCATGCTTTGCATGATAATCAAACGACTCAAAAAAGAAAAAAAGAGGAGTTTTCCAATCTCACAGCATCGAATTCATCCATGGAGAGGACCGAGGCATGACAGCCCCGGCGCTCCGCCTCACGCCCAACACGTTCTGCTGCATCCAAAGCATTTCCGGTCTGCGAAGCGTACAGTATCAGCAGCCGTGGCTTCTCTTCCATACCTTCCAATAATTCAGAAGAAAAAAAAATCAGCAAATACTTCACTTCGATAATCAGATACTATCATTATGCAAAAGATCTAATTTGAATAAGAAAACAGAAGCTTCTTCTGATCTTAGAAAAGCAAAATACAGTGCAAAGAGAAAAACATATTCTCCTCTTTCAAAGAATTCCTGGAAAAGAAAAGAAAAGATGAAAGGAAAATACACCTGTGGTGGTGTTTGGGGGTGAAAATTCACCTGTAAGTCACTTACAGCCTGTAAGTCACTTACAGGCAAATCTACCCAAAAACTTACAGGCAAATCTACCCAAAAACTGCTGGGCGATGGGGGTGAGAAGTCACTTCCCTGTAAGCCACTTACAGGCTCAACGGTCAGATTTTTAAAAAGAAGGGAAGATGGAGAAACGCACTCTCCCGCTCTGCAATCTCTCTCTGTCTGCAACGACCGCCCTCCCTCTGTGCAATCTCTCTCTGTCTGCAACGACCGCCCTCCCTCTCTGCTCCTTCCAAACGGTAGGGTTTGATCGCAATGTTTCCGTTTTTTTTTTCTGCTTTGAAAACGGGAGTGGATTAGGTGTCACTCGTACATCGGCATGCTCACGTGCACACATGCGCACCTTTCCACACGTGTCATGGGCCTCTACTCCGAACGGTCCATGTGATGTAACATCCCATTAAACCTCCAACCCCCAGGACTAATTTTCACCCTGATCTAAAACTCTAGTGGCTATAGAAAAGTGAAATGAAAATCAAGAGAGAAACTTTTTTCTTTTGCCATGGCCCACGAAAGTTTTGGATCAATGTAAAAGTTGGCCCTAAGGGTTCCACGGGGTGCTTCATCACGTGGACCATTCAGATTTTGGACTAACATCACATACTATGAGTTCTCAAAAAGTTTTCACAAGAACTTGTGCCAACTCATGCGCAGTTAAGCATTTTGACATAAGGGCTTGATCCACGGTGAATTATGCATTTGATCCACCCCGTCCTTCCATTTTAATAGTTAATTTTAATAATAAACTCTGTGAATGGTTTAGAGTAAGAAATGTCTACTAATATATATACAATGGTACAATGTACACTCATCGGATGTCTGGTTTGTTTGATGGAGGTTACCTTTATTCATGATCCATTCATTAGTTGGTCGCACCATAAATATAATCCAGATAACTGGAGGGTGGGTGCACCTACATGGCATATGCTACTTACATAATGTGTTGCTGCTGTTATTTAAGAACAAATTGCCTATTTATCTTTAAAAAATCAAATGTTTTTTTCAAGTAAAAAACACTATGGACCGGGTGTATACTCATTTTTATGCATTTATTTATTAATATATTTAAGGTGGGCCGTATATCGATTCTTTTTATGCATTTATTTATTAATATATTGAGGTGGGCCACACAGATCTTATCCTAATATGCTCCATTGGATTCTTTTAATGCATTTATTTTTTAATTTTTATTTAATTATTTTCATGCATTTGGATTTTAAAATTTGGACGGTAATGATAATTCTGATTTTGTTATATATGGACCATTTATGCTTAATGGTATGTATTTCTTGACTTAATAATTCATTAATTTTTAGATTTATTTGTGAAATGAACTCAGATTTCAAGATGGATTAATGTTTCTTAACTTATTAATATTTGTAAGTTTCTTATCAATTCTTAAATTGAGTTATTGCTTCATATTATAGATATTTTGAATTCATGGGCGCACTTTTATGGCCCACTGGATAATTAGTTTGGCCTAAAAATTAGCTTAAATATTCATTTTGATGGGCTTAATAAAATTACATAGTTAATCCCTTGCATTTGTATATAATCATAACATTTTGAAACCCAAACAAGATAACCAAACAGAAATCCGAATATAAATAACTTACCTGCAAGTGACTTGCAACTTACCTGTAAATAACTTACGGGATATCCAAACAGAAAAACTAACTTACCTGCAAGTGACTTACAGCTTACATCCAAACAAGTTACTTATAAGTAATTTTCACTTGTAAGTGACTTACAGGTATAGCTTAAAAAAACTTACAGGCATCCAAATAGGCCCTAAATTTAGGATAATTGCTGATAGAATTGGGGCTAAAGATGTCATAGGAAGAAAAGAGGACGAGAAGGTCTTTCGTTTTCTTTTCTTAGGATGTTGCTCGTCTTTCGTTCCTGAGGCTAAACTCCCATGGTTTTGCACCAAAATGTGATTGCACTCTAATGGTACCTGTTCCACGGAAGCGGATTGGCTGGTGTACCACACACCACGATCTAGCTGATGTGGGTACGTGTCGTACGAGCGCTAACGCTTCCCGAGTTGTACAAATGGTTCAAAGGATATCAAAGTTATGTGGCCCCAAAATGATGTATTTATGATATCCGCATGGTTCATCCATTCAGAGATATCATTTTAGAGCATGAGCCAAAAAATGAATCATATCCAAAGCTCAACTTGTCACGCCCCAGACTCAGTAACCGGACTCACAAGGATTCCGATGACCGGGTCTGAACGCAACAGCCTCCATAGTATCCCATTCTCGGCTCCTGAGGCAGGTTCCGATCCTGAGATCCTACAAGGAGGATTTTCGTAACAGTATAATCATTCCAATACGAGCATACCCAAGATCACAGCAAGAACATCTGAGAATAACAAAGGCACACATCGCAAAATCCACTATAAATTTGAACTTTTACAATTATCCATAAGGTCCAAAAGGACATACATGAGATAAAAGGAAAAGAGAGAAAGGTCAACAACACTGGAGTCCTCAAATGCTCAGCTCTACTCCATGCTCTACTGCTATGTCGCCTGCCTAGGGTATCCTGCACGCATCAATCGTGCATAAGCTTATAGAAGCTTAGAGGGTGGTGTAGGTGTGTGATAATGGTGCACAGAAGAGTAGTAGGAGATACAAGGAGAGAAGCATGATCAATGAGGATATCACTAGCCTTACCCAGGCTTATCATGAATAAGATGTAATGAGTATTAGGTACTATGCTAAGGCAATGCATGAAGGGGCTTGTACAACCAATGCTAATGCAATGCAAGTAATGTCAGTGCTCATATTCAAACCACAAGTCATGTACATTTCCGATCATAAGGAAATCACCGGGGTCCATTACACTGCTAAATGACTGCCGCTCTACAGACCCCGCACAGTCAAACGAGCGTAAGAGACCTCACTACCTGCCTGCGGACAGCCAATCACCAACAAGGCCTAAAGGTAACGGACCCATTTACAAGCTGGTCAGACTCAGCCTAGCAATGCCTCCTCACATCAGGCAGGTAAGGTCACACCCCTATCCAACCGACTACACGACAGTGGGAGTCGCGGCCTAATGGTATAAGGCCCTCATGCGCTCATATATTCCACCCGGTCACGGCGTTGGAGCAGATCCTTGGTACCATGGAAGTTTTGGAATTTCACCCAAGGGCATCCTATGCACCCGATATACTCAACTAATATTTCCGGTGTCCACACATACGGCCATCCACGAATACCCCTGTGGACGCAAAGCCCTGATGAAGTAAGGGCGGATATCCATAAGCTATGCAATGCCAGATGCATGAATCACATAATCACCCATGCATCAATCCCAAGCATTCATCTCTCGGGGAGATACCAACATGTCCTACACAATGACACAACCATGGCCAATCATACCTCAACCAAGCATGCATATGATGCGTATGGGAGTGGGCCATGAAGATGAATAGGGGTGCCAATGAGGTGAAGATGAACTTTCTACCTAACCATGAAGGGTCTAGGTACTTAACCAATTCCTCATAAGGAATACAACCTCTAGTGGGGGGGCCCATATACCTGGGGTAGCCCATGAGACTAAGGAGAACAATGATATGAGCCTAAATAGATGAAACGAGCCTAGCAAGGGTCTATGGTGGGCCTTTAACCACCCATAGAAGCCCATGGGCCTACCTTAGGGCCACCAATGTGGACATCCAACCAAAATTGGTCCCCAAGAGGTAGCCCATCTCTAATTGATTACTGATCAAAGCCCAAGGCCCACACGACATTAGAAATAAGAAATGGGCAGCCATTACATACCACATACATTCATGTTGGGCTTCAGAAAGGCAGCCCAAGGCCTATCCAAAACATGGGTCCAAGGGGAACACACATAGCCCAACCCATATATACCACTATGGGCCCATAGGGGAAAGGTTAGGGACCAACATAAAGGCCACTAATCCCATATATTATGGTGGCCTAGTGAGCAGCCCATTGCTCAAATCACATGGGCAAATGTCATGTTCTTAGTCAAGTAAGTTGGGCCTACAACCCGGTCCAAGTATAAAGTTGATTTGGTGGGCAATCAAGGGCCCATATACTTTTGTAATCCGGCCCACTAATCCAACACAATAGTATGGTAAAAATGGCCCAAGAGTTCAATGGGCTTATCTAGAAAGTTCCAGCCCAATTGGGCTCAAAGAGTTCAACAACTAGCCACATTCATGGACCCAATTAAATTCAACTGTGGTGGGCCTCAAAAGTGCATTTATTAAGCCCAATATTTAAGGAACTGAAGGTATAAATTATTACCTCTAAGATTCTTCACAATGTGTTGGGCCCCACTCCTCAAAATTTCAGCCCAAAGGCCAAACATAATTATAACATGTTGTTGTCCTAAATTTGGGCACTCCATTGGAGTGGGCCCAGGGCCTCTAAAACTCTGAAAATTGAGGGTCAAGGTCCCTCATCATGCATACAATGAGAGGAAACATAAAAAGGTGGCCCACCATCAGAGGAAACATTTTTGAATTATAATTTTTATCAAGGCATATTGCTAGACTGCACAGCAGAAAATTCTGGCAAGCCAACCATCTTGGCCCATTCTTTTGGATGCCCAAATGGGGTCAGTTGGGGTTGAAATTTTTCAGAGTGACACTTCAATAGGTAGGACACACCCCCACAAAATTTTAGAATTTTTAGATATTCCTAAGTATTTTAATTAATTTGAACAAAACAGTCTGTCCAGAAAATCGAACAGACCTGGACGTCCCAATGTGGTGGGCCAGTCCGGCCCTCGTCACGGTGTGCACAGGGGTCCATTGGCTCTGAAACTTGGTAGATACATCCCACCATAGGTGAAAAACAACTCCACAAATTTTTAGAATTTTTATACATTTAAAAATATTTTAATTTATTTAAAGAAATCAATCTATCCTGAAAATCGGACTGATCTGGACACCATATTGTAATGGGCCGGTCCAGCCACCACCATGGTGTGTACAGGTATCCATTGGCCCCAAAATTTTGTAGGTTGGTCCTAACATGAGTGGTCCACATCCTTATAAATTTTCATAATTTTTAAACACCCAAAAGTATTTTAATAAATTTCGGAATTCCAACCTGTCCAGGGTGGAATGTTGCTGGAACAGTGCAGAAAATCCAGACTGTCCACCTCACTTGGACCACACCTTTGGGACTCCAATGAAGGTCAGATGGGGCTGAAACTTGGTATGGTTGTAAGTGAGTCATAAGGCTACAAGAATCACATATTATTTTGTTTCATTATTCCCAACAAAGACCCATAAATCAGGCCCCAAAGTGGCCCAAAAATCTGTCCAGGCAGATTTGGACAGCAACATGTAATAGAAATGATTAAAATATAAACATGGTTTTCCATGGGATTTAACCCCAGGAATTTGTGTGGTGGACTACCCCAGTGGGCCCCACAAATGTCCAGACCTTCCTCATCATCAAATACCCTTGTATGTGTCCCATTTAGGTGGATTTTGGGGCCACATGTCTAAGGATGGACCGCTATGGGCGTCCAAGCTCCATGGTTGGTCTGGATTTTTGTTGGCCTACAAGGTGGGCCACACATGCAAGATCAGAATTCTATCATAAAGAAAAATAAATAAATAAATAATCGGCTACAAGAGGAGGGGCTCCGCCACATCGAGGCCATCCACTTCATCAATCACACCATACATTCCTTCTATTCATATGCTACAATAAAGATCCACCACATGCATGTTCTAGATTCAAGATCAATAGTTGAGATGTCATCCCAACCATGATTCTAGGGTCTAGATGACCTATCATGCTATGGAATCCAAGTAATCCTCTATGATGGAGGCCTATAGAGGGGAAACTCCATGCATGAACATGCATGCATCAAAAAGGCCATTTGGCCACAACTAAGGGATGATGTAGGATCTCCACCATGAATTGGTGGGCCCTACACTTCCTATAAAAAAGAGATCTAAGAACATGAAAATAGAAATCCTAAGTCGTAGGAGTACACCCACCTTAGATTGCTCCAAACTTGGACCTCCTAGCTCCTAGTGCACCAAGGGATCCATATCAATGGGTGAGATTGGATTAGATGAATAGATTTAGAGGATTAAAGGGGAAATAGGGCTGGAGAAGAGAGGGAGATGGAAGGGAAGTTGCTGGAGAAGAAGAGAAGAGAGAGAGAAATGAGAGGGAAAGAGTGGGAAAATCTTTTTAAGGGAAGTAATCATAACCTATGGTGACAATAACAATGTTGCTAGGGTAGGTTAGGTGTGGGTAGTGTTTAGGATGGGTAGTGTTTATTCCATGCAATAGTGTAGTGTGTGTGTGTGGCGTGCATGGAAAATTGTGTCATGGAGGTGGTCCACATGCTTTTGTACAAAAAGTGGGTCATATGATGAAATGCTCATAACTTTTGATCCATAGGTCGGATTGACACACAAGACACGTCGTTGGAACCGCAACGACGATACGAACGAGATGGCATAGGTCTTGGGTCAATCCAAGTCAGGTCTACGTAACTGAACTCAAGGTGACCGTAAACACAATCCAAGGATCGCGGGTCGCGGGAATTCGACCGGTAAGACCGCGAGACCATGATGAACAAGATGCATACTCACACACACACACATGCACACAAGGGAACTAGGGTCGGGTCTCACACAACTAGACCACACCACAAATAGAAGCGCGATTATGATCCTCACCGTTAAAACATTGGTGGGGCCCACCATAATGTTTATTTTCCATCCAATTTGTTTATAAGTTCACAAAGACCCGAGTGAAGAGGAAAAACAAATATCATATGGATCCAAAACTTTTGTAACCCCAAAAGGGTTTCAATGGCAGACGTTGAATCCCCACTTCCATATTACATCTTTTCCAACATCAGTAACATTGACAATTTCCACGTAACTTCAATTGTCACCAACTATAGCTAATAATTTGAAAAAAATAGTCATCACCTTATATTGAGATTTTTCTAGTTTAGGTACCTCTAAAATCAAGGATTAGGGAATACCCTAAGTTTTTATATTTTCAATTCAAACAACTACAAGTGATATTAGAGAAATTTATATTACAAGCTAAATTTACAACATTATTTAGATTACCTCCAATTAGGCTTTAATAGTTGGAATTGGAGAATTTGGCAGGTCCGATGGTAGGATTTAAGCAACTCCCCTCATTTCTAGCACAAAACCCTCAATTTAAGCACTCACACTCTCTCTCAATTCACTCTCCATCTCACTAATACTCCCTAATTTTTAATTTATTTTAAAAAATCATATATGGAGAAGGGCATTAGAAAAGGGTATTTATAGTCATTTCGAGGTATTGGGATGCACTAGAAATGAGGTTCATAGGTTGTTAATACAAGGAGTGGCTAATCTTAGCTTTTGGGACACATTTTGTATTGATCTGACAAATTCTAGCCATAGAATAACTACACTAGATGTCGATCTATGCAAGGTGATGCTCAATTCACATTTTGGTCATGCCGATCGACGAATACGGCTAAGGAATTGATTCAATGATGGCTGAATATCAATCGAGTTCGCGGCTATAAGATTATCTATAGAGTGTTAGTTAAGTTAGTATCCACGATTTGATCGCGATCCGATGGTCTGAAGTTCTCAACATTGAATAATTTCAAAATAGTATAACTAACTTCCTCATTTGGAAAACATCTAGAAAGTTTCTATTTTCATATAGGTTCTTCTCACAGCTTCACATGCCCACTTATAGCTCCTAGTTGAACAATTTGGCCTACGGTCTCATCTATCCGATCCATTTAGGATGTCAAGCCCACTAAAATGAATGCTTTTCTATAACTTTCTGGTTGATGGCTCACTAACGAGTGGTATAGAATTTGTTTGGTAAATTCAATATTTATAGGATGATTTGGGAAGTGAGGTTGCTTGTGTATAATGTGTGGGGTCAGGATGACTTATGTTTATGATTTGGTCATTACAAGATTAGTGGAAGTGGTGATTTAGCCATATTTATCCTCAACTATTAATTCTTAGGTTATAACGGTACTTTGGTATTTTTGGGTTAGGCACATAGGATAGTCATAATCTAAATCGTTAGTTGTGTTGGTTTTAAATGAATCTTCATTAAGGCTCTAGTTATTTTGATTAATTTATAATGGGTCCACTAGATCTTGGCTTTAGATTGACAGATCGCTTGGTTAGGCACAAGCTTTAGGTGATCAAGTTGGTTTGTTGGTGTATTAAGAGCATCTAATTGAATTTATATGGTTCTTTAGAGCTAACGCCTGCAAATTTATTAGGATCTAGTATGGTGAAAATATGCAGGCTGCTAGTTGGCCTAACGCAGTGGGAATATAAACATAGGATGGGCATAAGGTCAAATAGAAGGACATCACAGATATGACATATACCTTAAGTAGGCTCCACTGATTGAGCAGCATGCATAAATATATATGACAGGTAGGTCGCATGGCTAGATAATGTGTATATAGTATGTACACTAAGGTATAAACCTAAGTTGGACATCGTGAGTAAAATAGGCACAAATTCACATAATTAAGTGGCCATTGAGCATCACAATTTTATAAGGTTAAGTGGTCACACACACATCATATGATTATACGATTAAGTAGTCATACATACATTACAAGTTCATAGGATTGAGTGGCTACATAAGGATCACAAGCTCAAGTGATTAAATGGTTTTATATATATATATATATATATATATTATATAATTTCACATAGTTGGGTGGCCACACACACATCAATGATCACATAGTTGAATGGCCACACATACAACTCAATTTCACATAGTTAAGCAGCCATAGATATATCACATATTCATAAGGTTAAGTGGCTGCATACTCATCATGATTTCAATATGGTTTAGTGGCCATACATCCGCCACAATTTCACATGATGAAATGGCCATACATACATCACAATTTCACTTGGTTACGGGCCACATATACATCATAATTTTACACGATTTATGGGCCATTTAAACATCACATAATCACATGATCAAGGGACCATGCACATATCACAAGTTCACCAAGTTAAGTGTCCATTCATACATCACATGGTCGCATGGTTGAGTAGCCACCCAAAATCATAATTTCACATAGTTAGGTGGGCTACACCATTTGCAATTTCATACAGTTGGGTGGCCTACCCATTTTCGTAAATTCGCATTGATAAGTGTGCCACATGACAGGTTCAAAAGACAAGTAAACACTACAACAGGTCCCATACCAGTTGGGTGATTAAAAAAATATAACAGTAGACGTAATACCCCAAACTTTTCAATACCTGAATATTATAAGTTCTCAAGTGTCACCATGAAGTTTAACTTAGTATGTACATGTGTATAATACCAATTTAGCTATCTTAAACTTATATTTATTCTCCAACATGAATCTAATTGCTGAGAATGATCTTCATCTATAAATCAAGTCATCCAACCGTTGATTTTAAGACAAGATCATCATATGTCCAAGTATTCCCACTTGTCCATCATAACCAACCGTTTAATCAACTATCCACTGATAGGTATAGATATTTGATCGTTCACTTTGAGTTTGGACCACCTGATCATAGTAAACTAATTATTTAATATCCGCATCCACTTGTACACATCAAATTGAGATTCTGATCCGTTCATCTTGTTCACCGCCTATGAATATGCTTAACCCACCATCAGAACTACAATCTAAGAAATTTACATATGTGAACAAGTCACTTGAATCTAACAGTATACATGTTCTACCTCTTGATCATTCCAAAAACCTACTTGTGTTAATCTGTTTACAAAACTGACCGTATAACCACCTACATACATGATCAGATTACTAACCATCAAGTTTTACTATTTTTAACATGTCATCTGACTGTCCATCATATTTGGATCCGCCAAACGAGTTGCCTAAATATTAGAATGAACAGCTCAGTTTGAAGATCGTAAGGTATATGCCACAACTATCAGCTGACTTCTCTATTAGATATATGAAAGCATTGATTTAGACCTCGGGGTAGCATAGCCTCTTAAAAATGCATCTTAGTCATCTAAAAGCGATTAAGGCCTAAAATGGGGCGATGGAAAGAGAATGAAAAATAAAGAATGTTTATGAAATTTTAATGCATTTGGATGGTGTAGTCCGACATTACGGATGGTGGAGGTTGGAGAAATAAGAGATAGTAAAATCATAAATACTTAATGTCATTAACCTATTGTAACGACCTGTAAATTTCCGTACATTGGGTCGAGTACCACCTCGACCAGAAATCACGTAGAATTAAATCCTTTAGAAATTTAACAAAGTTAACTAAGTACTAAACTCGGTTAGCCATGAAATCCGTTGGGATCGCTTTAAATACGATCTGCAAGACCCAAAACTTGCAGAATTAGTGACTCTAGGTTACCCTAAAGTCTAGAGCCAAACTCATTACCCGGCTGCTCTCGGGAATGAAACGAAACTTCGTATTGGGTCTAGATCGTACATCGGGAGTCCGATTAACACGAAGCTAAGGAACCAGGACCGCCCCACTGGGCTTGACAATCATCTCAAAAATCAGATGATTCCGATGTCCCACGGCCATTCTTTTCGATCCGAAGCGAGGGAGTGTGAAAAACATAAATTCCATCCCAAAATAAATATCTGGAATAGTGATCTGGCATCATTCGGTTGCGCGTCAGTATTAAGCAACCTGACTGTCGGAATCAGACCAAATTACACCCTCGGATTAAGAAAAATTTCAGGAACATTTACATGTACTTAGAATTTCTGATCGTGGCCCACTGACCGTTGAACTGAAAGTGGTCCGCCACGTGCGATCTGGGAATCCGATCGAGTCGAAAATGTAATCCCACGTAGATCCATAGATGGTGAGCTTAAGTCTGACGTTTGGCTCAAGGAGGGCCACCAGAACATCCCTTTTGAGCTTGGAAAGTGGCGAACTGCCTATATATGCAGCCACCCTTGAACTTGAGTCTATTTTGGACATGATTTTTAGCTATAAAAGGGGCTTAGAATAGCCCCTCTCACAGCCATACGAATTTGGGAGCAAACCCTTAGAGAGAGAGAAAAGAGAGAGAAGGGCTTGAAGTTCGTAGCCGATCTTCCTCCTGCTGTTTCCACTCATCACACGGCCTACACCGCCTTATTCCAGGTATTTTTCTGGCGGTATCCATCCCATTTGAAGGTAAGAAACCCTAACCCTAGGTCTGATTTGAGGTTGGATAGTGGTAGGTTATGAAAAAGCTAATCGGATACGCTCTTTAGGCTAGGAAACTCCCGTATACGGAAGCTCCAATACCCTTGCTGATTCGTTGGAATTCCAAGGGCTGAGGTGAGGACTTTAAGTGTATAAGTTACATTTTTCAACGCTTTCAATGTCAGATAATGATAGATTCATGATCTACATGTAAATGCACATGTACAAAGTGCTTTCCGTTTCCTGTTTCGATTAACGTTGTAGAATATGGAATTTCACATACTCTAGATATACGTAGAAATACCGTATACGTATTTTTTTAGGAAAATGTTTGACATGTTTATTTAATGTTTGATTATATAATATGTGGATAAAATGCTAGTTTGGCGAAAGGAATCGCAAAAATACATGTTCATGTGTAAATGTCATGTATGTTGAAATTGCGTATTCTAGAAGTACCACATACGTGCGGATTTTGGAAATGCAATTGTAATGATTAATTGCTGTATGATTGGGAGATACATGGGTAAAATACTCACGTGGCGAAGGGACAGCTCTAACACAAATTTCGCTAACATACGTCGAGTATGTTGAAATAGTGTATTCTAAGTAGTTGTGTAAACGCTCGTGTGCGCAAATGTTCATGTATTAGTGCCTTAGAGAGGTGCTGATATGGGATTCCCGACTCCCTTAGAGACAAGTAGGCTCCCCTCCATGCGGTGGTTCGCTAGAACCACTCACCTGTAATGTGTATGTAATTGTATCCCTATGTGGATAGTGCCTTACTACATGCTTCACAACATGCTTTACAACATGCCTTGTAACATGCTTTACTTCATGTTTTACTTCATGCTTTATAACATGCCTACTAACATGCTTGTATTGCTTGTTTATCATGCTTTACTTCACATGCTATCGATGAAAACTGTTTGAGTTTGGGACTATGTATATAGTCCAAACATTCGGTACCAGACTTGCGATTGTGGCTGAGGTTCATGTCGCCACAAAGGACGTGTCTAGCGAACCTGAGTCGTACTTCGGTTGGCGATAGTGGTTGGCCACATGGAGTGCTTTTGCGCTCCATACCGCTCAACTTGTGGTGCGCTCGAGCTAGTCAGGCTCGTCAACTAAACCGAAGTGTATCTATGTGTTCACCCTGTTTGGTCGCTACTACTTGAACCTAGGGTACCAAACTTACCAGTGGCGATCCCCGTTTAACCATGGTACCTAGATCTGCTAAGTCGCATGAGCCGGGCATGGTGGTATGGGACATCGTGGTCGAGCTGTCGGCCTACGCTGGGGCCATGTGCCTCCCCGTAGTGACCATTGCGCAACCGACTCGTGAGCCGAATACGGTGGTATGGGACACTGTATTCGAGCTGTCGATACTTCGGCGAGAGCCGAGTACGGTGAGATCTGTGCTCGTGCTGACGGGCAACGAGTCCTCCGTAGTATCATCGAGTACACTCCAAGGGTCTGTGATTGGCCACGAGTCTTTCACAGCAACTAGAGTGCGAGTTGAGCCGAGTACGGTGAGACCTGTACTCGAGCTGACGGCTAGTGATTGAGCCGAGTACGGTGAGACCTGTACTCGAGCTGACGGCCAGCAATTGAGCCGCATACGGTGAGATCTGTATCCGCGCTGACGGGTGACGAGCCCTTTGCGATGCCTTCACTACGCTTCTCAAACCATAATATCGTATGAGATTACCTAGGATTGACGACCCTAGAATGGATTATGTTTGGGAAATGATACAAGGGAGGTACCTTAGTTTCCCAATACTGCTGGTTGAAATGGACTAATAAAAAACTTGGTAATCATGAGCATCATCGCACCGCATGTGCTTTGTAGATGTGGCGCACTGAGGGAGTAAGCATTCGCGAACGTAAGATGATGTCGCTTGAGGTGGTTTGGCAAGGGCATACAGCATCATGTCATATCATTTTTGCACTTAACAAGAGTAGTTAGAAATGTTTGATTTGTACTGCTTTATCATTACTGCTTGGTTGATTTGATAACATGTTAACTTATGCTTTATTGTTCCACTGAGTTAGGTACTCACTCCCACGTTACGGGACGGTGTTTGCAACACCCACCAGACTCTGTCGCAGGTGTAGATGGCGCCTTGGTACAGGAGCCGGAGCCCGACTTTGATGAGGACCAGGAGGAGTTCTCCTTCATGCAGTACTCTGACGGCTTTCCTTAGGCCGGCTGCATCGCGGGGTTTTCAGGGCCTCTCTTGAGGATTGTATTTTGGTTTTTTTTAACTTAGAAACAATACATGTATATTGGTACTCAGCTAGTACTCATACTCTGAAGTTCAGAAAATTTTGTTACTTTACATACTTGAATATAAAATTTCAGTCTTCCACTTGCCTTTATACAATTGAACTGGAGTATGAATTACTTTTTTGGTATAATCTCATTCATGTTTATTGCGCTAACTCAAACAACATTTAACCAGCATTGTGTATGTTGCATAAGTGATGCGTTGGAACTCGGGAGTTGAGTTTATACTCGACCCCCGAATTTCAGGGCGTTACACCTATACTCTTCAATTATAGATCACATGGTTCCCAGGATATGTTTCATATAAAATTTTATACCATACATATTTATCATAAATTAACTGTAAGTGCTTATACTTAAAGTACATTATAGTTTGTCAAATTTCGTAGTCCTGTTAGGATTGCAAGCTCAACTGAAGACAAGTTATTAACTCGATCAAGTGTTTGGAAAGAAGACTCAACATCTCAAGGCACCATTCATGGTTCGAAATTCAGAATACTTCATATGAGTCAACCTTCAGGTGATATAAACCTAGTTTGACCATAGGTTAGGTGTATTTCACACATGCATATCTATATCATATTTCATATTAAATACACTCTAGTTAGGCCAGCTCGACGTTTAGTTCGACCAGCCTAACTGACTGCGACTAACTCTACAATATTTGGTCAAAAAGATAGATCTGAAAAGATCTTTTTGCGGTCAGTTTGGCCAGCCCAACCTGAGGTTCGGCCAGCCCAAGGTGGGTTCGGTCAAGTTTCCAACAATGGAACAAATTCGGATTTTAGGTTTATTGGGCCAGCCGAACCATTTGATCGGCCAACCGAACCTGGTGTTTGGCCAGCCGAACTTGGGTTTAGGCTAGCCGAATTTTTGAAAGATATTATCTCATGAAATCCGAGTTCCATTGGAAGGTGATCTTTGAAATTCGGCCAGCCGAACCAACCCTCGGGCCAGCCGAACCTCACAAATCCTTGGCTATAAATAGATGTTCTTTCTTACTCTTTAAACCACGAAAATTCATAGATCTATATTGTGTTGCAAAGAGAGAAAGTTCAAGCCTCCTTTAACTATTTGTGTTATAATTCTTATATTTGTTTTTAGCTAATTCTATTATCCTTCTCAAGTTAGATTAAATGTTTTAATAGAGTAATCCATACTCTACTTTTGAGAAAAGAGGAGAATCGAATTTGCAACAATAGGGCATCACTCATTTATTGAAAATACATTAGATCCATTTATTTCTTTTTGGGTTGAACTGAAAAGGCCGAGCTAAGAGTCCTAGGGGGGGGGGGGGGTGAATAGGACTATGCCAAATTAAAAATTAAATGCGAAATTTAAACAAATATAAATAATGATAGCACTTAAACAATCCCACAATGCAGAAATGAATAACAACCTCAAGTGTACAAGTATTGAGAGGTTGATACAGATGTTGTTCTAAAGACAACCTTACACCAAAAACTGATGGCTTATGGTAGGACAACCTGACTCCTAGAACAGTCTGTGTATCAAAAACTTAAACTGATACAGAGGAATAAAGAGATAAATAGCCAAGAAAATAACTAAGCTATTACAACATTCCCACACATACATAAAAAGATTACAACATTCTCCACAAATGTGTAAAGGGAAATTACAACATCCACACAATGAAATAAACAATCAATCACCACAAGACCAGAAATTATAGTGGTTCGCTCGTGTGTACACCAACTGTTTAGAAAAACAGTCACACAACTACTCCACTCCTAATATCTTCACACAGTGGATATTAGCGTTCACTATGAAATAGGTTTTTCAAGGTTCACTTAAAACCCTTACAATTGTGTCTTTCAAGTAGGCTTACACAATTCAAAAACCCTACACTCTAAGTTTTCTGGATCACCTCAGACAAACCAAAAGAAAAAATTTTCTGGCACTATCTCAAAGAAACTAAAAGAATGAATTTACAAAACTGTAAAATACTTACTAGATATTCTCCTTTGATGCAGCCCGGTACAACGAATTCAGAGTAGAAGTTCAAAGTAGATGTTCAATGTTCACACTCACTTATGAAATGATTCTAAGTTCTAAATTGATTTTAGATTAGGCTAGCTTGATTTGATTTTGATTCCAAGAAATGGAAAAACTTCAATCCCTCTTTCAAATAAGATTGGAATGTAGAAACTCAAAATCAAATGCAAAAAGCTAATTAAAGAGAATATGAAATGAGCGCTAAATAGCTTAAGAATATTACTAACTTATCTCTCAGAGCGGTGTCTTGATTTTACTTGAATTGGATATCAAACTTTGAAAATCGTGCTCTATTTATATGTGCAGAAATCACTCCTTCGACTGGTCCAAAGGTCAGCTCGACTGGTCGAAGGACCAACAAACTTTTGAAAATTTGGGCGTGATAAGATTATGCCGTTCCACGACTGGTCAAAGGACCTGCTCGACTGGTCGAGTGGCCTCCACGACCGGTCGAGTCCTGTCCACGACTGGTCGTGTGGGACTTAATTTAGTTGCTGGACTTTGAGTCGAGCCTGCAGGACTGGTCAAGTACTGTTCACTCGATTGGTCGAGCAGTCTCTAGGACGGGTCGAGGCAATAACAAAAAATCCCAAAAATTAGTAACAAACATAGGACTGGTTGATCGAGTACTAGGACTAGTCAAACTTAGTCTAATACTAGTCGAAAAACATTCTATGCACTTATAAAATGGCTCAATTAAATTATGTATTCAAAATGACCTATCCTATGGTCAATCTAGGGTCATTCATACCTTATAAGCAATGTATGAACATTGAATCTTGTTTTGCTTCAGTTGATAGTTGTTATTTGAAGTTCATGAAGCTTGAGATCTCGACATATGATGAAGCTTGAGCTTGAGACTTTTTGAAGCTTGAAATTGAAGTATTTGACTTGTATTTCATCTTGAGCTTTGAGTACCAAAGTAAAGACTATTGTCTTGCCTTTAGATGAAGCTTTGGAACCTTGAACTTTGAAGCTTGAACGAGTGAACTATCACATGGTGTTGTACTTGAGCATGTATATTTCTTGATCTTGCATTTGAAGTTCTTGAGGTACCGACCTTTGTTCTTGTACATGAGATGCACAGTCTTGAATATGTATTCAGTTTGGGTTTTTCTGAGATAGCCTGGAAATTTCATCGAGTTTGTTTGTGGTAACCTCGTGAAAATTACAAAGTAGGTTTGATTGTGATAGCTCGTAAAAATCACAATAACTGTATCAGGTTGTTAAGGTGACATTGGAAAACCTTGAAATAGTGAAAGCCAAAATTGCAAGTGTAGTAATTTTGAGAGTGGAGTAGGTTGCATTGAGGCACCAAACCACTATAATTCTCTTGTGCATTGTGGTGATTGGTTATTATTATTTGTGTATATTTTGTGTTTTATTTATTCTTGTGATAGTTTGATATTTTAAATTTAAAGACGTCGTGAAATAAGGTTGGCTTACCTAAATTTTTTAGGTGAAAGGTTGTCGTACGAACTATTTGATTAAGAATTCAATACTTCGCACAATTGTATTTATTTGATTTATTATTCCGCATTGTATCGAAATATTTAGCATAGTCCTATTCACCCACCTCTAAGACTTCTATAGCTCACCCTTTCAAGTGGTATCAGAGCAAGATTGATCTTTTTGAGATTAACTTCCTAGAGCTATATCAAGAGCTATTGGAATATCAAATTTCGATTGTTTATCTATTTCCAGGCCACCTCCCTTTGATGGCTTGAATTATTCCTATTGGAAAGCTAGAATAATGATTTTCCTCAAATCTATTGATGAAAGTGTGTGGCAAGCCACCATGACCTAATGGGTCCCTCCAATGTTGGAAGTAGTGGCTGAAAATAAAACCAAGTCCATGAAAGAATAAGTTTATAATCTTTGGACTCCTGGTCAGAAAAACGAGAGTAGTGCTAATGCAAAAGCACTATGTTATTACTTGTGCTCTATCACCAGACGAATTTAAAAGACTCATCTCGTGTGATACAACGAAACAAGCTTGGGATATTCTCGAAATGGCACACGAAGGAAGTAACATTGTCAAAAAATTTAAGATCCAAATTCTTACAACAAGGTTTGAAGAAATCCATATAGAAGAAAATGAGTCATTCATGGATTTCTTTACTAAACTAAATGACATTGTTAATTTCATGTGGAGTCTTGGAGAAAAAGTCCCTGAAAACAAAGTGTGTGCAAAAATCCTACGATCGCTTCCTGACAGGTTCAATTATAAAGTCACTGATACAAGAATTGAGGGATACTGACACAATGAAGGTAGAGGAATTAGTTGGATCTTTGTAAACCTATGAGCTGGATTTCAAAGCTCCCAAAAGTAAATCCATAACCCTTAAATCCTCAAAATCAAAATTCAAAGACTCAGATAATGAAGAGAATGAGGATGACATGGCTATGCTGGCTAAAAAGTTTTATAGAAATTTTAAAAATAAACATAGATCTGATTTTCAAAAACCAATTGACAAGAGAAAAGGAAATAATTGGAAATCTAAATCTAAAGACTCTCAATGCTTCAACTATTCTGAATATGGGCATCTAGCTACAAAATGTCCTAAGAAGGATAAATCTAAAAGAAGAGGTATGATCGCCACGTGGGAAGAATCGTCTGAATCTGAATCCAATTCAGAAACTGACGAATCAGATCAAGAAAATGAAAATGATCTAAAGGCCTTCATGAGTATAGCTAGAATCACTTCTACAAATGAAGATGAAACTTCTTATTATGAAACTTCTGATATTGAAATTGAAGAAGATCTTCAAATTGCTTATAATGCCTTATATAAAGAGAGTTGTAAAATTGCGGCAAAATTAAAAAGTCAAAAAGATAAATTTGCTAATTTAAAATTAGAACTTGAAAAATCTGTTTTGGAGAAATCTTAATTTTCTGATTGTTTTAAGAAAACTAAACTAGAGCCTGGTATGAAAAATTAACAAAATTTCTTCTCAGCCTAAATTTTAGAATGGGAAGTGTTGATAAAACTTTATTCATCAAAAAAATTAATGAAGATATGTTGATCACTCAAATATATGTAGATGATATTATTTATGGATCAAAAAATGGTAACCTTTCTTCTAAGTTTGCAGACTCTATGAAATCAGAATTTGAGATGGGCATGGTGGGAGAACTGAACTATTTCCTTGGTTTTCAAGTGAAACAACTTAAAGATGGGATATTTATATCTTAAACCAAGTACGTGATAAATCTAATTAAGAAATTTGGGTTTGAGAATGGTAAAAACTTTTCTACTCCCATGGTTACAACACTCAAGTTATCTAAAGATGACTCAGGTAAAAACATTGATCCTCATCTTTACCGTAGCATGATTGGTAGTCTCTTATATTTAACTGCTAGCAGACTTGATATCTCCTTTAGCGTAGGCGTATGTGCTAGATATCAATCTAACATTAAAGAATCTCATTTGGCTGCAGTTAAAAGAATAATCAGATATGTTGCCAGTACTATTAATTTGGGTTTATGGTATCCTCATGAAACGTCTTTACAAATTGTTGAATATAATGATGTTGATTGGGTAGGTAATGTGGATGATAGAAAATCCATAAGTGATGGATGTTTCTACATTGGAAATTGTCTTGTCTCCTGGATGAGCAAGAAGTAAAACTCAGTACCATTATTCACTGCAGAAGCTTAATATATCACGACAGGAAATGCTTGCACACAATTAATGTGGATGAAAAGGATGTTAGCAAACTATGGTATTGATCAAGAAACAATGCATTTGTATTGTGACAATATTAGTTTAATAAATATATCTAAAAATCCAATTCAACATTCTCGAACTAAGCACATTGATATTCAATATCACTATATCAGAGAATTAGTTGAAAGCAAGATTGTTACGCTTGAATATATCAATATTGAAAAACAGCTTGCAGACATTCTGACAAAACCACTTGATAGTGTCAGATTTTTAAATTTAAAAAATGATATTGGATTATGTTGTATTTCTTAATTAATCATTCTATATTGCAATTTATTGTTTTACATTTTAATTGCTTTAATAGAATAATGTTTATTCATATCATTTTTTTTTAAAAAAAAATGGATTTTTTCGGCCAACTCAAAGCTGACCGACCGATTCGGCCAGCCGAGAACCACACTTGGGTTAGCCGAATCGAGTGTGATCTAGGCTATTTGGGGATTTTTTTAAACCCTCATTTCATTCTCATCTTCCTTGGCTCGCCGGTGCTTCCTTCTGCCAACCGATCAGTCTGGATTTCTTATAAGTGAATCTTTTTGAGTTTTCTTCTAGATTTAAGCTTCTAGTTGTGCTTTATTGAAGATTTCATCATCTTATTTGAATCTAGAGCTCTCTTTTGTTGGGTTTTTGGTAGAAAATTTGATCCAGATCATTTCATCTATTTGTTGGCACTTCCTTTGTAATATCTAGTCATTTTTCTTCCATGAAAACTCGGACTAAGCGTATTGTGAGACGTTCTCAGTTCGGTTCCTCCTCCCGGTCCGCCTATCGGGTTGTGCGCAATATCCATTTACCGGAAAATGATCCAGAGAATGTGCAGGATTTCTGTACCCGTAACATTATCATTGAGCGCACCATGACTGTAAATCACATTGCTCATTTTGGCCTTGTTGAAATTCTATCCGAGGTAGGATGGGAGAAGATCTTTGCGTGGGGTGGTGCGTCTTACCAGTCTATCGCACAAGGGATGTATGCATCCATTTGTGACGTGTCCTCAGAACAATTAACTTTTACTATTCAGTTTGTGGAAGACACAGTCACTATTAACCCTTCCATATTGTCTATCTTAGATATTTATATGGCGGAAGATGAAATTTCTATTCCACCACTCTTTGAAGATATGTATCCAATGGAAAGAGATTCTCTCACTAGGGAGTTATGTAGTTTTGATGCACCTTGGCGTAATCGTAACTCACTCCTCACCCTTCTTCCAAAATACCGCGTTTTGCATCATATTTTCACTTCAAATATCTATCCTCGTGGCAGGAATAAGATTGATCTTACTCCCTATATGATGAGTATTATGCATTCAGTCATTTATGGTATTCGTATTTGTCTTCCATCGTTGATTACTTAATTTTTTTTTGGTTAGCTTGTTAGTACACCCGCTGTCAGTTCACACCACACTGTTAGCCACCCCCACTAGGGAATCGATACCAAGACCTCGGTGTTGAAACGAGGTATCTTTCACTCAGTCTACCACTTGAGCTATGGATCTTGGTGTAAATTGACAACAAAGTGTTTGTCTTCCATCGTTGATTACTTGATTATTTAGAATCGTCTCCATCCTCGTCATGGCTCTATTCCTTTTGCCTTCCTTATGACTTCCATTACTTTGTGGTATCATGTTCAAATTCCCGTGACTGAAGCACCGTAGTCCAAGCTCCCGTTTGGTAATGCTAATCTAAATATGATACAACTTGAATTAAGGCCTGAGCAGCGAGGTGATCAGGAAGCTATTCTTGAAGAAGATGTCAACATGGATGACATCTTTGCTGACCTGGAAGAATCCGACGATACCAATGACTCTGATTTCCAGCCTTCGCAATTTTCAGAGAGGTTGGAGACTTTAGAGAAGAAGGTGGACAACTTGCATGTTTCTCAGGAAGCATTACTTCAGACTTGGAAACAACAAATGAAGTACATGAAAAAGTACTTTCATCGTTTCAATAGGAGTCTGAAGATTAATACCCTGACATGTCTGCACCGTCCTCTTCTAGTTCTGACTGAGACATTTATTTAAACTCTATAGTCTGTAATAACTTTTGACATATTTTTACTCTTGCTTCACATACATTTGGATACTATGCTATGGTTATTTTTAATGCATCTTAATCCTTATGTTAATTACTCCTTTCCTTATATCCTATAGTGCTTCATTGATTACTTCTTCCTTTGTCAACTTCTGACAAAAAGGGGAAGAAAATATTTGTATATGATCATCATCATCATCATTTCTCTCACATTTATGAGCACACACATTTGCATGCATGCACACTCTATGGAATTATATTTTTGCAAATGTGACTAAGTGCTCAGGGGGAGTGATTCATATGTATGATCTCAGGGGGAGTAACAAGATTTAACAAGCTATCCCTTATCGACTCAAATGTTTTATGTTATTGAGATGTTGTAATATGTTGTGTTGAGTTGTATAATTGTATGAGTGAGTTTTGTCACAAATTTGATAAAGGGGTGATTGTAAGTGCTTATACTAAAACCACATTATAGTTTGTCAAATTTCATAGTCCTATTAGGATCGCAAGCTCGACTGAAGATAAGTTATCAACTCGATCAAGCGTCTGGAAGGAAGACTCAACATCTCAAGGCATGACCATTCATAGTTCGAAGTTTAGAACACTTCGTACGTGTCAACCTTCAGGTGATATAAACCTAGTTTGACCATCGGTTAGGTGTATTTCACACATGCATATGTATAATCATATTTCATGTTAAATACACCCTAGTTAGGTTAGCTCGACATTTGGTTCGGCCAGCCTAACTGACTGCGACCAACTCTACAATATTCGGTCAAAAAGACAGATCTGAAAAGATCTTTTTTGTGGTCAGTTCGGCCAAGCTAACCTGAGGTTCGGCCTGTCGAACATGACCTTCGGCTAGCCCAAGGTGGGTTCGGTCAAGTTTCCAACAATGGAACAAATTCGGGTTTTAAGCTTATTGGGCCAGCCGAACTACTTGATCGGCCAGCCGAACCCGGTGCTCGGTCAACCGAACTTGGGTTTAGGCCAGCTGAATTTTTGAAAGATATTATCCCACGAAATCTAAGTTCCATTGGAACGTGATCTTTGGAATTTGGCCAGTCGAACCAACTCTCGGGTCAGCCGAACTTCACAGATCCTTGGCTATAAATAGAGGCTCTTTCTTACTCTTTAAACCACGAAAATTCATAGATCTATATTGTGTTACAAAGAGAGAAAGTTCAAGCCTCCTTTAGCTATTTGTGTTATAATTCTTATATTTGTTTTTAGCTAATTTTATTCTCCTTCTCAAGTTAGATTAAATGTTTTAATAGAGTAACCCATACTTTACTTTTGAGAAAATGGGAGAATCGAATTTGCAGCAATTAGGCATCACTCATCTTATTGAAAATACATTAGATCCCTTTATTTCTTTCTTAGGTTGAACTCATACAAAGGCTTCATCTACATATCAAGAAGAAGATCGCTGCACTCAAGCTACAACTACGACTTTAACTGGCCAATCGAAGATAAGTACTGTCTTTTCATTTATTTTAGTTTGGGTTTTTCTGAGATAGCCCTGAAATCTCAATGGGTTTGTTTGTGGTGTTCCTGTGAAAATCACAAAGTGGGTTTGATTGTGATAGCTAGTGAAAATCACAATAACTATATCAGGTTGTTAAGGTGACCGTGGAAAACCTTGAAATAATGAAAGCCAACATTGTGAGTGTAGTAATTTTGGGAGTGGAGTAGGTTGCATTGAGGCACCGAACCGCTATAATTCTCTTGTGCATTGTGGTGATTGGTTATTATTATTTGTGCATATTATGTGCTTTATTTATTCTTGTGATAGTTTGATATTTTGATTTCAAAGACGTTGTGAAATAAAGTTGTCCTACCTTAATCTTTTAGGTGAAAGGTTGTCCTACGAACTATTTAATATCAAGAATTCAATACTTTGCACAATTGTATTATTTGATTTATTATTCCGCATTGTATCGATATATTTGACATAGTCCTATTCACCCCCTCTAGGACTTCTATAGCTTGCCCTTTCATTAACCATATATGTCGAATTTCAGCCCTTAGATCATTGTAATGGTGGCCCAATTGACAAATCAACCCCTTAACTGTTGATTTTTGTGTCCATTGAGTGAAGAAAGCTCGTGGGTAGTCGTAGTATGATATTTTCCTTCATATGAATGACTTGGATTTTCCATCATATAGACCAAATGTGAAATATGAGAACCCCACCTTGGTAGGTTTTTTTTCCTTATGCGCGAAGTTATCTGTTTTAGGGTTATCAATTCTTTTTAAATTTGGAGCTTCTGATTGACCCACTTTATACCGTTAATCGCAACTCAAATTTGGACCACACTTTGGCCTCATATGGCTACGATATCATACAAAATTTAGACCCCGATCTATGATCCTACATCGTTGAATAATGACCGCCTTGACTCCGTTTCATTCATTTTGGTACAAAAGGTGAAATTTTGGATTTATGCCTTTTTCACCATTGATTAACCACCAAATTCCATCCAACCGTTTGCCTATCCTGACTACACATTTCTCCCAAAATTGGGCCCTGATCATTAAGTGTGGACCGTTAATTGAGATTAAGTTCATTTTGACACCCATTAGGAGAATTTCAAGATAGGCAAGTCTAAATTTCAAATTACCAAGAAAATCATATACCCCAACTCTATTCGATGACCTCAGCACATTAGATGAATTAAATTTAAAGAAAGATCTCCTGAAAAGGTCAAATTGGAGAAACCCAATCCAAGTGGGATATGAAACACACCCCCTCCCACACGCCGACCAATTCAGTCACGTTTTCATGTTCCAATTGAACACTTTCCATTTTTTATTATGATCAAAGGAGAAGATTATTCTTTTTACTAAAATGTGCGGATCAAATCACGATCATATAATTATAATAAGAACAAGAGATCTTTCTCGATCAATCCCTTTGCCCCTCATTCTTCGAGAATCAGAAAGATCCTTTTCGACTTTGAATTTGTTCATTTGGGATTTGGGTTCTTCTACTTATTTATTTTCTTTGATTTTCTTTCCTTCTTTTTTATTTTTATTCCCTTCCATCATTCCTTAAGTCCCATAGGTTTGATCCTGTAGAATCTACCCATTTTCTCATCGAGCGAAGGGTACAAAATAAAGCAGATTGATTTTTCGATCAAAAGTACTATGTGAAATCTTCGGTTTTTTTCCTCTTCCTCTATCCCTTTATAAAAGGAGTGTGCATCCCCTTCTCCACTCACACAACACCTCCCAATGTCCAAGGAGGAGAGAGAAAGAGAAAGAGAAAGAGAAGCCTATACGCCCTTTTCCTTCTCATTATGTATGGTATCTCCCTCTTGCTCAAGTGATGTATCTACCTAAGGTTTAGATGTAAATCTAAGGTGAGGGATTCCTTTAAGCTTACACTAATTTGAGTTGATATGATTTATCTTATTTTTACATACTTTCATATTACTAGGATTTTCTGTCTAATTGATTGATGGACCATTATGAATCATTTATCATCTGCGAATTATGGTTAAGGCATAATTTTAATTATGCGTGATTTTTATGAATTTATGTGGGGTGATGGATACAAGCCTTGCCCTTTGCCAATTTTGAGAACGACATGTGCTTCCACTCTATATTGAGTTGACCTTTTGCTCATCTCCCCTTATTCTTGTTGAGTTAGCATATTTGCTACTATTCTCTTTTATTGAGATAACTTAATGCTAGTTTTCTCCTTTATTAGGTTAACTTTGTGCTACCTTTCTTTATGGCTTGGGCATGTGTCTTGGAATTCCAAAACCCTTATGGTTTGAATTTTTTCTCTATTGATGCAAGTGATGTGTTATAGGCCTCATATATAGTAGTTCATATATTTTATTGTGGACATAATGCGCTCTGGGTAGTGACCCTCTTTGTCGGCGCGTAATTTCATGGATTTTGGGTAGTGGTGTATAAATCGATGTAAGTAATCTGCAATGCGTGTTATATCACTTTCAGGATTGGATGTCGCAAATAGTCGCTACATGAACAAATTATGTCACGTAATTCATCTGATCCGTGTATTGTGCCGTCTTGAGGTGTTCACATAAATCCATGGTAGCGTTGGATATGCTGATGAATCTCTATAGAGAGAATGCTGGGCAAGCTGGGTTTTCTATGAATTATATTCCACATTGTGATGATCACTACGTATGATGGACTGCGCACACTTTGCTAGGCATGCATATATATATATATATATATATATATATTTGTGCATACTAATACCACTCGTAGTGGTGGAGTACGAGACGTAACAGAACCATCGCATTATTCTTATGAATCTCTTGAATTATTGTTAATCTTAAAAGATAACCATCACTATGAGTAGGGCATTGACCCTCTCCAACCATATAGATGTTGCAGATGAATTACAGGTTGACGATACAGATGATAATTATTCTATAGAAGATACGTTTGAATAAAGAAGAAGAATGACACTGAAATTTACTTGTATTCATGTTTTTCGCTGTTTACTTTAATATGATGTAATAAGCTCCCATTGAGAGGGCATTTGAAGATTAGTCAGATGCTTTTTACTATAATAATAAATACAGTTGATTTTACTCTTGTGAATGTTTACCTTCGTGCTTATAACTGGATATGATATAAATGAAAAAAAATAAGGTGTGATTTTGAAGCATCCAATTTTTACATTATTAACACTCGAAATTCTCGGGCATGAGTATATATTCGGGCCACGAAAATTCGGGATGTTACAGTAGACCCCACGATGTGGTCCACTTAAGATTTGAATGTACCTCATATTTGGAATTGTGTCATAAAATGGTCTAGGAAAATGGTTGGACTGGGTGAATTTCTTACAAACATCACGGTGTATCCTTAGAAGATTTCCAACGGTGGGTAACTAAGCCCCATTGTCCCATGTGGTGGGGCCCATCTGATATTCAGATCTGCATTATGTTTAGGATCATGTCCTCACTTGAGCTGCAATGATAGATGGATGATGTGGATGTACAACACATAAAGTAAGGTGGGCCCCTAAATGTTTTCTACGGTAAGCCTTCAATCACCATTGTCTCTGTGATGGGGCCCACATGAAGAGGGGGTGGATGGACATTGTGTGCGAGACAAGCATACCCTTGGTTGGGCCCGAGGAAGGTTTCAACGACAAGGCTCAAATAACACTGTTTTTCTTTGGTGGGGTCCACTTAACCCCTGATCTAGACATTACAATGGTCCCCTACCAAATTACAATGGTGGGCCCCACTCTCTGAAGGCCACTTTAGTCAAATTATAAATAAACATTATAAAGGACCATAGGAAGGGTTTCACGGTGAGCCCCACTAATGGTTAACAATAAAAAAAAACATTACATAGGTGTAAACACCGCACCTTAGGCTGATAAGTTAATAAAGTTTGAACGAATAGATGGACAACCACACTTTGATCCTAAACCCTGACCCTAAAAGCCTAAACCCTAGGAAACCTAGTCTTAAACTCTAAACTCAGCCCATCTACCTAGTTAAGCCCCAAACCAAGCCCAATCGGAGAGATGGCCGAAACTCCGAAGCACCAACCCTCACAATTGAACCTCCACACGCTTAGAGGATGCTGCCTACCAAAACAGAGAATCCAAGTGGGGATCGGCGGCAGCCAAGTTGCCGCCGGCCACATGGCACTCCCCCCTCTTTCGGGCAGCATCCCTCAAGCATGTTGGTTGTTCCTTTTCGAACCTTAAGTGTGTGGTTGAGGTGCATTTACTTCGATGCCCATCTCCTTACCAAAAATTACCATTTTACCAAGTCATCCAACCCATTAGATGATGCCATGTGGAAATCTCCAATCCCAACCATTCAACCATATTTTACCCCTAGGATCACTAGAAATTACAGAAAAACTGGGTTAAGAGACTATAAATAGCCCCCCTCCCTTTCATATTTCACACACATTAAGCTTCACAGAGCCTTCTCATTTCAGAGAGCTCACCCCTTAGCTTTAGCCATCCTTCCACCAAGGAGAGTGAGAATGAGTGAGAGAGACCCCAACCCTGGTCTAACATAGCCTAGCCTCCTGAGCCACTCAACCTAGCCCTGCGACACTACTTTTTATCCTACCATTCATACCTTTATCAGTTTCATCTATCAACACATCAGCATTGTGCAACATTCACTCCCTTCTCAACCCCTTGCTCCTCATATACATCAATATCATAGTGCATTTTCATTGTTTTCAAACATTTGACTGGCGGGCATATGCCCTGTGGCTTGTCGATATAATCGGATCTTTCCCATCAGAAACCTTAGCTAGTCGACCATCGTTTTAGCATACACATTGTATTTCATAGTTTTTATCGTATCTGACTGGCGGGCGTATGCTCTGAGACCTGCTGATATAATCAAAGTAGGTCCACTGAAACCTTAGCCGATTGGCCATCGTTTTATCATAAGTATTCAAATGTCATCATGCATCCTTTGGACTCGGCGCTTGATCATTTCAAACGTATGCTCTACAACTTACCAATAAAGTCGAACCTTACCAATCAGAAATTCAAATTGATCAAATGTTGAGTCTGGAATATTGCATATTTCCTCCTATTTATACCTTGGTTTTATAAACATGATAGTGCTTGATCGATCTAATTATGCATGTTTTCATATGCGAGGTAATTTTGAGGGCTTAAGGTGAAATGGATGCCAAAAGGAAGATTTATGTTCAAAAGATTACTAAATGAAGGTTTGAAAATTTGGAAGTCATTAATGAAGAATTGACATGCCAAAGATCTAAGGAAACCAAGTGAGGAATGAAGAGAATAAAATATTTGAAGTGAATAAAATGAATCCTGAATTGTCTTGAAAAAAGAACATATTCCTGAAATTTTCCTTAAAAAACGTATTCTGAAAGTCCGAGTTTAAAAAATGAAAGTTCTGAAAGTCTATTTTAGGAACTGCGTAGTGTGTGTAAATTTGAGGCGGTATCTAGATTTTTTCAACTTGGTGCGATAGTTGGAGTTCTATAATTATAAATAAGACTCACTAAGATGCTCCAAAGCATCTTCTAAGGTTTGAAAAGGGAGAGAAGGCCTAGGCGGAGCGCTAACAATGTTCTTCCACTTCGATTTCTTCATGGATTCTAGTATAACTTTTACTTTTTCTTTTATTTTTTAGTTAGCTATGACTAGCTAATCTCTTAGCTAGGGCTAAGAGGTGAAGTTGTATTTTATTTTGATGCTTCATTTTCGTTGATTCTTGTTTATTTGAACGTCATTGATTTATAGTTTGAATTTAAGGAATATTTTCAGTTTTCTATGATTTATTGTGACTCAAAATTACAATAGATGCTGTGATAGCTTAGAATATTTTCTTTTCCTGTTTTTAGATTGTGAGATTGGTAAAACTCGTGATTCACCATCGTCTCCTGGGCATGGTGGATGCATGAATTCCCTTGCAATCATCACAATATTCCTTCATTGAGGACTAGATCAATGAAAACTTCAGAGATTTGATTTAGTTGCTTCATCTTCCAATTGGATAGGATAGGACTCTGGTTCCAGTTGTGTTTGTTGAATTATGTAAGGTAACATCCTGATAGTTACAAGTGGATCCTTGGCGCTCTAGTTTGCTTTTGATTATTGATACTTTATTCGCAATTCCTCTAAACTATTCCAGAATTCAATTTAGATCTTTTTCTAGTTCTAGTTCTAGTTATTTTCAAATTATATACAAGTTTAGTCCATGTGGATTCGACCTCGGTCTCACCGAGTTATTACTACATCGTGACCCTACACTTGGGTTTGTGAACATCAAACACCTCTACTACAACACTGCATTACATTTTTTACATCGCATTACATTTACAGCACGTGAGAACTACCCGTATTCTTCAGAAATTAAACAGATCTTGTGAAGTAAGGACCGTATATTTGTACGAGCGTAGTGGGTGCCTAACACCTTCCCTCAATGTAATTGCGGTCCCTTACTCGGAATCTTTCGAACGTAAATTCACGAGTCATCTTAGGGTTAAGGATCTTTGGGTTCTCATTCTTATGCATTTCTATAGGCTCTAACGGATGGTAGAATCGTAATTATTGGTTAGTGGCAACTATGGTCAAATATTGTTCCCCCTTTTATAAAAGCCCTCGAGTGAGACAACCGATGGAAAGGAAGAGAGTAGATCTCCCGTACCCTCGGGGAATCATGGCCTGCTCCTCACAACATCCACGATAGGCCTTAAAAAGATTTCAACAATGAGTGACATTATCCCCTTATTCTCTAAGTGGAGTTCACATGGTTTGATTTCACATTGTAAGATGCGTTCTCACTTCTCTCAAGTCTATGTGACATGATCACCTGGTTTGATGTCAAATAAAGATTACAGTGGGCCCCATTCTAAGCTTCAATGGTGGGAATTTAACCACTGTTGTTTCCTGATATAGGGTCCATTTAAGGCCGTTGTGTGGACAACGTGCAGTGGCCCACCTTGTGGGTTTCGCATACATCAAGAAGAGGGAGAGAGAGAGAGAGATAGATAAAGAGAGAGAGAGAGAGAGAGAGAGAGAGAGAGAGAGAGAGAGAGAGAGAGAGAGAGAGAGAGAGAGAGAGAGTGAAGCGGGGAGATGCACTCACTGAGTGCAGTTTTGGGGTGAGTGCGAAGTGCGTGCATGGGCGGTGTGGTGGCATGGCGAGTTAAGTTGAGTCAGTCATCCTATCTTTGCTTCTCTTCTTTCCTTCTTCTCTTCCTCTCTCTCTCTCTCTCTCTCTCTTCTCTCTTTCTCTTTTCTTTTTTTCTTTTTTTTCTTTCCTCTCCTTTCTTCCTTCTTTTATTTTTTTATTTTTCTCTTAATTTTATTTTTCTCTCTTATTCTCTTTTGTCACTAACCTTAGGTGTAGAGAACTAACTATAGGTTAAGGGGTTGAGTTAGCTAACGCAACTTAGGTTAAAAGGGAGGTGAGTGGGATGTGTTGGAGTGCATGCATTGGTGGAAGGATCGGTGTGGTGAGGTGTCAAGCGTGCATGGTGCATGTGAGTGTGGTGGCTAGCATGCATGTTGCATGTGGGTGAGGTGGAGAAGGGAGAGAGAGAGAGAGAGAGAGAGAGAGAGAGAGAGAGAGAGAGAGAGAGAGAGAGAGAGAGAGAGAGGGGCGAGGTAAAGTGAGTGGGATGTGATGTAAGACATATTTAGTGGAGGGAGATGGGATGAGCCATGGGATCTAACTTACATGAGGTTGATTAAATCAAGGCCCATCTCATGAAAAGTAAAGTTTATTGTTTTCTCTTTTGATGCTCCTCATGTACACAATGGTTGAGTGCTCACTTGCAAGGGTTTGCACGCGTATAGGGTCATACGGGTGTGAGGGTACTGTCATACACATACAAGTGATTAATCATGCGTAGGGGGTATAAACACATGCATATGGGGGATTCAAGGCACATGTATAGGGGGTTGATCACACACACATGGGAAATTGGAGTCTGTGCATGGAGAGCGCAGTTGCAGGTGCACGAAGAGTGTGGTTACAGACGCACGAGGAGCCAATGTAACACCCTGGTTCTCGAAAGCCGAGTATACTACTCGGTTTCCAAAAACCTGAGTGTTAACCTTTAAAGATAGCCCAATTTCATGTGTGAATACACACACACACACACACACACATCTTTTTCAGAGTTAGCATTTGAGCAGAAGAGAAACAAATCAAGCATAATGAATATACATATCAAAATATTCAAGTGGATGCTCGAATGCTTATACAAACCAATGTCCTAAGTCTTTACAAATACATAAAAGTATAAATTCAACATGAATGAAATCTATAATCTAGTGCCGCAAGATCATCTAACTCCACATGAGCACTAACATGTGCATCATCTACGTCTCCTAAACACTAAATATAGTTTGATAGCATCAATGACTATCTTAGTGAGGTATATCCCCCAAGACTTATCAAAATACGATGATAGTTAAATATATTTGTCAGGAATAGTGTATAATGAATATTTCACAATGACCATCATAGTAATATGATAGAGTTCATCAGATATGCGTACATTAAATAAATTTCACAATGATATTCTTGTTTACATGCATGAATGCATGCACATGGTCACAAATCTGGAGATGTTCATCCCGTTGACAAAAGGTCACCCAATGAGAACTAGCCACCCAAAAAAGTACCTAAGGTACGGCCAATGGACATTAGCCACTCAAAAAATACCATGCAACGAGGACACCCAAGGTGAACTACCCTCTCAGAAAAGTACTTTACGATATGCCCAAGGAGAACTAGACGCCTGGACAAGTCCATGCGAAAAGGACAAACCATAGTAGTTGAATGCACACAACGATAACTTAGGATCACCTGGTAAAGTACTTTACGGTATGTAAGTGCTATATTGTTGCTATATTGTATAAAGCACACCATTGTTTATCAAATTTCGTTTAGATAAAACAACTTGTGTTGTAGTCCGTCTAATGTGGATCAAGATGAAAAGTACAAGTCATGAAGTTGGAAAGTTCAAGCTAAAATGAGTTCAAGTTCTATTACACTTTAAGTAGAAGATCAAGCTCCACCTTCAATACACTTCAAGTAAAAGATCAACTATGCTCTATTGAAGATTCAAGAAGAAGAACAAGCTTTACACTTCAATGTCAAGTCTTCTCAGGTAGAACAGACCCTAGAAAGACCTTGGACTTAGCTGCTTTCTAAAGACAAACTTATATGAGTTTTTATACTTTGGTTAGGCTTAAGTTCAACTAGTCTAGGCTGTAGTTCGACCAGTCTAAGATAATCTTCGACCAGTCCAAATTTGAAATCCAAAAAATGGATGTTTCTGGTGCTTTCTCGACTAGTCGTGTAGACTGCTCGACCAGTCGAAGAGGGACCTTCGACCAGTCGAGGGTTGCTCGACTTAAAGTCTAGCAACTAAATTCTGGCACCCTTGACCAGAAAAAGCCCTTCATCGACCAGTCGAACAGGGCCTTCGACTAGTCGAGTAGGGCTTTCGACCAGTCGAAGCATGGTTTTATCTGATCGTGCCCAAAATTTGAAATTTAGTTAGATCTTAGACGAGTAGAAATAACAACTTTTCAGCCTATATATAGAGGCCTTCTCTCAATTCATAACTACTCATCCAAGCTAAGAAAAGCCTTCACTAAGAGAGAGAGAGAAGTCCCCACTATCTTCAAGCTATTGCACAGTATTTTAATATTTTGTTTATATAGCTTTTTTGCTTTGATGCCTTGATCTCTTTTCATGACTCTTATTTTTTTTTTAAAAAAGGAGTAATCACTCTTCTTTGAGATCTAAGGATTTCAAACAAGTAGCCTTGGTTTGAATTAATTTAAAATTAATCTAGAACCTATAACTCTTGTTTGTGTTACTGGACATTGAACATTTTACTTTAAGCAAAGCGGTTCTACAGGCTACATCAAGAACGTCTTCAATGAGAAGATAAGTACATTTTTATTCATTGTATTTTGGTTTATTTGAGATAGTTAGAAAATCTCATGTGTTGGTTTTGACTGAGATAGCCAGAAAATCTCAGTGTGGGGTTTTTGTTTGTGATAAGCCCTTTAAAATCACAACTGTATCATGTTTTAAGGTGACCCTATGAAAACCTTGTTTATAGTGAAAGCCAATATCACATGGTTTGTGATTATTGGGAGTGGAGTTGGTGTGGTTGTTTGAGAACAGTTGGTGTACACGCCGAACTACTATAATTCTTGGTGTTTGTGGTGAATGTTTTATTTTTGTATATATGGTGAATGATTGTAATTTATTTATGCAAATGTGGTGAATGCTTGTAATAGATAATTCTATTGGATCTTGTTTTGGTTTGAGATTTTGATCCTTACGACTGTTCGTGAAATAAGGTTGTCCTGCCTAAACTTTGTTTTGAGTGTAGGTTGTCCTACGAAATAAGTTTGAATCAATTTTTCAGTACTAGTGAGAGTTTATTTCCTGATTTATTTATTATTTCAGCAAGTTCATTTTTATTTGGCATAGTCCTATTTACCCCCCCCCCCCCTCTAGGACTGTTATGCTCGCCCTTTTCAAAGTGGTATCAGAGCCAAGTTGCTCATTTTTTAAAGATTAATTTCCTTGAGTTAAAAGATTTAGAGCTTTTATTATGTCAAATTTCGATAGCTTGTCTATTGCTAGGCCACCACCTTTTGATGGCTCTAACTATGCATAATAGATAGCCAGAATGAGGATTTTTATAAAATCCTTAGATGAAAGCGTGTGGCAAGCCACTGTAACTAAATGGAAACCTCCTATGTCTGAAGTTTTAAGCAGTGATGGAACTAAATCGATGAAAGAAACTGCATTCTATTTATGGACTACACCTCAAAAAAGCAAAAGCAGTGCAAATGCTAAAGCCTTAAATGCCATAACTTGTGCTCTATCACCTAATGAATTCAAAAAAATCATTTCATGTGATACAGCAAAACGAGCCCGGGATATTCTTGAAATGACACATGAAGGAACTTCTACAGTTAAGAAATCTAAAGTTCAAATCGTCACTACAAAATTTGGAGAAATTCGTATGGAAGAAAATGAAACTTTCGTGGATGATATAGTAAATTCCATGTGGGGTCTAGGAGATGTAATCTTAGAAAGCAAGGTCTATACTAAAATACTGCGATCTCATCCTGAGAGATTCAATTCCAAAGTAACTGCTATTTAGGAATTAAGAGATATTGATCAAATGAAGATTGATGAGTTAGTTGGTTCTCTCCAAGTGTATGGTTAAATTTTAAAGCTCCTAAAAGTAAGTCCATTGCTCTTAAATCATCTAAATATATTTTACAAGAAAATAGTGTTAATTCTGATATTGAAGATACTGAAGATGATATGGCTTTACTTGCTAAGAAATTTTACAGAATTTTCAAAAACTAGAAAAGATCAGATTTTCAAAAATCTTCTAACAAAAGAAAAGAAAAATCTAAATCTTGAAAATCAGTAAAGGACAGTTAATGTTTCAATTACCATGAATACGGGCACTTAACAAATAAATGTCCTAAAAGGGAAAAGTAAAAAAGAAAGGGCATGTTGGCTACTTGGGATGAATCATTCGGATCTGAAAGTTCTTCTGAGTCTGATGAATCAGAACAGGAAAATTCAAATGATGTAAAAGCCCTAATGACTACAGCAAGAGTCACCTCCTCAGATAACCATAACTTATCTGAAGATGATCTTCAAAATGCCTACAATGGCCTATAGAGGGAAAGTTACAAAATTACTGTCAAACTGAAAATTCAAAGGGAAAAATATCTTAAACTAAAAGAAGAACTTGAAAAATAATATTTCGGAAAAATCTCATCTTTCTGATTATTTTGAAAAAACAAAACTTGATTTAAATTTCAAAACCTTAGAGTTGGAAAAACTCAGAATTGAAAATGAGAATCTAAAACTCGAAGTTTCTTCTCTTTTGAGTTTTAAGGATACTTGGAGATATGCCCACGGAGACCCTAAGCTGGAAAAACTATTAACCGCATCCAGAAAATGTGGCAATAAATCGGGTCTGGGTTATATCAAAGATAGTTCACTGAAAAACAAAAATGCATCTCCTATATTTGTAAAGGGAGAATCCTCAAACTCAAAAGGTAAGAATTTGATAAACTATAGTCAAAATAATTTCAAAAATTCAAAATCTTTTCAACTTTCTAAGATTAATACTAATACTATCAGCTATAGAAATCAAAGATACAACAAACCCCCTTTAGCTGAAAAAAATAGTGGACTTACTCAAAGAGCTTCTAAAATCTAACTCAAAAGGAATTGGAGTTAATAGAAAGGGAAGAAATTCCAACTCCCTGAAACAGAGAAAAACTAATGGAACTCCTAAACCTAGAACCATAATGAAATGGGTTCTAAAGGTTACATGTCTTGTTGCCCACACAGCCTTCAAAGCCACTTGCCATTCAAAATGGTACTTGGATAGTGGATGTTCAAGACATATGATAGGTGATAAAGTGATATTCACTAACTTAAAGGAAGTAAATGATAGATTAGTTACTTTCGGTGATGGAAGCAATTGCAGAATCATAGGCCAAGGTACTATTCAACTCTCTAATCTTCCTCCTTTTGAGAATGTTTTGTATGTTGAAGGTCTTTAACACAATATTTTAAGTATTTCTCAAATCTGTGATAATAAACACAGCGTAAAATTTACAAATCATGGATGCGAGATTTCAAATGAAAGGGTTGTGTGATATTAAATGGTCGTAGGACTTCTGAGAATTGTTATATTATCAATGAATCATGCTCTTCTAACTTTTCATGTTACATGGTCTAAACAGACGAAATAGAACTATGACATAAACGTCTTGGACATGTTAACTTTAGAAATCTTTATATATTGAGCAAAAGAGATCTTATATGTGGCTTACCCAAACTAAAAAAGGTAGAAAAGATATGTGGCGCATGTCAAATTGGGAAACAAACTAGGAGTAGTCACAAAAAGATGAACTCCTTAGCCACATCCAAAGCCCTTGAACTACTCCATATGGATTTGGTTGGACCAACGAGAATGGAGAGTAGAGGTGGAAAGAAGTATTTTCTGGTTATCGTTGATGATTTTACCAGATATACATGGATAGCTTTTTTAAGAGAGAAATCTGAGACTCTCGATGAAGTTAAAAGAATTCTAAAACGAATTCAGACTGAAAAAGAAGTACATGTGATCAAGATCAGAAGTGATCATGGTACTGAGTTTGAAAATAACAATTTTGAGAAGTATTGTACAGACCATGGTATATCACATGAGTTCTCTGCTCCTAAAACACCTCAACAAAATGGGGTCGTTGAAAGAAAGAATAGAGTGTTACAGGAAATGGCCAATGTAATGCTAAATAACATGAATTTACCAAAAAACTTATGGGCTGAAGCTGTTAATACCGCATGCTACATTATAAATCATGTGTATGTTAGAAAATCAAAAGATAAAATAGCCTATGAGTTATGGTTCAATAAGAAACCAAATGTCAAATACTTTCGATTTTTTGAAAGTAAATGTTTCATATTACGTGACCGTGAAACTTTGGAAAAGTTTGAAGCCAAGAGTGATGAGGGAATATTCTTGGATTATGCTCTGAATAGTCAAACATATCGTGTTCTTAATAAAAGAACAGGAGTGATTCATGAATCTATTAACGTTGTAATTGACGATCATCTGATCACACCCTCACTAAGTCTCTGATGATGAAGTCAACTTTATCGAGAAACTTGATTCTTCATCTAATTCAGATAATGCTGAATTAAGAACAGTCAAAGACCATCCGACTGATTAGATATTAGGTAACCCTCGTACTGGTATTCAGACAAGAAAACATTTAGAGAATATCTATAATTACGTCTGCTTCACTTCTCAAATTGAAACGGCTAGCCGATGAAAATTAGATATTAGCCATGCAAAAAGAGTTAAATCAATTTGCTAGAAATGATGTTTGGTATTTGGTTCCTAGACCTTCTGATAAACATATAATTGAAACCAAATGGATTTTCAAGAACAAATCTGATAAAATAAGAAATATCATTAGAAACAAGGCACGACTGGTTGTATAAGGGTACACTCAGATAGAAGGAATTGACTATGATGAAACCTTCGCACTAGTTGCGGGCCTTGAATCCATTAGATTATTTATTTCTATTGTTTGTTATAAAAAATTCAAAATATATTAAATGGATGTTAAAAGTGCATTTTTAAATGGTGATTTACATGAAGAAATGTATGTTGAACAACCTACGAGTTTTGAAGACCCTAAATGTTTAGATCATGTATATCATCTTAAACAGACACTTTATGGTTTAAAACAAGCTCTCAGGGCATAGTATGAAAAGTTGACTAAATTCTTACTTAGTTTCAACTTTATCATGAGAAGCGTTGATAAAACACTATTTGTCAAAAAATATAATGAACATATATTGATTGTACAAATCTACGTTGATGATATTATTTATGGATCTACAAGCACTAACTTGTCCATTGAGTTTGCTTATCTGATGAAATCCAAGTTTGAAATGAGTATGGTTGGAGAATTGAATTACTTTCTTGGTTTACAAGTAAAATAATAAGAAGATGGTATTTTTATTTCTCAAGCTGAATATGCTTTAAATTTGGTAAAAAAATTGAAAAAAGTTTGATACTCCTATGAGTACAACTCTTAAACTCTCTAAGGATGAAACAGGTAAAAGTATAGACTCTAGCTTATATCGAAGCATGATTAGTAGTCTTTTATACTTAACTGCTAATTGGCCAGATATTGCTTTTAGCATTAAAATCTGTGCTAGATATCAGTCTGGTCCTAAGGAATCTCACCTAATTGCTGTTAAACGCATAATCAGATATGTCGTAAGTTCTGTTAATTTCGGTATATGGTATCCGCATGATATAAATGTACAACTTGCCGGATATACCGATGCTGACTGGGCATGAAACATCGACGATAGAAAATTTACCAATGGTGGATGTTTCTATGTAGGAAATTATTTAGTTTCCTAGCTCAACAAGAAACAAAATTCTGTATCACTATTTACAGCTAAAGCTAAATACATCGCAGCTGGTAAGCTAGTACCCAACTGGTCTAGATGAAAAGAATGTTAGCTAATTATGGGATTGCGCAAGGTACTATGATATTATACTGTGATAATTCAAGTGCAATCAATATTTCAAAGAATCCTATTCAACATTCTCGTACGAAACTTATCGACATTCGATATCACTATATTCGAGAATTAGTTGAGGACAAAAGCATTTCATTAGAATATATCCATATTGAAAAGTAGCGTGCTGACATTATGACCAAACCGCTTGACAGGAATAGATTTTCTAAATTAAAACATGATATTAGTCTGTGCACTTTTAATTAATTAAATCATGTTATTTATACATTTTTCTTATTTGTATGTTTATAATTTAAAAAATGTAAAACATATAAATTTCAAAAAAAAAAAAAATATTTGAAATTTTTTAGTTGCATGACTGGTTGAGCACGTCCTCGACCAGTCCAGCTTCAACGGGTCGAGGACGATACTCGAGGTCGAAGTGCGCGGGTGGGCCTCTTAAAAGAGGAAAAATCCCCTTTTCTTCCTCATTTCACCCTTCTTCGCCGACTAGCCTTTGTTCGACTCGCCGAACCCATCTCCACAGAGTCTTTGTAAGTGATTTATTTTCAATTTCTTTCTAGATTTGGGTTCCTTGTTTCTAGTTATTCTTCATTTTGTGATTGATTTGAGTTTTACATCCTTTCCATAGAGGGTTTTTGTGCAAAAATCTGATTTAAGCCAAACCCATCTTTAATATCTTCTTTTGCAAACTCTGCATGGAGCATCGGTCTAAGAGGAAAGCTACATGCAAGGGCCCTAGTGGCTCCTCCTCTCGGACGACTCCAGTTAGGGTGAGAACCCTGCGAGCTCCCGAAGAAGATTTAGAGCATGTACGGGATCTCCACACTAGAGATATTATTATAGAAAAAACTATGAATATTGATCACATTGCTCCATTCAAACTCTTGCCTATTTTTTCTGCCATCGATTGGATTAACATTTTGGGTTGGGGCGGAATGGCATACAACTCCATAGCTCAAGAGATGTATGCATCAATAGGAGAGCTGTCTCTTGAGAACCTTACATTCTCTATTAATTTTAAAGAAGGGACAGTTTCGATTGATAGACACTTGATCTCAGGATTGCTTGATGTGAATGTGAATGATGAAGGCATACCCATTGCCCCCGTTGTTGATAGAATGTATGAATCTGAGCATCGGGATATTGCCCGTAAACTATGTCGGTTTAATGCTGAATGGAGTTTTGGTAATGCTCTCCGTGCCACCTAGGTGATTCTAAGATTCAGGGTACTTCATTATATTTTTACATCAAATGTGTATCCTCATTTCGAGAATAAGTCTGAACTTACTCCCTTTATGACTCGTGTCCTTCACACCATTGCTTTTGGCATTCCTATCCATCTTCCCTCATTAAGTTACTACTTGATTATCCAATTTCGTATTCATCTGGGTCATGGTTCCATACCTTTTGCTTATCTCATGACTTGCCTTACTATTCATTGTAATGTTGTCATTCCTCCTACTGAGGCACCTGAGGCAGTCATTCCATTTGATAATACGAATATTCATAAGATGAACCTGATATACCTTCCTGGCCAGAGAGATGAGGATGAAGAAGAAGAGGCTGAAGCACCATTACCTGAGGACACATCTATGGATGATATCTTTGCAGAACTGGAATCAGATGATGAAGCTGATCCTGAATATCGGCCTTCTCATGTTGATGATCGGCTTAAGTCTTTAGAAGAGAAAGTTATGGAGTTGAAGGTATAACAGGATACTCTGGCTGAAAGTCACAAAACTTCCATGAAATACATGCGAAAATACTTTCATCGCATTACCAAAGGACTTCACCAGATTGATCCTTCCATACCTCCTTCATCTTCCTCTGGTTTCGATTAGCTTGATTTTCTTTTATGTTGGGTTGTATAAATTCTAACTATGTGTGTGTTCAGCTTGTTAACTCTTGAACTATGCTCTTTTTATGCTCTCTTTATACTCCTTGCTAACTTTGTTAACTCCTTTCCTGGACTTCATTATAATGATTATGTTATGGTTCAGTTATGCATTTTCTAGTTCTTATTCTGATGATTCAGTTATATTATGTTCACTTAGTTACTTTTTCCTTTGTCATTTTGTGACAAAAAGGGGAAGAGAATGATGTGAATGATGAATGAATGATGAATTGAATGATGAATGAATGATGCTATTATGCTATTTGATCTGATTGATTAGAATAATGAATGCATGGAAAATGTCGATATCTGTGGAGTTGTGCATTGGAATGAATTGGAAGTATATGTTATAATACAGGTGTATTACATGGCAGAGAGAAGTTCACATTGAGGGGGTCGGAGTAGTAAAAAATTCAGCAACATGACTTTCATGATATTTTAAGTGATTTGTCACGAATTTGACAAAGGGGGGGGGGGATTGTTAGTGCTATATTGTATAAAGCACACCGTTGTTTGTCAAATTTTGTTTTGACAAAACAGCTTGTGTTGTAGTCCATCTAATTTGGATTAAGATGGAAAGTACAAGTCATGAAGTTGAAAAGTGCAAGCTTAAGTACAAGCCATGAAGTTGGAAAGTTCAAGCTAAAATGAGTTCAAGTTCTACTACACTTTAAGTCGAAGATCAAGCTCCACCTTCAATACACTTCAAGTAGAAGATCAACTATGCTCTATTGAAGATTCAAAAAGAAGAACAAGCTTTACACTTCAATGTCCAGTCTTCTCAGGTACAACAAACCTTAAAAAGACCTTAGACATAGGTGCTTTCAAAAGACAAACTTATATGGGTTTTTATACTTTGGTTAGGCTTAAATTCGACTTGTCTAGGCCTTAGTTCGACTAGTCTAAGCTGTGGCTCAACCAGTCTAAGATTATCTTCGACCAGTCCAAGTTTGAAATCCAAAAACGGATGTTTCTAGTGCTTTCTCGACCAGTTGAAGAGGGACCTTCGACCAGTCGAGGGTTGCTCGACTCGAAGTCCAACAACTAAATTCTATCACCCTCGACCAGTTGAAGCCCTTGCTCGACTAGTTGAATAGGGCCCTCGACCAGTCAAGCAGGGCCTTCGACCAGTCGAATCACGGTTTTATCCGATTGTGCCCAAAATTTGAAATTTGGTTAGATCTAGACCTTACACGAGTCAAAGTAACAACTTTTCAGCCTATATATAGAAGCCTTCTCTCAATCCGAAACTACTCATCCAAGCTAAGAAAAGCCTTCACCAAGGGAAAGAGAAGTCCCCACTATCTTCAAGATATTGCATGGTATTTTAATATTTTGTTTATATAACATTTTGTTTTGATTACTTGATCTCTTTTCATGAATCTTATTTTTTAAAAAAGAGAGTAATCACTCTTCTTTGAGATCTGAGGAATTCAAACAAGTAGCTCTTGGTTTGAATTAATTTAAAATCAATCTAGATCCTAGAACCCTTATTTGTGTTACTGGACATTGAACATTCTACTTCAAGAAAAGCGGTTCTACATGCTACATCAAGAGCATCTTCAATGAGAAGATAAGTACATTTCTCTTCTTTGTATTTTGGTTTCTTTGAGATAGCCAGAAAATTTCATGTGTTGGTTTTGACTGAGATAGCCAGAAAATCTCAGTGTGGGGTTTTTGTTATGATAAGCCCTTTAAAATCACAACTGTATCAGGTTTTAAGGTGACCCTGTGAAAACCTTGTTTATAGTGAAAGCCAATATCACGTGGTTTGTGATTATTGGGAGTGAAGTAGGTGTGGCTGTTTGAGAACAGTTGGTTTACACACCGAACCACTATAATTCTTGGTGTTTATGGTGAATGTTTTATTTTTGCATATGTGGTGAGTGATTGTAATTTATTTATGCAAATTTGGTGAATGCTTGTAATAGATAGCTCTATTGGATCTTGCTTTGGTTTGAGATTTTGATCATTATGACTGTTCGTGAAATAAAGTTGTCCTACCTAAACTTTGTTTTGAGTGTAGGTTGTCCTACGAACTAAGTTTGAATCAATTTTTCAATACTAGTGAGAGTTTATTTCCTGATTTATTTATTATTTCAGCAAGTTTATTTTTATTTGGCATAGTCCTATTCACCCCCCCTTTAGGATTGTTAAGCTCGCCCTTTTCACGGTACAACCCATGGTGACACAAGAAAATCACGCATCTTTTATCGACCACTCGGTAAAGTTTGCATTTCATGAAATGCATGATTAGCCCAGCCATTATTATTCTAATTGCAAACAACCATTTTAAGAAAGCTCAAATGTTACTGTGGAAGGCTCGTCACCTAGCATAAGCCAACAACTCGAGCATAGTGTCCCCTAACACCATCCCTGGCTCATGAGACTTCAATGACTAAGATGTTTAATGTTAACCTCTTCAACTAGTGCCCAATCGTACTTCAACAAGTGGAACTTACCATTGTAAGGTTGTGCGAAAATAATCCATCAAAGCCACATAGGGCAATTATTCCATCAAAGATGCAATGACAAATATTTCATTCAAGAATACGATAAAAAAAGATTATCCCCAAAAAGCCACATAGGCACAAATGACCCACAAGATGGTAATTCCACCACATAATTTCATTTAATCCATTATACAAATTGCAACTAGTTCGAGGACCTATAAAAATTCCATCAAGTAGTCACAAGCGACAAGAAAAGTTACGTACAATATCGATCGCACTTACACATATAAAGTGTTTATCTTAAACCAGAATAGAGATATTTGAGATTTAAAGCATGTTTAAATACTTAAATTTAAATCCACACATCAATCATTTATGAAGAATTACTCAAATATTCACTAGCATTTGTCATCATTTCTATCGAATATCAAGCAATCAATAAAATAGATGAATGAAGCTATCATAATGTAGAAAAAGCTTGAAGGGTGATGCTCACCTTAGGGTTAGACACCGCTCTTGATGTTGTTAGGTTAGTGCATACTCATTCTAGAATCGAATCCTACCATAAGTTATAAGAATTATATGATTAGATCATAGCATTACACCTTAAAGCTCAAGTCATGTAGAATTAGGATTATGATCATTTGGGTGTAAATCGAGAATCTAACGAAGTTCTATCTACCATCCAAATCTAGGGTTAGGGTTTTAAGCATTTGAGTTCCATTACAACATTTAATTTGATAGTTAAATCTAAATTCCTCAATGTGGCATCTAGATACTTGCCTCTCAACTCAACTTAAACTCCCAACTTGACTCGGTTAATTGAAAGAGGTAGTTCCAATTTGAGGAAACAAGTTATCTTACATTCAGACCATTAAGAAGTTAGGAATAACCATAATCCAACCTATAATTGAGTTTGGGAAGTCACAAGGGATAGAGAATCACTTACCTAGCTGTTGACTAAACTCGACTTGGCCGGCTCAGCCTAACTCGGTAGAACCATGAACTCGTCTTCAATACAAACCCTCAGAGTTTGCAAGACTTAAACAGTCCTACTTCGAATCTCCTTAAATGATAGACTCAGTAAACATGACTGAGTCAACTTGGCAGCACCTGGATCGAACCCGGTTTCGAACCAGATGCACCAACTCTCCCTAATTTTCTTCTTCCTCCTCATCACCTTTCTCTCTTTCTTTTCTTCTTCTTTTGCTTCCTTTCTGTAACACCCCATATTTTCTGTACTCGGGTGTTACCTTGTAACCTAGCTTAGTATAAGTAGAAACCTAACCTATCAGAACAAGTACATTCAATCTAGTCTAAATTTGACCATTGGAAATATTCTCCACCCATATATTGAGCTATCCAACCGTTGATTTGGAAGATAGGCCATCGCACCATCATAAAACCCATATTTTAGCCAGATTCTAGCCACTAAGAATAATCTACATTTATGAACCAAGTCCATAATATACGGATTGCCAACCCATCATTAGATCATTAAATTAACAGTTAGACTCTAAATTAGCAATCCTTAGAGACCTAAGAACCCACATGAGTCAAATTTAAATAGATCTAACTAATAGATCCCTTAGAAACGACGACAAGTACAATCATCTTTAAAAGGGAAAATCAAACCTTACATTTGTCACACCCCAAACTCGAAAATCGGGCTCATAAAATTTCCAATCGCCGAATCCGGCGCCGACAGCCTCCGTAGTACCCCATTCTCGACTCCCACCACCCATATACCAGGTTTCGATCCTAGAATCCTACAAGGAAGATTTTAACATGAATTTAATTCGTAATAAGCATAACCCATGAACAATAACCAAGAACCATCACATAATCCACTATGATAAAAAACATTAAGGTATAATGCACATAAAGGGAAATACAACGATAATAATAACAAAAACTCTTGAAGCTCGACTACACGCTTCTGCTCCTACTAAGCTACGGTTGCATCCTGGCGTCATCTGTACGCATCAATCATATATAAGCTTATAGAAAGCTTAGAGGGTGGTGAGAGTGTGTGCACAATATAAGCGTGCTCAGAATGCAATATCAGAGTAATGCGGAATATACTAGTAAGTCCATGAATACTATTAGCCGTACTAAGGCTATGCGATGCAAGGCATGAATGCTATCGACCATATCAAGACCGTATGATGTAAGATGCAACTCAAGCATACAAATCCTCATCTGAATCCACATATCAATGTAACTCATCACTAGAGCATCAAATATCAGTACAGTTCTCACTCTGGATAATCACTGGGGTTTAGTACACTCTAAATGGCACTGCCCCTTCCCTAGGCACGCAGTCCAAGTGAGTGTAAGAAATCTCACTATCTGCCTAGCCAATAGCTTGTCAATACCTATCTAGCACATCAATAGCAGACTCATTTACAAGCTGGTCATACTCAGCCTAGCAATTGCCCTTACGCTTGGACGGGTAAGGCCACACCCTCTTCTAGCCGACCATGACACAGTGGGAGACGCAGCCTCCTGGTATTCAGCCCTCGTGCGCTCATGTATCCACTCAGTATTGTCAGGTTTAGGGACTTTCACCCAGGGACATCCTTTGCGCCCCATGTAAGAGAAGATTTTAGTGTCTAAACCTACCATCCACGATATGCCTGTGGAGGCTATGGCCCTGATGTCGTTAGGGCGTACAACAATCACAACACACAATGCAAGATGCATGAGTCACACAGTCCAATCATGCATCAATCCTGCGCATACCGTGATCTTATGTGGGAAGACTCCGCCTATCAGGGAGTCCCATGAACAACCTACCCTATGGCATAAGCAATGGTCAACCACATCTCATAACAAACATGCAAATGATGCGTAAAGGCATGTATCATGATGCTATGCTGTCACATACTCATAATTGGCATCGATAATCGACCTATAAGCAAGGTGGGGTCTATAGATGAGCAGTCAATCTAAACCATAATATAAAGATCGGCCCTCGGCCGTGGATATGCCAAATCCGATAGCATGGAGCCATCTATCTACGACGATAATGGACCATGCAACATCAATGGGCCCCAATGATTTGGGTTAACCCACTTAGAGAATGATGAGAATGGGCCTAATAAGGCCTAAGGGAAGGTCACAATGTGGACATTTAACCATCATTGCCCATCAATGTGGGCATTTAACCAACATTGCTCCCAAGGAGCGGCCCACAACCTAACATATAGTGGGCCCATGGCCTTACGTAAGGGCCCAATACACATCCCATTGGGCCTCACACACAAAGGCCTCATACACATCATAATGGGTCTCGTCATATGGGCCATATATACATCAAATTGGGCCTAATATCTGGGCCTCAAATACATCTCAATGGGACGCAATACATGGACCTCATCTACATCAAATGGGCCGTAATATATGGGCCTCATATGCATCAAATGGGCCGCAATACATGGGCCTCATATACCTCAAATTGGCCATAATATATGGACCTCATATACATCAAATGGGCCACAATACATGGGCCTCATATACATCAAATTGGCCGTAATATGTGGGCCCCATATACATCAAATGGGCCACAATACATGGGCCTCATATACATCAAATTGGCCCACTGCCCTAGTTGAACTATCTACACCATTCATCTATTTATAGAGATTACTATAGAGCATATCCTAAAAAATGAATCATGATGGAAGATCATTTGGACCACACCATAAATAGCAGTGGAGATAAGGATTTCCACTGTTTAAAATTCCCAGGGCCCACCATAACATTCATTTTCCATCCAATCTGTTCATAAGGTCACAAAGGCCTGAATTAAGGGGAAAACAAATTTCCTATTGATATAGAACTTCTGTGACCCTAGACGGTTTCGTTTCAATGGTGGACGGTTATCTTCCACTGATTTTTGCAGTGTGGTCCACCTGATAGGCAGATCTGCCTCATTACTCACCTCAGGCCTTAAGACGATCTCGGAAAGTGGATGGACGGTTTGGATCTAACACAAACCTCATGATCCGGCCCACACAACGATGGATGGTGTGGACACAAAATGCATACATCAATGTGGGGTCCACAGAACTTGCTGACGTCATAAGCAGTTGCTGCTGCTCGTGGGTCCCCACGGGCCAGATAGACGGTTAGGATACAACACACCTCAGATCAGACCCACGGAGCTTGCTGATGTAATACAACAGCTCCTTACACCAGCCAATCCATTTTCCCCATCGTCCAGGGATTGGACGGTGTGGATATACATATCATCAAGGTAGGCCCCAAGTGTGGAGTGGGTCCCACCGTCCAAGCAATGGATGATGAGGATGAAACAGATGGACGACATGGTATGAATTACATACCTCATGCGGGACCCACAGAATTTGCTGACGTCACGCAGTGGGACCCACTGCTGGACATTTTGGATACAAATTCATAAAGGTGCGTCCAGCATCGTCGCACGTGTTGGACGGTGCACGCACAACAGGTGGGTCCCATGCTCCACGGACGGACAACATGGATGAAACGTACATCTGGGGGGTGCTGGCCCACCAGAGATGGACGGTTGATATATAACACATACATCGTGGTGGCCCACGACCACATCCAGACTGCTAGACGATCTGGATGAAACAGATGGACAACGTTGATAAAACACATTCACCATGGTGTAACCCACCGTCCAGCAATCTGGATAGTGTGGATATAATAAATAAATCATGGTGGGTCCACATCAATGTGGCCCACCACTTGGATCAAACTGATACTTGTGTTTTTACTTCATCCAGGCCGTTCAGGAAGGATAGCATGGATAATACATCATGGTGGGGTTTCCACCGTCCGTGGTGTGGATCTAATCCATCCTTCAAGGTGGACCGCAATAGGAAAAATAGAGAGAGAGAGAGAGGGAGAGAGACCTGTGAAGGGGAGGGACCCCTCCACTATGGGCCCTCCCTAAACTCAATACAATGCATACATCAAGTGGGTCCCACCACAAGTGGGCCCATAAATAGAAATCAATGGTAGAAATCCTAAGATCACCCACCTATATCACTCCTTCTTGGTCCCTTGGCTTCCTTAGCTCCTATGCTCAACCTTTGATGGTGGATAATGAAGTTTAAATGGTGGAGATGAGAGTTTTTGGGGTAGGGAAGTGGGCCACACTTGGCTCTTTCTCTATGGGAATTGCTTGGACGGTTGCTTTCCTTGGGTGCTTGGGTGATGGGAGAAATGAGAGATGAGAGAGAGGTGATGGGATGAAAAGGGATGGGATGGGTGTAAGGAAGGGATGGGTGATATAAGAAAGGGATGGATGGAGAGAGAGAGAGAGTTGACTTTGGGAATGTGAGAGAGATGGGTAGGGTATGGGTTGGTACTTGACTTGTTATGGGATGTGTATTTGATTGATTGATGTGATGGGTTGTAGAGATTCTCTTGAGATTTGTAACATGTGGCATTTTTCTCGAAATAAACGTGGGTCCACAACTCCTGGTATGGGCATCGCATCGGCGCGTGAGACGTTGCGTTGGAACCGCGGTGACGGCGCGGTCGCTAGAGTACAAGTTTCGAGTCGAGTCGATATAGATATACAGGATGCGACTTAGGGTCGCGCGCAAACAGCGATTACAAGTCGTAGGTTGCCTGAATTTGACCGGAAGGACTGCGGGATCTTAAGGAATGGTACAGACTATGATATGGGCCTTACAACATTTCCCACAGGTAGCTCGTGAAGACTCTTCAGATTTAGGATTGATCACACTTGATAGTAACCCAACTGATATATTGTTTAATATCATCATCCGGACGTATAAATCCTTGTTTTATGACCCACTAGGCTTTGGATCTACCTTACTACTGGCCAGGAGTCGTGATTGGACCCACAATGTTGAATGGATGGTGTTGATTTATTGAAAACACCACGGTGGGCCCCACATGAGGGCCGAGTGTGCACGAAAGGATGCATACCCACGATGCGCCGGACCAAGGGCCTGGTCAATCGGTTGTTGACCCGAGCAAGACCCTAAAAAAAGGAGATTTTTCTCTCGTTTTCCCTCCTAGCTACGGTTTAAATGGAGAGCATCCATTTGCGTCAACTATGGCCCACCAACCAACCATATCTAGATAATCTGAACCGTCCATCAAGTCCGGTTGGGGATTCTAACCAAAACCCAGAAGTTCCAACGTGTGAACATATCCAAACGTGTGAACAATCTCGTCCACAAATAGCATTGCGGGCGACGGTTTTCTTAAACGGAATTGTCCGTTTCTAGCTCTATGAGCTGGCAAGTCTGAGAATTCTTTTCTCAATCTTGACTGTTCATCTAAGAGATCCTAGCCCTCCATTCTAAAAATGAGTTAGGGTTTCTCTCTTTGTAGCCAAAATAAAGGAGGTAGAGAGAATCTTTTCTATTATGCAAGTCGGCGTGATCTCGGCCGTGCGTCCATTTCTAGACACTACCAAATCATCTCGGACGTAGGAATTAGGGCGCCCTTAAGCCTCCCACAACAAAGAAAGACCTCACCCGAGATCTCCTTGCGGCGCGAGTCGTCTCGTGTACAAAGGAAAAACTCGTGCACCATTAAGAAATGGTAATGGACCCCACAATATTCAGCAGACCTATCCACACTGTTCATGCATTTCTGATCTTAAGAACAACAATCTGATGATGACCTGCCATGAATGGCTGGTTCATCTTCTTCGTTAAGCAGAAGATACCCATCACCAAAAATGGTGATTGTTTCACTGATCTGATCGGTTCATTCGGTTGGCCAGGGACCCACAATCTCATCTAAATGGTTAGGTCATAGCCACGCAGGCACGTTCGATTATATCGTTGCAAAATGACATAGATTTAAATAACAAGGACCGTAACTAATCCCTTGATTAGTTACAGCCCGAATCTTCTAGAAAGGGATTAATAAAGCTTATTTAAGGTTGCCCTTTTAGGGCAACCCTTTCCTGAAAAAGGAATGACGGAAAGAGAGTGAGGAAAGGAAGAGAGAGCGTCGTCCGTTTGTTGCGGCACTGAGTTACACTGACTCAGTATGAGTCATTACTTGCATCAAGGATGAGCCTGAGCTCTGTTCGGCCATGCAGGGAGAAACCAGAGAAGGAGAAGAGAGAATTAAGAAGAGAAGAACAAAAGAAGAAAAGGAGGAGGGAAAGTCGGAGAGCCTCTTACCGCTACCGAGTTGACTAGGTCGTACCAAGTTCGTGAGTCGAGTCTGGCTCGAGTCAAAGGGAGTTGTTGGAGGCATGGCTGAAGGTTGAGAGAGAGAGGGAGCAAGAGAAGGAAGATAGAAGGAGAAAGAGATTAGAGAGAGAGAGAGAGAGAGAGAGCATGTCTATGCGTCACACCAACTCGACTAGAACTGAGTTGGCCAGATCCTGAGCCGAGTCATTGGATGTCTAGTGAGTTTGGTCTGAGGTCAGGCTCTTTGCTGGCCAATTCAGGAAGCAACAGAGCAGCAAGGAGAAAGGAAGAAGAGAAGAAGCAGAAGAAGAAGAAAATGAGGAAGAAAGAAGGAGAAGAGAAGGAAGAGAGTAGGGTGCTACCGAGTTTGAGTCAACTCAACTAAGTCGGACTGGTGCGGGTTGATTCCGTGGGTCCAATGTCCATCCTGGACATGAATGATTGAGAAGAGAAAGAAAGAGTAAGAGAGGAGAGGAAGAAAGGAAGAAAAAGGAAGATGAGAAGGCGAGAAGGAATTGCAGCATGCCGAGTTGAATTAAGTTAACTCAGCATGTTGACCCAACGATTCTAAGGTCAGGTAGCAGCAAGTCTTGCCCATATCACTGCTAGACTCTCCAATAGAGAAAGTAGAAGAAGAAGATTTGAGAAAGAAGATGTAGAAGGCAAGTTGGGGGAGTTGACGAGTTGAATCGCCGAGTCGAGCTACTGAGTCGACTAATGTGAGTCGTCTTGCCTTCTCCAAATTGAATTTTTGATTTACCATTAATTTTCATTGCTATGATTATTATGATTATTAAACAATTAGCCATTAGTAGACTATTCAAGATAACATTAGTTATTATGAATAAAATTTTAATTACTAAGTACTAATATTTTATTCATCATTCAAAAACATTACCATTACCATCACAATGATTATTGTTACCATGTAGTTAATATTGATTGTATTGTCATGATAATAATTGTCTTGTAGTTACCCACATTATTAACACTTTACTTAATTATACATCAATTATAGTGAAAGCCCTAAAATCTAGGCCTAGACCAAAATTCTAGAATGAAACCCTATACCTAGATTATGATCTTAACCATAGATAGGGCCTAAACTTGGATATAACTATACCATTTTACAACTCCTGATAGGATCCGATCCTAAACTGTGTGCACGAATTCCAATAAGTGTTGAAATGTGAAGCTGACTCTAAGGTGAGGATCACCCTTCAAGCTTTTCTACATCTTGATAATTAGCCTTGCTCACTTATCTTTGTTCATTTACTTTATTAATTGCTTAATGTGGTTCATCGCTCTTATTGATTTTGATTCCTTATGATGATGGATATATTAGATTTAAATTTAATATTTGAATATGCCGTAAGATCTAATTACCTATATTTTGATTTGAAATGAATGTTTTAGTTATGTATGTGTTATATCAATATTATACATGATTTGTCATTCATGATCACTTGATGGAATGATTAGAGGTCCTAGAACTAGTGACCATTTTGTCTAATAAATTAAATGGAACATTTGATGTGGGCTTATCATCTTATAGAACATTTGTTGTCTAAGTGACTGTTGGGATAATTCATTTTCATTACATCCTTGGGATGGGTTGTTTGCCTTATGTGGCTTGATTTGATATTTACCCTATGTGGCTTTAAGGAACCATGTTCATATAACCTTGCAATGATAAGTCCCACTTGTAGAACTATAATTGGCCACTAGTTGAGTAGGTTACCTTAAAATATCTTATTTGTTAGTCTCATGAGCCAGGGATGGTGGAATGAGACACTATGCTTGAGTTGTCGGCCTATGCTGGGTGACAAACTCCCCCATAGTAACCTTTGAGCTTTCTTAAAATGATTGTTTAAAATTGAAATAATAATAGTAGGCTAATCATGCATTTTCATGGCATATGTTCTTTTTCGGGTGACTAGTTCTCTTCGGACATACCCTAAGTACTTTTCCGGGTGGCTAGATCTCCTTGGGCGATCTATATATTATTATGGTATTTTTCGAGTGATTAGTTCTCCTTGGGCGTACCTTTGTGTACTTTTTCGGGTGACTAGTCCTCCTTGGGCGATCTATATATTATTATGGTCTTTTTTGGGTGGTTAGTTCTCCTTGGGCGTACCTTTGTGTACTTTTCCGGGTGACTAGTCCTCCTTGAGCGATCTATATATTATTATGGTTTTTTTCGGGTGGTTAGTTCTCCTTGGGCGTAGCTTTGTGTACTTTTTCGGGTGACTAGTCCTCCTTCAGCGATCTATATATCAGTCTTTTTCGGGTGGCTGGTTCTCCTTGAGCGTACCTTTGAGTACTTTTCCGGGTGGCTGGTTCTCCTTGGGTGACTTTTTAACAGCTGGATGTGCACCCCAAGCTTGTGAGAATGTGCATGCATTCATGCGTTTAAACAAGATTATCTTTGTATGATTTATTTAATGAGTGCATATCTGATGAACCTTATCTGATTTCCATGATAATCATTGTGTAATATTTGTTATACACTATCTCTGATGACTATGATTAATTATCTTGATGATACGATAAATGTTGGGGGTTATACCTCACTGGATAGCCATTGACGCTATCGAACCGTATTCAGTGTGTAGGAGACCCAGATATGCGTATGTTGGTGTTCATGTGGAATGGGAGGAGCCAGATGATCTTGCGACTCTCCATTCATGACTTCACTTATATTTAATTTATACTGTTATATTTTTATAATAGTTAGGACATTGGTTTGTATAAGTTTTCGGGTAACTGCTTGAAACATTTATATCTGCACATTTGGACTCCCTCTTATACTTGATTGCTCATATTCCGCTAGTTTATTAACTTTGATAAAAAGAAAAAAAATGTACATGAAATTTGAGCCATTGTTAAAGGTTAACACTCGGGTTTTTGGAAAACGAGTAGTGTACTCAGGTTTCGGGAACCGGGGTGTTACAAGATGGTATCAGAGAGATTCTAGACAAACCTTGCCTTTGGAGAACAAACTTATACAAACCTTAAATGTCTCAAGTTAGGATGTTGAAATTAGAGATTTGAATCTAGTTAAATCTCTCTTAGACTTAGGGAAAGTTTGAGAATGTAGATGCCCAAACTTCAGTTCCCTTTAAAATTGATAGATTAGCCATTTGAATTTATTTTGGAATTCCCTTAGAGTTAAGGAAAAATTTCGAACTTAGAGACTAAAAATTTTTAGGTTATGTAGAAAATTGTTTAAATAACTGTAGAACTTGGAAACAAAAACTCAGGTCCCCACTATAAACTACGATGGTAGTTATTGAATGTAGAAATTAAGATTTGGTACAATAGGAGGACAAATGCCCACTATTATGTGATTATGATCATCAAGAACATTCCTTGAAACTTGACCCTAAAGAACATTTTTTTATCCAGGATTTGAACTTTTTCCATAATTTTCCTTAGTTAAAATGACATTGTCACAACACTCGAAAAGTGAAACAAACATAGGCGTCATAGGAAATTCCCTACCCACCATATTAAATATTAGGTCAACTTCAAACACTCAATAAATTTTAGAGATCGTACTAAGTCTAAGAATTGTAGTTTGAATTCCTAGATACTTATCTTTAGTTAAGAGTAACACTTCTAATAAATTTCAGTGCTTAGTATTGATTAAAGGTGAAGCGATAGAATTTTGGGTAAGTTTTCAAACCTAGACTGGGCATATGGAGACTAGTTTTGAGAATTAGGATAAATATAACAATTTCGAACTCGAATTCCATGTAGAAATTATGGTTCTAAAATTGTTAAGTAGTGCACTAGGGTACTTAATTGCGCAATGAACATGTAATAGGTTATTTGGGTTTGTATCTCAGAGAAATCAGGCACTCTCCATGAGAAAGAATAAAATTATATAATAATTCCCAAGAGTCTGAACTAATTGGGATCACGAACTGATGGAAAAGCATGTAAGCAAAGCATATGCAGTTTGATCCAAAATTTAATCATAGCAAACGTCAACGATCTCAATGCCTTGATCAAACAGAAGATCGAGATTTACCAGGATTGGAAGACGATACTGGCGATTACACTGTTTTGCGAAAGCAGAGGATTGATGTATCAAGCTCAAACTCACTACAACCATCTATTCATGTTAGCTTGAACACTGGAAATGGAAAATCCTATTGTACCTTTAGAATAACCCAACCACTTGTACCGTAATAATTAACTTATCAAAAATTATTTAGAATTCAATTAAGGTGATTTGTTTATGGCATATTTGTGAAGAGAGTGATTTTCAACATATACTTATCACAAATTCAAGAACAAGAAAATTGGTCTATGCCGTATTCTTAAGAAGATCAAGTCGAAGTATATTGGCTCAAATTGTATGAAGGAATAGGGATTAATCCTATTTTCAACATTACTAACCTTTATCCATATCATGGTGATCCAAATTAATCTTTATCAAGCCTTAGGGCTTATTTGTTTTGCCAATTATATTAGAAATCTAAAAGAACTGAGTAGTGATTACAAATTACTTTACATGTCTCCTGACAACAGTTGTATGTCACCTCAAGGATGACAATTTTACATTATTTAATATATCCATGGTAAAATCATAATGAGGGCAATTTTACATTGTTTGATATATCTATGGTAATATTGTAATGATGTTAATTTTATATTACTTTAATGTCAAATTATCTATTAATGTTATAATTTGGATGAAAATTTTTATAGTAATTACATGAAAAGTGTAATGATTACAAATTAAAGTACTTGTTTGTTGAATACATCCACATTTGATCTATCATTCCTATGTTTGGTTTAGTAATGGTAAAGTAGTAATGATGACATGATTACTTTACATTAATAGGGAAATGGATAAAATAAATATGCCTCTTAATGGTTTGGGCATGCATTCTTCAATTGACTTATCCAAATGTATATGGTCTATAAGTACAATACAAGATGCCTACACTCAATATCTTATCTAGTAAAAGAAAAACTCTTAGTTCGAAGATACTTGGATTAATGAAGAAGAGTTGCAAAATTTGAAAAAGAGTTGAGGATGTCCAAGCCAAACTCTGAGGTTGAGTTCTTTTGAAGACTGATGTAACCTACAGTGGGGCAGTAAGAAGTATCATAGCAAGATAACAAGGGAATGGGGAACCCCCTTTATAAATAAAGTTTTGTGCCTAAAAGGAAAAGAAGTTAAAAGTTGTGTATTTTCTTTCTTTATGAAATCCTTTGATATGTTTGAAAGTGAGTAAGTCCTCTCTTGTATTTGGGTGAGTGAGTCCCTAAGACAAGCCAACGGTCACATAGTGTTGGCCCAGATATAGGCCCAACAACCCCAGAAATAACCGTTTGTGGAGTAGCCTGAATTGTGGTATAGCCGTTAGTACTGAAGTATGAAGTATGACTAATTGTCCTAGAGGGGGATGAATAGGATTTTTTCAAAATGTGTTATTTATTAACAATAACCTATGCCTAAGTTTTACAGACAGAGAAGTAAGGCAAAGTAACTCTATGGCTTCCAAGCCAGTAGAGGGTCCAATTCACATAGGCTTATGCAAGATACATATGTAAAATTAAAGCCTATAAGGATAGTATGTATTATGTGTGGGATGTGACCTCTATCAATACTTATACATAAACCAAATCATGGATCAATGTGAACATATGACAAACATAAGCATAATTAAGTAAATGTACTCAAAACAATCCCAAACATAATCATGTATAGTGGTTCGGCTACTTGTCTACTCCACTCCTGGCAGACTCACTCTCCTAGAGTATACCGGATTTCACTATCCAATGGTTTTAAATCAGGTTAACCATGAACTTTCACAACCTACACAAGGTTAAACTAGGACACCTACACAAGGTTCTTAGATGCCTACACAAGGCAACAAATCATACCTACGGACACAACACGGGGAGCCTACACAAGGCAACCCAAGCCTACAAAAGGCAACGCGAGCCTACACAAGGACACAACACATGGAGCCTACACAAGGCAACGCAAGTTTACACAAGGCGACATGAGCCTACACAAGGCTCAACCAACACACGACTTGAAATTGTGGTTTAGACTGCTGATACTGAAGTATGAATGTATGACTAAGGTCCTAGAGGGGGGTGAATATGATTTTTTCAATAAATATGCCAATTTAAAAATCGTTCTTGCAAAGCTTAAACTAATCTCAGGTTAAACTAAGCAAAGCAATCAAACTCTAAAGGCTTCCTAGCCAATAGAGGATCCAATCTTATAGACTTCTAAAGATATATCAATCATCAACTAGTCTATAACATGGTGAACATGGTGAATGGAATATGCTACTTATCAATCTTAAGCATTTATCTTATCATGCATACATATCTAATCATATAAGCAAGAATTAAGTAAATGCACAAATGACAATTCCAAACACAAGCATAAATCCACAAACGCACTCTCCTAGAGTATACCGGATTTCACTATGAGAGGTTTTAAATTAGGTTTACCTCAAACCTTTACAACCTACACAAGGTATAGCCTACACAAGGCAATCACTCATGCCTACACAAGGCAATCATACATACCTACACAAGGTATTTGCCTACACAAGGCAATAACACATGCCTACACAAGGTAATAACACATGCCTACACAAGGCATTAAGACATGCCTACACAAGGCACTCGATCAAGCCTACACAAGGCTATCACACATACCTACACAAGGTATTGAGTCCTACAGAAGGACACTTTACGTATTATCCCGTCGGAGGCCTATGAAAGGTCTTAGCGAGTTTGTAAAAATAAACTCTGAAACCAACTCCCACACAAGGAAGAAATTTCAGTCTTTGGACTCTTATACTTACTTTATAAGAGGAAATTCCCTTCTTGATGTAGCTTGTAGGTTGCTTGATCTCTACTTTGTTGGGCTTCAATCAGCTCCCTGATGCTCCCTCGATCTCGATGGTGTGGTTGATCTGATGTTCCAACTTCACGATCAGTTTCCTTGCTTATGATGTTCCTTTTTGGGTAAACAAGGTAATGGGAGTAGGTTGAATCTCTTATAACTTGATGGCAAGTGGATTTCCTAGGGGATTCAACTGATGGATGCTCTAGAGTATGATTGGGACTAAGAATATACCAATAGGTTTGGTCTCAATACTCTAATGAAGGCTAGAGATCATGTTCTTCATTAATAAGAGCTTTAAATGCTCATTGAGATGATGAATCATAATGAAAAGAACATGAATCTCATATGGATAAAGTCTAGGATGGCTAGGGTAAGCTTGGGATGCACTAGGGACTCTAGGATGCCTTAATCCATGATTTCTGTAAAGATCTGGGTGCAATATTTATAGAAAAAAGGTTCCAACGGATCTAGAACGGCTACATTTCGGTCCTACTGAGGAGTCCTTCGGTCGGACTGAACTTTCTTTGGTCGGACCGAATTAAGTCCTCAGGTTCCTGGACTTTTTGTTCACTTTTCGGTCAGACTGATGATTCTCTTCAGTTGCATTTGGTTGGACCGAATTTAAGTTCGGTTGGACCAAATTAACTCCAAACCTTGCTGTGTAGATTTGCTCATTTTCGGTCAGACCTAGACTACCTTCAGTTGTAGTCGCTTGGACCAATTACAGCTCGGTCGGACTGAATTAGCTTGGAAACTTGTTGTATTATTTTGAGTGATTTCGGTCGTTTAGAAGGTATCTTCAGTTGGACCGAAAGTTGCTATTTTCATTATCTGTTTAAGCAGTTTCCAACTTTTTGAAACCAAACTTTAAGGAGATATGAAATGGAGCTTTTTGTGGTTTGATGTTTTATTTAAACTAATCTGATTTAAATGATTTTAAACTCGCAAGTATATAAATTAGATGTACATATGGTACGTATTACAAGATCGTTCCCACGAGGACTGGTTGTCACAATTTGAAATTTACGATTCTTCTTAACTAATCCAATAAATAGTTGAGCGAACTACTAACACAAATCTATGAAAAATAACTGAGAGCAATAAGGAAAATTCAATCAAAGGGAACACTAGGGCTTTTGAATCCACCCCTAATTATCCTGACCCTTGTTTTACCTGTTGATTTACCCTAATTCAGATTGATATAAATTTAATAAATAAGACACACTCTATGTCCTTGGTCGAGCATATAGAATGTATAATCCCTTAAAGCATAAGGATCACATTTTTCCATCCATGGTCAGGCATGAATAGATGTAATTCCTATTTCTTTCTCTCTAAGGAACCTGTTCATGGTCAGACACAAGCACCTAGAATAAGATTCCAAACAACATCCACATCTAGACTTTGGTTAAGCTCATAGAATGGAGAAGTACGGAGTTTTCAATTAAGCACACTAGAGGAAGAAACAAATCAATCAATTTAGATGAAATCAACAATAAACAAGAGTTATTCAAATTAGGGGTTTCATCTCAGCCCTAGCAAAAAAATTAGAAACTCATGATATGTAACACAGATTCAAATGAAAAGAATAAAAATATAATTGATAAGAACATCCCTTGAATCTTCCAGCACTTGGCAGAAGAAATTTCTTCTAGAGCAATCCCTCCTCTCTATCTCTTCTCTTTTACGTCCACCCGCTCTTTCTCTTTTATCACACGGACTCAATGCCCCCCTCTCTGACATCTCTTCTGTCTTTTATAATACCACAAAGGTTGGTCGGCTGTAGTAGTCGGTGAAGGAATCTCCTGCATGCGGACGGAAGCTGGATGTCTTTATGCAACAGAGAACTCCCCTTTAGTCAAGTAGATGGTCCAAAAACAACCCATTTTCCTTGCTCTCTTCTCAAAGAAATAATATACCCTGGGACGTTTTGGGGTAGCCCACATGATGAACGGATCAGATCTTCCATCGGATCATGGACATGATCGTGCACTAATCCCAAAATCGGTCGGTTTCAGACTCTCAAACAGGGCCTGCGTAACCTGACTTACGCCTTGACGTTGGTGGGGCCCACTTTGCTTTTGCTTTGAGAAATCCACTCTGTTCACTTGATTCCTTTCGGAATTTTGGTCGAGAATGGTCAGTTTTGAATGTCCATAGATGTGGCCCACTGAAGTGATCTTGCTCCAACGGATGTGAATAAATTTCTTGTGATTATAGTGATCGGCACATGCGCTTGCATGGCTGACAACGGTCAGCATGGTTTTGATTAGTTCGATCCCCCCTGTATGATGAACGGCTTGGATTATTCAAATGGGTCATGATGGAGGCCCACTGCACATCAAACGGCGCCCCCTGTTTCACGTTTTTGCGAAGCTAGAAACGGAAGTTTCTGTTTTTGAATGGGAGTCGGTGGGGTCCACATACTTGGTATCTTAGAAATCCACTACATCCACTAGCTCTGTGAAGCTGATTTAGGAGATCATTCCAAATTTGAAGCGGATCCGAGCTTTTTGAGGGCCACCACGTGGATTAATGTCTGGCAAAAGATCTAACCCTGACACTCTTATCTATATGGATGGTTGCAAGGTAATAGGAGGTTTAGGTCATCTCTAGATGCAATGGTCGGTCGGGATTAATGTTTTTGATGAATGGTGGGGTCCACTATCAAAACCCAGTAAACACGTCCGTCACTGGACGTTTTGCATGAACTATTTGGATGCTTTCTTCAAAAAAATAGGTGGGTCCACTTCTGATGATATTCTCGGGGATATACTCCGCTCACCGTCTTTGTCCCACTATGTTATGATACGGGGTAAAAGATGAGGAAGTTTCATAAGTCAGGTGGGCCGCACCATGAAAATTGACAATTACCCTTAAATCTATTTGGTGAATAGTGGCATGCATGGTTCTAGCCATATTTACGAATTTGCCATCAATTTTTCAATAATCTTCCGACGTCTGTCATATCAGAGTGCTCTGTCCAAATTCCCTGAAATTTGGCGGGTATCTCCCATTTTTCATGCTCTTTCCATCAGTTCAGTTTGGGTCTCGATCTCCCAAGGATGTCCAAGATGCTTTCTTAATGGTTATTGTCTGACCTTGCCCATCGGGTCACTTATACACTGATCCAAGGGCTGAATTTTGATGTGTACGGTTAATTTATGATCCTCCGGCCAGATGTAAAGTTTTGAGATGAACGGATGGTGGAAACCCTGTGAACTTGCATTCTGGACAACTTTTGGGCCTCTTTAACCTGAATGGCTTGATTTTCTTGGATCCCTAGCGTGTAAATTCTTTAGTCTTGATCCCGTGGAGTCCCGTCCATTGCATTGGTTACTTTAGAGCGTCAAATCCACGCTTTTAGTACCCTTTCCAGTCCATGATCCTAGATTCACCTTGCATCACAAACACAATTAAAATGAACCGTTAAGCAATATCATGTTCATAAATCTAGGTAGTAATTGGGGTCTGATATGCAATATTCGACCCTCATCACAACCCCCAACCAGCATTTTGCTAGTGACGAACAAAACATGCGAAAAATAATTTCAGAAATAAAAGACAATTCCTGTAAACCCAAGTGACTTGTGAACAAATAGTCGAGATACGAGAATTCTAAGATTCATGAATGGTGAGTGGAATTTTCTCCTTGAATCGAGCTCACGGTAAACTTCATAATCAAGTTCAAAATATTAATCCATTAATTAGAACAATTCTAAACATCGAATTCCATGAGTGTATAGTGTAATCTTGGCTTACAATCATTAAGAGATCCAATTGTCAATATTCATGATACCATTGATAACCAACAAGAGCATTCAGGACACCCAAAACCTAAACTACAACGTGCTTCACAGATCATTCTTTTTCTTTCATTTTTTTTTTTTTATATTAAAAGTGATGTCAAGGAGGGGAATCAAATCCTCACATATAGGGAGCAAACCTATGGTGAAAACTAGTCGCCTAACTTTTTTTAAATGTCAACCATGAGGAATCGAATCTACACTTATAGGGAGCAAACCTATGGTGAAATTCGATCGCCCAATCCTTTTCGCAGGTAGCTATCTTGCAGCTGAGAATTTCCTTTTTATTTTATTCTTCTTATTGAACATGATGGACAAATTTCCCAGGTTGGTTCCTTCCATGCTTAATGATCATCAAGTTATAATTCAATATCGAACTGAAACCTTAATATGTAAGCGAGATGTGTCCTGTGAAATCATGACTCAATCAATGTTTAAAACTTCTAATCATAGATTAACAATTCAAACTTAACTGTGAAATCTAACAGATGACTTAATCCATGAGTCATAAATTACCAACATTATGTATTTTTTAATTCTAAATCCAAGATGGCCGTCAAAATTACTTTAAATTCACAAGAAATTCCAGAAAAATTTAAAAATTTTCACAATTTTTACTCAAGACCAAGAAAATACTGATTAGTAACCTAATCTCCCGCCCAACCTAAAATCTACATTATCCTCAATGTAAAAGAAATAAGCAAGCAATGCACATGGGACAACGAAAGTAAAAGAGGAGTGATGGAAAGATAGTACCTGGATGAAAGAATCAAAAGGCTTTCCAAAAATATTAGCATAAATGCGGGTCAACATAAGAGAGAAACCAACAAAAGTGAAACAAAAATAACAAAAATAAAATCCTACCTACACCACTTTCGCAAGTGCTCTCGATTGCATTTAGCATATGCAACAAGCCTTTAAACCCCTCGGTTGCCCCTAGTGAATGAGTTGTAGTCTCGTGAGGGTTTGCAGCAATGCTACCCACAAACATTAAACTAACTAACTAAGAAAAAAAATGAAATGAAAGGCCGGGTTGCCTCCCAGGAGCGCTAAGTTTAACGTCTTCAGCCAGACAAGAATGTACCATGAATTAATCTATCTTGATAACCTGGGTCCTCCAAATAAATATCCTCAACATCTTAATTAACCAATCCCAGACTTTTTGAGAACAACTTGAACTGTGCTAGCTGAAATGGGGCAATTGATACCATCGTCTAATAATTTAAGCATAATTTAAGCACTTCCGCTCGAACATCCTCTTTCATGTTAAGGTTAAGCCTCCTTTGCATTTCACGCGATGTTTCCGTATTTTTTTCAAGATCATTACGATGTATACACATAGTGGGGCATACTCCCTTTATGTCTGCTATCGTCCACCCAATTGCTGCCTTATATTCTCTAAGAACATTAAGCAACTTGCTCTCCTGTTCCTTCTCAAGGTTAGAAGCTATGATGACAGGCAAAGTCTCAGAAGGACCTAAAAATGCATACTCGAGATTTGTATGTAATTGTTTAAGGTCAAGGTCGGGTGGTTTCTCAATAGATGGGACCAGTTTAGACTCAGAGGGTGGAAGAGGTTCCACTTTCGCTTTCCATTTTGCAGTCTTCATTATAGGAGTAGAGTCGGGCAATGCATTGACTACTTGAATGGAACTCTCTATGTCAAAATCCATGTCAAAATGTGCTAAGCAAGTCTCAAGTGCATCTTCAGAAGATTGAAGGAAAGATTCATGCATTAGACTTTCAATCATGTCCAGTTCAAATATATCATCCGAGTCTTCCGGTTGTTGTCCAACATTGAAAACATCGAGTTTAATCTTCATGTTATCAAAAGATAACTTCATAACTCCATTCCTGCAATATATGGTAGCGTTGGATGTGGCTTATGACGCCCCGGTCACTGCTTCATGTGAGCGGGCACACGTGGGCGGGCACATATGTGGGCGGGCCCCCAGGTGTGGCTAGCAGGCTACTGTGTGGCTGACAGGCTACTGTGCTGGGCAAGCTATTATTGCAGTTAACGGTAGCGTAACTTGTCCCACATCGGAAGAGTTGTTTAGAGTTGTGGTGGTTATATGTTGGGTTCCTCCCTTAACAGACATGACGCGTTGGCCTTGTGCGCCAAGCAAAACCTCTGTTGTGCACTCTGATGACAGTTGGGTTGGACAATATCATGGACGGGTAGGTGCTGTGTGGGCGGGACCACGGGAGCACCAGGTCTAGGCGAGCTACCAGTATCCTTACCCCAAATGATGCGTTTTAAAGCCGTGAGCTTCGGCAAAGCAGACAATATCATGTGCTGTGGGGGTGGGCCTTACATGGCTAAGAATGGACGTCCCAGAGTAATCGGGATTTGACTGGTAGGATTCTGGACAGGTTGAGTCTCTAGAACGATGAAATCCACAGGAAAATATAACTTATCAAGCTGGATTAGTACATCCTCAATAACACCACGGGGCACCTTGACAGATCTATCAGCTAGTTGTAGTGTTATTTTAGTTGGTTTCAGCTCACAAAGTCCTAACTGCTCATATATAGAATATGATAATAAATTAACGCTCGCCCCTAAATCAAGCAATGCTTTCTCAATTTTATGCTCTCCTATGACACAAGAAATGGTGGGAGCTTCTGGATCCCTAAATTTAGGAGGGGTGTTGTGTTGAATCATGGAGCTGAGTTGCTCCGCAAGAAAGACCTTCTTGTGAACATTCAGCTTACGCTTTTGAGTCCATAATTCTTTAAGAAACTTAGCGTAAGCAGGGACCTGCTTGATAGCATCAAGCAACAGAATGTTGATTTGCACTTTCTTAAATATGTCTAATATTTCATTAAAGTTGTTTCCTTTCTTAACTGGTGTCAAACGTTGAGGAAAATGTGCTTTAGGCTCATAAGATGGCACATGAGTGGTTCCTGAAGAGTTAGAGTGCTTTTGGACTTTGGATGTACTAGTATGTCTCTCCGCTTCATTTTGGTCTTCCGAATTGGAATTTAATTCTTCCCTAGGCATCTCTACTTCGTTCTCGATCTGTTTGCCAGACCTAAGGGTAATGATTGATTTGGCTTGATATTGTTCTTGGTTTGAATTAGAGCCAATCTCATATGTCCTTTTGGATTTGCCACAGGTTGGCTAGGGAACTTACCCTTCTCTCTTTCACTCAATGTGGCAGCAAGTTGACCCAACTGTACTTCCAGCTTGGCAATAGATTGCGCATTTGCATGTAAGCTTTGCTGGTTAACTAGTAAAGTTTGTTGGGTGTCTTTTTGAAATTGAAGTGAACTTGCATAAAAAGATTGAGTGTACCCTAAAGAGATGGTTTCCTAGATTGTGGAGGTACTTGTTGATACTGCGGAAATTGTTGAAGCTGTTGACTACCAACTTGGGGGTAAGGTTGCATAGGAGGATTTCCAGATGGTCCTCCTTGTTGTGGTCCTTTTGCCCAAAAAAAATTTGGATGTCTAGCCCACCCTGGGTTATAGGTGTCTGTGTAAGGATCATTCCCAGTTCTCCGAAAGGTGTTCATAGCATGTACTTGTTCAGAGAGAAATTCTAGAAATGCTGCACTAGATGGACAAGACTGTGTAGGATGGGTGAGACTAGAACATATGGCACATGACTCGACTTGAGTTGTTTGTGGAGGTCCATTATTTAACATCAAAGCATCCACTTTCTTTGTCAGGCTATCAATCTAGGCATAAAGATCTGGCGTGACTTCTATCTCATATATACCCCCTTTCTTCTGTGGTTGGGACTTCTTTCACCTCTATTTGAATAGTCCCATTGCTGGGAGTTTTCACACAGGGTTTCAAAGAAATTCCAAGCTTCAACATCATTTTTGGTCATGAATGACCCTCCACTGGTGGCATCAACCATGCGACGATTTTAGGGTGTCAAACCGTCATAGAAGTATTGAACCTGTTGCCACTTCTCAAAACCATGGTGTGGACATTTAAGAAGTAAGTCCTTCCATCTTTCCCAACATTCATGAAAGTGGTCACCCTCTTTTTGTGTGAAATTAGTAATTTCTCTACAGAGTGCATTAGTTTTGTGAACAGGGAAGAACTTGTTTAAGAACTTCTTAGACAGTTGATCCCATGTAGTGATAGACCCAACTCCTAGAGAATTCAACCATGCTTTTGCCTTATCCTTCAAAGAAAAAGGAAAAAGGTGCAAACGGATCGAATCATCTGAAAAGTTTTGAAACCTAAAGGTAGAGCAAATGTCTAAGAATTCTTTCACATGATGATATGGATCCTCCTTGTCTAAACCATAAAAAGAAGGCAACAATTGTATGACCCCAGGTTTAAGTTCAAAGTGTGCTGCCGTGGTGGCTGGCAATACTATGCATGAAGGCGCATTAAATTGGACAGGAACTGAATAATCTCTAAGTGCTTTAATTCCATTCTCGTCCGCCATTTCAAATAGGATGTTTCTAAATCTTCTACGAAAGGTTCTTTCTATTTTAGGATCAAAAGGTGTTAGTTCTATGTTCAGAGATCTACGTCCTATCATAAACTGAATTACTGCAATGTAGGAAGGAAAACTAAACTAAAATAAGATGCAACCTAAGAGAAATAAAACTAGAACTAAAAATTATGAATTCTTATGTAAACAAGAATTGGAAGAAAGAACCAGGAAAATGAGATGATTGATGACCGACGAATTGGGAGCTCCTCCTTCACTTTGAAGACAATGTTATTTTCAGCTTCCTTCCTCAATTCTTGTAAACAAAAATAAATTAAATTTCCTAAAATAATGCTAGAAAAATCCTAAGCAACAGTTAGTTTCTAAAAAAGAAAGTTTCTAATCTTAGAAATAAAAAGCTAAGTTAGTTTCTAAAAAGGGAAAAATTTCTAAAGCTAAAAAATAGAAAGTTACTTGAAAGAAGAATCTAAATCTAAAATTAGAAAATAGAAAATTTCTAAAAAAGAAAGCCTAGAATTAGAAAATTTCTAAAAAATAAAACCCTAATTCTAAAAATAGAAATTATAAAAAGTAGAGAATTTAGAAAGGGATTACCAAATTAGAAGTTCATGTCAGGACCCTACAAAATAGGAAATAGGTTAGTTTCTAAAATAAAATAAAAAAAACTTTAACCTAAAGTTAGTAAAATCCTAAGACTATGAATTATGATAAGAGAGAATCCTAAATCCAATTGGACCGAAACAGTCCCCGGCAACGGCGCCAAAAACTTGATGTTTTATTTAAACCAATCTGATTTAAATGATTTTAAACTCGCAAGTATACGAATCATATATAGATATGGTACGTATTACGAGATAGTTCCCACGAGCACTGGTTATCACAATTCGAAATTTACGATTCTTCTTAACTAATCCAACAAATAGTTGAGCGAACTACTAACACAAATCTATGAAAAATAACCGAGAGCAATAAAGAAAATTCAATTAAAGGGAACACTAGGGCTTTTGAATCCACCCCTAATTATCCTGACCATTGGTGGGTTGATTCATCTCCCCCTTTTGGTAAGTACTTCACAAACGGTTAGTCCAGAATAGAAGGATGAAGAGAACCATGGAAGCATCAATTATGTAAGATAGAGATTTGCTAATGAGAGCATGCTGTGTATATGAATCTTCAATTATAGTATAATAGAAAAGAGTATCATTATATGAAAGTAAAGCCTAAGGTGGGAACAAAAGGTTAGGCTTAAATGTTAATTTTAACTTTGAAACATTGAGTGGGGTGTAAAGAGAGCATGGACAGCATTACCCAAATCCAAAAAGTGTTGGGGTATACATTCAAAACAACAACAAAAAAAAAATGTTCAGAAAGTGATAACTGTATCACAACAACTGATAGTATGAAACTAAGAAGAGTCCATCGGCTTAGGAGCCACAAAATCATCTTGTCTGCAAGAGAGGTGCGCCGCAATCCTTTACACAGTCCGCTGCAGGGAGTGAATGACATCACCCATGGACTGAACCAGTCTCTCCAGATGGGACTGTCGCTCAAGAATCTGCACCTGCTGCTCTCTAATGGTGGACAGAATGTCATCGGAAGAAGTCGTAGGAGCAGTAGATGGAGCAGCAACGCCTTCAGTTGAGGCATGAGCATCGTCTCAAGGCTCTTCATCTTCAGCGTGTTCCCGTGACCCATGATCGGAGGAAAGTTTCATTTTCCTAAGGCTGTTGGCGGTGAATTTAGGCGCGGTAATCATTTCACCCTTTTCCCCTTTAATGCTGAACTGGGTGGCTAGATGACAGTGCAACAGACCAAAAGGGATTCCTGAGGAATTGGACTCAAAGGCAGAGACAATTTGATGAAAAATCATGGTAGGAAGACACATGGGCTCCCCTTTTCGAAGTTTATATAGAATTTCAACCATGTATGGGGTGAGCTCAGTGTAATTGCCGGAACGGGGATAAACATTTGAAACAAAGAGGAGGTGAAGGATTCGGTAGTCATTTGACATTTCCGAAACCCTAAGAGCATTGCCCTTGCTCCATTCAACATTTTGACCATTATAAAGAAATTGAGTCCACACAATCCTCTTATCCACCGGTGTCATATTAAGTTCAACGGCTTGTTCCTAACAGATAGGCACTTTAATTAGGGAAGCAATCTAAGATGGTGTGATATGGAAGACTTTGCCCCGATATTTAACTTCTAAGGCAAGAGTGTCATGATCATCTGGTTGAGTGCAATGGGATAAGAGGGATTTAACAAGGTTGACATCGACTTTGCCTCCAAAGGATAAAATGGGGTCCCAACCGTGGTGACGAAGAATATCATAGACATTATAGTCTTCAAGGGACGAGGAATCAATATTCCTTTCACAAATAACTTTTCAGGTGGCAAATCGAGCTGCAATAGGGCTTGGAGGAGGGGACGACACATTGGGGCTACTCATGGGGTGAGGATTTTGATGAATGGTACGCCCCCTTTTTGGAGCACACATCTTATACTTGGTACCCAACGATTCTCCTCTATCATGCTTCTTTTTGGAATGACCCTTTCTAGGAGGAGTGAAATCTGGATTTTCATGATAGAGGATGAGAGTGAAGGTGTAAGGACTGGATAACAATAGGAAGAAACCCAATGAGGAATAGGAAGCATAGGAGTGAAAGTACAAAGAGAAATACCTTAGATTCGATTAGCTTCGATAGAAAAACCCTCTAGCTTCGTCTTCATTTACTCCATGGCATTAATTTTCTAGTTGATTAGGAATATATTTCCCATGGACATACAACGATCCCGAAAAGGCCTATGTAAATCCTAAACATCCCCCTTTATACCATTATCTCAAGTGAAAAATGGTAAAGAAAACATACGATTGGGTTGTTGAAAAAATCGAGAGCATGGAGTTTATTGATTTATTTCCATTCTATCTAACCCATCAAGCTGAAGATAGAGAAGTCGAAGACAATAATGACTTAGAACCTGTTGAAAGAGATTTTTCGATTTGCATTAGGTCTCGCAGTCTACCTCTTCAAGAAGGAAGTGAATTTTGGAGAGAGCCCTACTATCCCAATAGGTTCGCAAGACAATTTGGTTATGATCAAACGGTGCCACAGGCAAGAGAAGAAGTCACCCGCATAATGCAGAGTTATGGAGTAGGTCCATATAACTGGGCCTTGATATGGAAATAGCTCCTAGCTAGAAATTATGGTTCTCACTTCATTCTTCCTAGTTTCAACCACCAAGTGCAGGCTTCATATGCTTGGATGTGTTGGTGGTCACATCTGTATTACTTGGTACGCAATTATTTTCCAATTGATCGTCCTATCTGGATTCCTCCTCCTATATTAAGGAATTACAGACCAAAGCAAGGAATAGCCTATTTCATCGAGAAAGATCACGCTGTGACTCCTGGCCAACTTTGTCGAAGAATTTCCACAAAAAAGCCTATCAGGGAAATAAAGCCACCCAATACACTGGAATGATGGATTGCCTTTGGATCTCCTTTGGACCTTATAAAGCGAGCAAAGAGACAAACTAATCCTGCCAATGAATTTGAAACTCCTGGTGCTATTCTTTCTTCCCTTACTAGAGAAATAGAAGACCAAACTGTATGTAACGCCCCGAATCTTCAGGACTCGAGTATATGACCTGTGTCCCAAAAACCCGAGTGTTAACCTTAAAGGATGGTCAAATTCGAGTGTACATTTTTTTTCTTTTATCAGAGTAAGCAAATGAGCGTATTGTGGACAAATCGACATAAAGGAAAATTTCATTATCATTCAAATATACAAGAGGTTGCCCATAATGACTTATACAAACCCATGTCTCGAGGTTTACCAAGTACAGGATTACAAGGATTTAATACATGAAGAATAGTCGAAAGCATATAAATATAAGTCGCAAGATCACGTAGCTCCTCCAGGAAAATACGGTTATGTATCCCTGGCGATCGTACCCTACTTCTCATCAAGTCTGAACATGCATATCATTAAAGTCACCTGTACTACCTGTACGGTTGTATATTTGATGGATGAGTGACCAACTCAGTGTGAATTCTCCTCAAGATTACACACCCCCGCATTAGGTAAGCATAGTTATAAAACAACTAGACAACCAAAATAGAGTAAATGCAGTTTTATTGGATGCATGGATGCATGAATGCAATCATGGACCCGGGTAAAACATCCAGACGGTCTATGCCCCAGGAAAAACATCCGGACGGGCATTGGGGTCGTCACCCATGGATGTGACTGGTCGTCAGCGCAACACTTGGCGTAATCTCATGGGCATAAGGATCCAATTCATCATCATAAATCGATTGGCTGGTCATAAGCGCAACACGCGGCGTAATCGCAGGGCAGAGTGATCCAAGCCGTCGTAGTATGCCATGTATGCATGATTTGCCAACCCATTATTAGTCCATTTACAATCAGCCAATTTAAGTAGCTCAAAGGTCACTACGGGGAGCACAAGGCCCAGCGTAGGCCGACGACTCGGGCATAGTGCCCATGACCACCATCCCTGGCCCATGAGATTACCACCTTAGGATGTTTAATGGTACCCCGTCGATTAGGGTCAATCATATTACAATATATGGGGCTTACCATCACATGGTTGTACAGTATAAACATCGTACCTATATAAAAAAAATATCAAAACAGAACCATATAGGGCGAGTATCAAAATATGCCACATAGGGCGAATATCAAAACCATACGATGAAAACCATCCTTAAAAATCATTGGGCACAACAACCCTGGATGGTAGGCCCACATCAATGATCCATCTAGGCCACTGCTCAATAACCACCAAGTCGAAGGTCCATTACGATCACAACTAGTCAAATTACATCCCAAGTATGGGTGTACATTCATATGTCGGAATTTCCTACTAATGTACCAGTTTAAGTTCCGTAAGCAATCCACAAATAATCCACAAGCATGAACAATTATACAGATTAATCATAAAGCATGTAATACAGCAATTCAATTTCCACCAGCTAACACATGTAATTATAAAGGGAGATATTAATTATGAATTTAAATTAAAACTATAACTTAAGCTAATGAGAAGATGAAAAGCTCAAGGGGAAGAATCATCACCTTATACTTTGAATCGCCTTCTAATGTCGCTAAGTGCTTGCGCCCTTAGAACTGTATCCTACCACAAATCATGAACTTGAACAATTAGGTCCACGTCCCACGCACTACCTACGTTTAAGATCATGGCCTAGGGTGTGAATTATATATCTTAGGATTTTTAATGTAAAATTAGGACTTTCATCTTAAGGTTTAGTCTTAAATTTAGATTCTAGGGTTTGAACTCTAGTTGATGTATTAGTTAAAATTAAATCTTAATAACTACAAGAATACTATTAACATTAGTGTTTTAACTTATATTAGCTAATAGGTTAGTAATGATAGTTCATACATTCATATAGAATATACCGATACTAGGTTCTATACCTAGACTCAAACCCAATACACAAAGTATCAACTTAGGGTTTAGATTACCTAGGTCTAAGATTTCATCCTAGAGTTTAGGTCTAGGCTAAATCTTTAGGGTTTTAATGTAGAGTTTATGGTTCCATCTTAGGATTTAGTTCTGGGTTTAGATTATGGAATATGAACTCTATTTCATGTGGCCATTAATGGTATTTTGAATGAATAAAAATAATCAAATAGTTTAGTTGTGAAATTTAGAAATATCAACAAGGGCTACTATCTCATTAAACTACCTAACATCAACCCATGATGAATAATAGTGCTAATAATTCTAAAACAATTATGATTATTAACAATATTCGTTATTAACAATATTCGTAACACTAATAATCATTTTGATGAAAATAATTAGTATGTCCTAACGTTAGTGTTAATATTTTAAGAACGGCAAAATGAAATACTAATATGATAATTCCTGTGTATGAACCAATATTCATATGGAGAACTTACTAATGGTTAATTATATCTTAAAATTAATAATCCTCAAAATGACAATGATGATAACAATGATAATTGGAATAATTTCAATCAGGGCAGAAGATGTGGGCTCACCTAGTCCACTTGGTTTGAGTCGAGTTGACTCGGCTCAACACAAACACCAACACCTCTCTTTTAGTTCTCTCTCCTTCTCTCCTTCTTTCTTCTCCTCCCTTTCTTCTTCCTGCCTTCTCTCTCTCTCTCTACCTTGGGGAGAACTGAACCCAACCGGGGCCGTCCCAAACTCGAATCGAGTCAGCGACTCGGTCGGCTGAACCAGAACGTGGTGCACCTGCACCACCCTAACTCTCTCTCCATTTCTCTCCCTCCCCTTCTTTTCTTTCTCTCTCTTTTTTTTTCTTTCACTAGGGGTCACACATCCAGCAGTGTTGCTAGACAGAACCGGCCCAACACGCTGGACAGCAGCGGCGGCCCAGTTCGGGTCAGATTGGTGTGGTGCAGCATGGCAACAGCTGCCAGCCCCTTCCCCATTCTTCTTCTTTCTTCCTTCTCCTCTATGTCTCTTCTCTTTTCTTTTCTACTCTCATACTTTTCCTCATTCTTCGCCTGCTACAGACCCAACGATGCTAACGGCCTTACCTGACTTGCGCACCACCACCGGGTCGGGTTGGTGCAATAGTCACCCCCGCTCTCTCTTCTCTCTCACTCTCTTTTCTTCTTCTTTTTCTTTTTGAAGGCCAGCAACCCCACTGGACTCAGACGAGCCTGTCTGACACGTCCAGATCCACCTCAACTCGACGTGTTGCGGCTCCTCTTCAAAGAGGAAGATAATGGCAGATTCTCCCCCTCTTCTTCTTCCTTTAATCCGCCAGCGTGGGGGGTTTCTAGGGGTGTAATGGAGCTTGCGAATGCAGAAAACCGAAGGTTGGACGGCGTTTACTTAATGGGTTCGAAGGGAGAAAGAAGCGGCTGTTTTCTCGGGTCGCTGCGAGAATGGTGGTAGGGTTTGTCTATTGCTCGATCCCATCCCATCTTATGATGTCTCAGGCCCTTCCTAGATCGTTGGATTGGACCCAAACGGTCAGGATTCGTTCTGCTTGAAACCGCCGTGAGTACGACTGGCAAAACCGAAACCAGCTGGTAGTTTTCTCTCTCCACGAGGGAGCCCTAAACCAGGGTGAAATAAGGGCTAAGATTTAAGCAAATGGACGGTTGGGATGGATAGGTGCAAAAGGACGCGGATCGCCAAGCTGGCGGTGCAGCAGTGTTGAGGCATAAAAAAAATTCCATGTCTGGGGGTATTTCGGTAATTTCCATGTCCGGGGTATTTCGGTAATTTCCATGTCCGGGGGTATTTTGGTAATTTCCATGTCCAGGGGTATTTCGGTAATTTCCATGTCTGGGGGTATTTCGGTAATTTCCATGTCCAGGGGTATTTCGGTAATTTTCATGTCCGAGGGTATTTCGGTAATTTTCATGTCCAGGTATTTTGGTAAAAATCCATATCAAGGGGTAGTTTAGGTATTTTGGTAAAAATCCATATCAAGGGGTAGTTTAGGTATTTTGGTAAAATTCCATCTCCAAGGGTAGTTTAGGTATTTCAGTAAAAAAGTATTGAAAAGGGTAGTTTGGTAAAAAGATTGCAAGAAATGTCATTTTAAGGGAAATAAGGTGGTACACCACCATTTAAGAAGAAGCTTGGTGGTCACCATGGTTTAAGGAGAGAAGTTGTTAATATGTGAAGTGATAGGTGGTGGTGATCACTGCTCTGTAAGAGTGGTGGGGCCTATAAATACCCCCTTCTAGCTTCATTTGAAGGGGTTGGATCAGTGAGATCAGTTGCTGGGACAGAGAATGAGAGAGAAGCAAGGCAGGAGAAGGAGAGAAGAAAGACTTTGCGCGGACCCGCGCAACAAAAGTTGATTACGCGCAGCCGCGCAATTGAAATTGCTGACATGCAACCATGCAAAGCAAAAGAGAGATGGCTTTCACGCCACTTTTCAAGGGAGGTTGGAGAAGACCCTTTGCGCGGGACCGCACAATGGAAGCGAGAGAATTCCCATACAGCTATATGCACAGAAATGCTGTCTGAGGGAGTGTTGCCTTTGCGGGGGACCGTGCAAACCTCCAATGGAAGCCGGATCTTCGTTCGTGTGCGAACAGAGGAAGAAGCCATTTTCCTTCTGCTGTGCTGCTGGCGGGGTCTATTGTGGCTGCCTTTTGGAAAATCCACACCGTCCACCGTCTTCCTCTCGATATTTCGACAGTAGAAGATCGGTCTTAATCATCTGTTGACGTGGTCCATCTAGATAATCAAGCTGCAACAACGGTTGAACGGTTCGTTTGCGATCACCATAGTGATCATATGAATGATCATGGTCACCAAAGATCAGCATCACCTTATGGGTTTTTCTCCCTCTACCAGACAGACGATTCAGATCTACCTTTCCTTGCATGAGGGTGGCCCACAACAAAAGGACGGAAGCTCGGTTTTCAACAGAGTCGACGTCGACTTGTGAATTTCGGTGGGCCCTAGATCGATGGTGATGAAGAAATCTACTCCGTTCATTAAATTCACGACGAAAAACTATCTGGAAAGGACTATTTCTGAAGTAAAATCAGTGCAGCCCATGAACCTGTTCACTTCGTTGTCCATTTCATGTTCGATGGCTAGGATGGTGCAACAGCCTGCATGGTTTCAAATTGCCACTTTGGCAACGATTAAATATCATTTCTAAACAGAATGGACAATCCAGATCAATGATTTGAGTAATGATCAGGCCATACTAAGAAAATTGCAAACAACCAGTGAAGATGCTGTGTATTTGTGAAATGAAGAAGAAGAAGTTGGTCAATGGGCTTTGACCGACTTAGGAAGATTCCATGCACGTCAAGTGCACTCGTGCACTATATACATGCGATGTACACGTGATCTCAGTATGATGTTCGTGGGAAATTAGCTCCGTCCCTCCGCTTTGCCATTATATTTAATGCTTTGAGACCAACTTTGAAACATATTCAGATATCAAGCAGGCTACGAATCATGATTTCGGGTGCTGATCTGTCAGTTTGGCCATTTTCAGAAGGATCCAGGAGCTAAAATTTGACGTGTACGGCTAATTCGTGGTCCCAAGGCTGCATATAAAGTTTCGAGCTGATCGGATGGTGGAAACCCCGCAATCTTACATTCTGGATGGTTTTTTAGGCCCGTTTGAAGGGACCGTTTCACATTTCAAGGAAGATTAAAGGAAGAATGACTGGAAGGATGCTCAAAGCTGATTTCAAGCCCGAGATTGGCTGATCAAATCAGCAATTTCTCCTAAGTATCTAGAAGATGACCAAAATAGCGTCGGAATGCTGTTGAAATTTCTATATGGAAGACTTTGATTGATTATACTTTGTTTTCAGAATCAAGGGAATTCGAGGATGTAAATGAACTCAGAATAAATGTGATCAATGTTCTCTCATTCTTTCTTTGTTATCATTGAAATAATCCCTCAAATCAAACACATTTGTTTTCTTGTCGAAACAGGCAGATTTCTATTTTCAGAAAAGGTTGTGTTTGTGGCTTGATTTGAGGCTGACCTTGTGTACACGTGTGTGCATTTCAACGGGTGAAACCACCCAGAGTTCGTGCGGGACTGTCACCCGGTCGTGATGAACGGTTCAGATCGCCAGAACCAATGGCGCAGTGGGCCATGATCATAGACAAGGACGGTTGTCCGTTCGCTGTTGAAAACCGGAGGGAGAGAGAGAGGCTTTCTATTTTAAGAGAAAGCTCGGTCTAAGGAGCTTTGACTACTCCAACTGGTACGGTGCACGGCAAGTGCACCACCCCAGGTACACATACAACGCATGTGTGGGGCCCACTGTGATGTTTGTGGGAAATCCACTCCATCCATTTTACTCTGGAGGCCCCACGCAAAGTCCCTAATCAAAGATCAAGCAGATCCAATGCCTAGGTGGGGCCCACGACTTATTCCTAGCTCCAACGGTGGCTTTCTATTGATCTAGTGGTCGGATCACCCCAAGATCGGATGTCAATGGTTGAAAGGGTCCAAGGGGCCATTCATAAGGCTTTCATCATTTATTATTAGCCGATACTTATATGGATATAGATTTCGTTACTTTTGTATATTTCTTATAATTAAAATAATTAAAATCTCACATATGATATGTAAATAAAATTCCTAATATTAACATACTACTACGTACATGTTTATTACCCATGTATCTATTAACACATAATTCATACTAACACCTTATAAACATATGTATAAATGAATTGAAAATATCATATTAAAATCACCTTTGTATTTAGTAATATTGTTGGATGATATAAAATTTTATTAAAATACCTAATATCCTTTGAATACTTATTTCTAAAGGATATTTAATACTACATAAATATTTGTAATTCAATTATACATTGTAAGATTTCCATTCATTATGTTTATGTAATATAATATTATTTTCATAATATTTCATATACATTAAATATATGCATATCACTTTAACATGAAATTTTAAATCTTTACAAAGTACATACTTTTCATAGTGCATATATTTAGGTTGCATTATTTATATATATATTTATATTAAATTAATCTACATGGTAACACCCGAGTACTGGAAAATACGGGGTGTTACACTGTAGCTGCAGCTTCTCTTTCTGTGGATCAAACTGTGACTGCAATTTCTCCTACTGTGGGTCGAGCTGCGACTGCAACTTCTCCTATTGTGGGGTATTTCATGCTTCTCCGATCACTCGTTCACGAGCTAAGTCCTTATCTCCTCAGGTTCAAGCTTTACGAGTTTCTCCTCCTGCCGATGTTTGCCTTTTTTTCCTATTAAAGCTGGTCCTTTTCGTAAAGGCAAGCAAACAGCTTCTGAAGAGAGTTGGTTGGAATATTCGGCAGAAACTGAAGTCTCTGACACCTCTTCTTCCACAAGTCTAACTGATGAAGGAAATGTTTTAATAGATGATAATCGAGAAGAGGATGCAGAAGTGGATGTTGGTGAAGAAGGTGAGATTGAGGCTAATGTTTCGATCATTGAAATTCAGCCAGATCATTAAGCCATTTCTTCTTCGGTTAGGATGGCTCCTTTTGAAGAGGAACAACTCTAGTTGTTCTCCAGGCGTGAACATTTTCATCTCTTTCAATGCTTTATACTCTCCTTGTCTTGCGGAAACTGCTGATGTGATTGAATAAGGCCCCACTATACTTCCAATTATAACATAAGTTCCTACATCCAGAGAGGCTGGAATTTCTCCATCAGAGGCTCAAGCAGAACCAGAGGCATTGTTTTCTCCTCAGAGCATAGAAGTGAATCAAGATACTTCACAGATTCCATCAGTTATTAATGTAGTTGCTAAAACTCCTGTTCATGTTGAGAAAACTTCTACCGCACGTCCTTCTCCCATTTAACCAGTCGCTCAAAGTTTGGAGTTTCCTTCTGATCCCTTGACATTCTAACTCCAACAACTTTGAATTCATGTACCGGAGTCCAGGAACTTTCTTTTAATGTTGCAGTTGCTGCTACAGACGTTCCTATATCTTCAGGGATAGAAGCATCTTCTATACCAACCACTTCTCAAGCTGCCCCCAGAGATGGTATACTTTTCTTTTCATTCTTTCCGTTCTCATATATTTAATGTCAACACTCCTAATCATATTATTTCTTTTCTCTTTTCTCCTGAAAAAAAAAAACTACAGTTGTTCCAACTTCAAGTGGATCTATAGGTCCTAATTCAATGGCCATGATTTTTGAAATTTTTTTTTGGAGAAAGTATCACCTCTCATGCTTGTATTCTTTAAGAATGTTATTTCTGTCATCATAAGTGCCTTCAAGGATCCTGCGCAATGGCCTTTCTTGGATAGTGCCTTAGCTATTCTTGATCATTCAGCGAGGCTGGCCCACATCAATGTTCTTCCTCTGTACAACTATTTGTCGCAATTCTATGATTCTATAAATAATTTGGAATCGGCACAAAGCGTAGTTATTGCTCTAGATATTTTGGATCGTCAAAGAGAATTAATGTCCCTTAATTAAGGAGAAGATTTCCCGAACTGATAATCTTATATCTGGTTACGATGTTGAACATCAATCTCTTCATGACAGGCTGAAGGCTTCTGATAAGAATAGGATAATCATCGATAATCAGATTGCTTTTCTGAAGAAAGAGATTTCTTTACTTGAAGTCAGGAGGCGAGAAGAGGAATTGAATGTTTGCAAGATCAGGAAGAAATTGAAGTTAATGTTCATATTGCTGATATTGAAAGGGCCAAGCGAATGAAGGATAAAGAAGTTGTTACTTCTCTGGATCAAGAACTGGCCGATGTTCTTGATTAAGCCAAATTATTCTGGAGGCTGAACTAACTAATGCTGCAGCACAAGTCCAGTTGAAAGGGTATTTACAAAGATACATGATAGCATTGGGTATGTCAAAAGATTTGTAGAATTTTGCTCTTTATCATCGTATGTAATCTCTTTTGTCTTGTAAAGTTCATGAATGAATTTTAGTGTCTTATTTAAAGCGAACACATTTTTAGGAATCTTACCAAGATATTTAATTTTGAGCACATGTTTAGACAATATTGTCTCTATTAATTCATATAATCATGCTTTAACAAAACATACAATTTCTATAATGTAATGTAGTGACAATTTATCATGATTGTTAGTATAATGTCCCCTATGTGGTATTTATTTTAATGGGCGAGGCTAATTTTCGGTTTAAAGTTAATTTGACATGCAGTTTAAGCTCTTGAGTAGTGGAGCGATCATAGTTTTTTAAACTCATAAGTAGTTGGAGTCGGGTCTCACATGAATGGCCTCTATAACTCTTTAGAATTCATTGGACTTATCACGGGCGGGGGAGTTCACAAACTGCGGTCCATTAGAGGGGCCCGGTGAAGCTACCGGGGCAATGAACTCGGTGGGTTTTACACACAGGGTTAGCCACAGTAACTCTCTAGAGTTCACGGGGCGCGCAAGGCTACCTTTGGGTACCAAATCCAAGCCTGCCGGTCCATCAATGAGGGGGTATTTTCGTCTTAGAGACCTTGTCCTCATGAGTTACAACTGAAATCAAGCTAGGAATCTGAGGGGTCTTTTGCATGGTTGGCCTATCTATGGACAATGGCCAAAGAGCACACACTGCTACCTACTTTTTCTTCGTTTGCAAGGTCAGACCCATTCACAAGAAGACATTTTCTCTCACCTTCCCCCGTGACACTGTCGGAAGCTGTACAGATGGCATTGGCCTCATGTGTGATTGACCTTTTGTGGAATTTTGCTTGTTTAAGGCTTTTGGTCGCTGGCTTCATCCACTGCCTGCATGGGTCTAAGCATGTGATGGCCTATACGGGCTTTTTAGGGCCACTAGCTTCTCACTGCTGCCCATATAATAATAATTTTTTTATCGCTGATGATGACAGGTCTCATACATAGTTGGCTGTATAGGCTTGGTTATAATGTTGCCGTAAATGATAAATCGCTATCGCTGTCGTAGAACTCACATGTAGTTGGCCTTATAGGCTTATTCCACTACCGTGAATGGTAAATCAATAATTGATATATCGCCACTATAGTATATCGACTTGGTAATGATAACAATTATCGATGATATAACTTTTGTATTAGCGATTGGCGATAGCGATGGTTGTTAATTTGGTGATACTCATCGGCGCTTGACGATAATCGACGATTACATCATCTTTGACATACTTGAACTTGATATACTCGAGAATGCTCAAGAATTTTGCCTTTATTCATATATGAAAGAATACATGGCATGGCCTTTTAAGGATTTTTCATCGTTCTGCTTGTTCTTGCCCCCTTTTGATATAGAAGGATTATACTGATAATCTTCTTGATCAAAACTTTATCCATCTTCAGGGATGATATATTTTGATGAAGCGAGCATTGACTGTCTATCTTGGTTCACAACTCGATAAGCTCCATTGGAGTATACTTCGGTTATTATGTACGGACCATCCCATTTAGGGTCAAACTTGCCCCCTGTTCTGCGGGTGACCACTATCGGTCTTTTTAACATCAATACCATTTCATCTTTCTTGAAAGAGCGATGCTTAACTTTATTGTCGAAGGCAGCGGAGATTCTTGCTTGATATAATTGCAATCGCTATTGAGCTTCCAGTCATTTTTCGTCAAGCAAATCTAATTCAGCCAACCTTATTCTTGCATTTTCATCATGTATTATCGACTGGTGTACTGCTACTCTGAGCGATGCGACTTGTGTTTCGATCGGGATGACGGCTTCAACACCATAAACCAATGAATATGGCGTAGCTTTCGTCGCAGTTCGGTGAGTAGTCCTTTAAGCCCATAGAGCTTCTTGTAACTTTTTGTCCCAATCGTGCTTATTTCCAGTGACAGTTTTCTTTAGTATTTTCACGATCGTTTTGTTGAATGTTGAATGCCTCTGCCAATCGTGCTTATTTCCGGTGACTGTTTTCTTTAGTATTTTCACGATCGTTTTGTTGAATGCCTCTGCTAATCCGTTGGCCAGTTGATAGTAAGGTATTGAAAATGAATGATGAATACCAAAATTTTGACACAACTTCTCTATACCCCTATTCTTAAAAGGAGTGCCATTATCGATGACAATTCTTTTTGGAATGCCATGGTGATATATTATCGCATGTCGGATAAAATTCATGACATCTTTTTCTTTGACATTTCGAAGTGCAATCACTTCAATCCATTTGGAGAAATAATCTGTCGTTGCCAATATATATTGTTTTCCTTTAGATGACGGTGGATTTATGGGACAGAGACGTCGAGTTCCCAGGTGGCGAAAGGCCAAGAAGCTGCTGACTGATGAAGATCTTTAGGAGGCATATGTATGATGTCACCATTGATTTGACATTTATGACATCGTTTCGCATAATCAATAGCATCCTTGAACATTTTGGGCCAATAATATCCCATTCGATGCACCCAATGGAATAGATTTCGGCCTGCTTGATGTGCTCCGCATTCTCCAGAATGGGCTTCTTGCAACATTTGATTTTCTTCTTGCGTATCTAGACATCGCAACAGCATTTCGTGGCAAGATCTTTTATATAATATTTGCTTCTTGCGTATCTAGACATCGCAACAGTGTATCTACACATAATGAATCTCTTCAATCTCTATTTGATTTGTTGTCTTTGTGCTGAATCCTCTGGTAGAATATCATACTTGAGATAATCTACAAAAGGCTGGCGACAATTGTCTGCTGTAACCTCCAAACACGATATAGGAAGTACTTCAGCAGCTTCATTAATAATTTCTGATGATGGCAAGAACCTTCTTTCTTTTATTGTTACCTGAAGAGGACTTCGATCTGGATAGGATAAAGCTGCTGCCAGGCTAGCTAAAGCATCTGCCCTTGCATTCTTGCATCACGGTATATATTTGATTTTCACATGATGGAACTGCTCTAGCAGTCACTGTGCTCATTGAAAGTACGGTAGGAGCTGCAAATATGTATAGAATGAGTGGTTTGCCATTCACAGTAGCTACTAGTACTGGAGGCTGTTTCAACAGTTCTTTGATTGAATCGAATGCATTCTGACAGGACTTATCCCAAACAAATTCTGCCCCTTTCTTTATTAGATGAGAAAATGGCTGACATCTTCCTTCCAAGTTTAAGATAAAATGGTGAATATATGCCAACTTTACTTGCAAGCTTTTTAATTTCTTCAATGTTTTCGGTGGTGGCATTTCTTGGTTAGCATTGACTTTTCCTGGATCGATTTCAATTCCTCTGTGCCAAATTACAAAGCTGAGGAATTTTCCTAATGAAACACTAAAAGCACATTTGGCTAGATTCATTTTTAACTGTTTCTTTTTGAGCCGCTGGAAGACTGAAGTCAGATGTTCGTGATGTTCTTCATGGTCATTTGATCGGACTACCAAATCATCTACATAACATTCAACGTGCTTGTGCATCATGTCTTGAAAGATGTTCTGCATTGCTCTTTAATATGTCGCACTAGCGTTCTTGAAACCGAACGGCATAACTTTATAGCAATAAATTCCTAATGAAGTTCTGAATGTCGTGGCTTCTTCTTATCTGATTATACTCGGCATAACCATCCATGAAGGACATGGCATATATTTTTTCGTACTGCCGATTAACAACTCAGTTATTGGCAATGGGAAATCGTCTTTCAGACAAGTCTCGTTTAGATCTCTGAAGTCGACTCATACCCTGATATGTCCGCTTTTCTTCTTTACCAGGATGATATTCGATATCCATTTAGGATACTTAACCTCTCTGATGAATCAAACTTTTATTAGTTTGTTTATTTCTTCTTTTATCAAAGGAATTAGGTCTGGATGGAATCGTCTTTGCGTTTGTTTAACCGGCCTCTTGTCTTTAAAGATGTTCAATCGATGCATTGCTACTAATGGTTCCAGGCCTGACATTTCTACGTACGTACAAGCGAATACATCTTTGTTTTCTTTCAAAAGCTTGATATACTGATCGACTTCTTGCTCAGGGAGGCTGGCGCTTATGAATGTATTCCGTGGCTCTTCTTCCGTTCCCAGATTTATTTCTCGCAAACTATCAATCGTCGGTTGCCACCCATCTTCCATCTGTTTAGGAGCTATTTCAGGATGCTTAATTCAGAATCTGTTTCTTTTCCCAAGTCGATTGCAACCATATTCACCGAAGATTCTGTCCGATTGGAATTTGGATTCCTTTTCCATAATTTAAGCCGGTTGGTTCTTCATAATCAAAACTCATGTTCTTCATGCTTCTTCTGCTAGCCGGACTATACCTCTTGATATCTTCGAATGTCAGTTTTTCGCAATTCATGCTATTATCGGCCTTTTCTTCTGCTTTCGTTCCTGAAGGGGCATAAAATTTGATCGGCTTTAGATACTTCGAACTGGATTTAACATGAAAACTTTTCGGAATGGCGGGAAATGGCCCATTCCTTTCAACATATGACAACGACACTGTATAGTTTGATTGTAGAATTTTCAGCTGTTTGGATGATAATAATGTTAACGGAGGCTGTCCTGGTTGTCTCAAGAGTTTTGACACGAAATAGAATTTCTTTTCCGTGTTTGCTGTCCCAGACAATTCTACCTTTACAGCTTATTTTTCTATCATCTCCATATGAGCATTTCTTGGAGCTTTATTTTCATCATTCTTCTTTTCTTCCTCTCTGACGAATCCATTATAATAACTGGCATCGACGAAGAAAGCTGTAAGACCCGTATCCTCGCCCGTACCATTCCGTAGGCTTCCACGGTCCTCCGGTTGAATTTCGGTGACCTGCGTTATGTTATCGGCATTTATGCGTGATCTTGAGTCGTATCTCACTTTTCAGAGTCGGCTCAACCCGAGACTTGTACCCTAGCGACTGCACCGTCACTGCAATTCCGATGCCACGTCTCGCACACTGAGGTGATGCCCAGGCCAGGAGATGTGGGCCCGCGTTCAGTTTGAGAAAAAACACCGCGCGTTATAATCCCGAGAGAATCCATCACATCAAATGTCAAGTACACATCACATCACTCCCATCACTCACACCCATCCCCAAGTACAACTACCCATCCCCAAAAGTCAACTTTCCATCACTTCACCCATCCCTCTCCCCATCACTCCATCACTCACATCACCTCTCTCTCTCTCATCTCTCTCTCATTTTCTCCCCAGCTCCATGAGAGCAACTCACGTCCAAGCAAGCTCCATGAGAGAGCTTTGTGTGGCCCACTCCCTACCACTCAATCCAACCCTTCAAAGTCGATCTCAACCGTTAAAATCCACCCCTTGAAGCTCTAGATCACATCGGTGGGAGGAGTCCGAGAAGATCAAAGGTGAGTGATTTTATGATTTGAGGGTCCACTTGTAATGGGACCCAAGTGATGTATGTGTTGTATCAAGGAGGGGCCCATAGTGGCGGGGTCCCTCCCATTTCCACCGATATCTCTCTCTCTCTCTTTTTTTTTTTTTTCTCTCTCTCCCTTATGATGGGTGTGGCCCAATTGATCCACGCCGTGCAGCCGTGTGGACCCACTTGATGAATGTGTTTCATCCAACTGTCCATGAGGTGGACCCCACGCATAAGGTATGTATTAAATCCATACCATTCAGGCATTTGAAGAGATTATTTTATGGCCTGTGTGGGACCCACCCTGCACGTGTGTCAGGGGTGGGGCCTACCTTGATGTTTGTATCACACCGTCTAAATAGACGATGGGGTTACACGCAGCTCAAGGCCAGTGGTTTTAATCCAGCAAACGCTGGTGGGGCCAACTATGATGTATCTGTATATCTAGCCGTCCATTTGTCATGGGCTTGGGCCCACCCCACACGGGTGACACGTGCGGGTGGGACCCACTTAAAATTCAGGCCGTCCGTTGGACGGACGACCAACTATCTGGATGTTTTTTTAAATTAATATAATATAATATAATATAATATATATATATATATATATATATATATATATATATATATATCGGTGGGTCCCACACGTGTGGACCCACCTGACCTATGTATCTATCCTGGCCGTACGTGGCCACCTGGATGTATGTGTGAATCCATGCCGTCCATCCAGGAATGAAGCTGATTCAAATCTCTGGTGGAGCTCACCACCGTCCAGCACGTGGGACAGTGGGGCCATCCATGGCGCATGTGTTTTGTCTATGCCTTCCATCTGTAGGGCCCACCAATCTGTTGTATGAAGTGCTCCCACACCTTCCAGTAAAGGACGGTGCTGCTGGAGCACCTTGACGTAAGTGTTTCATCAACGCTATCCATCTGGGCAGTATCAAGGCTGTCCATCTACTGGACGGTCAGCGGCCCCACCATGATGGATGTTTTCCATCCAAACCGTCCATCCATTTGGCAAGCTCGTTATAAGGCTGGAGACTAAAAATGAAGCAGATCGATGACCAAGTGGACCACATAGCCAAAAACAGTGGGGAATGAACGTGTACCATTGAAACTCCTTTAGGTCACGAAAGTTTTAGACCGATGTGGAATCTGTTTTCCCTCTTAATCCAGGTATTTGTGACCATATGAACAGATTGGATGGAAAATAAAAGTTATGGTGGGCATGTGAACCGTTTAAATGGCGAAATCATTATCTCCATTACTATTTGTGGTGCGGTCCAGATGATATTCCGATGGACCCATCTTGATGTATGTAAAGGCTCGTTGGTGTGGCCCATCTATGAGGCACATCATGATGTATTTTTTTGACCCATGTGCGGGGCCCACCTGTTTGTATTTTGACCCATGTGATGGGGCCCACCTGCTTTGTATTTGAAGCCCATATGATGAGGCGCGACTTGATGTACACGAGGCCCACCGTGACGTGTATTAGGACTATGTGTTGCGGCCCGATGTGTTGTATATGAGGCCCACATGGTGAGGCCCAATGTGATGTATAAGGCCTATTGAGACTTGTACGTGGCCCATTTGATGCATATGAGACCCATGTGTAGGGCCCACATGTTATATATTTGAAGCCCGTGAGCAGGGCCCACCTGTCGTGTATATGAGGTCCATTGGTGCGACCCATTGATGCGGCCCACTTGTTATATTTGAGGCCCATGGGTTGCGACCCCTCATGATGCGTATTAGGCCCATGTAATGCGGCCCACCGTGATGTGTATTAGGACCATGTGATGCGGCCCATAGTGATGTGTATGTAGCCCTTGTATGATGCCCATTGTGATGTACATTACGCCTTTGTGTGAGGCCATGGTCTCACTTATGTTTGGCTCTATGTGGGCCACTGTTTGGGAGCAATGTTGGTTGAATGTCTACATTGATAGGTAATGATGGTTACATGTCCACATTATCACCTTCCCTTTGTTAGGCTGATTCCGATTATCGAGGCAGATTTCGATTGTCGATACTGATTCCGATTATCGAGGCCGATTCCGATTGTCAATACAGATTCTGAATATCAAGGCCGATTCCGATTATCGAGGCCGATTGTTGAGGCCGATTCCGATTGTCAAGGCCGATTGTTGAGGCTGATTTCGATTTCGATTATCGAGGCCGATTTCAATTATCAAGGCCGATTATCGAGGCTGATTTCGATTATCGAGGCCAATTCTGATTTTCGAGGCCAATTCCAATTGTCAAGGCCGATTCCGATTCCGATTGTCGAGGCCAATTATTGAGGCCAATTCCGATTCCAGTTATCGAGGCCAATTCCGATTGTCAAGGCCGATTATCGAGGCTAATTTCGACTATCGAGGCCGATTGTTGAGGCCAATTCCGATTGTGGAGGCCGATTATTGAGACCTATTCCGATTCCGATTGTCAAGGTCGATTTCGATTGTTGATACCGATTCCGATTGTCGAGGTCAATTATTGAGGCTGATTCCGATTGTCGAGGCCGGATATAGAGGTCGATTGTCGAGGCCCAATGTGATGTATATGAGGCCTATGTGATGAGGCCCATTGTGATGCATTTGAGGGCCAGGCGATGGAGCCCATTGTGATGTATGTTAGGCCCATGTGAAAGACCCATCATGATGTGTATTAAGCTCTTGAGTGAGGCCCATGGTGTTATATTTTTGGCCCTTGTGTGAGGCCATGGGTCCACTATATGTTAGGCTCTATGTGGGCCATTCCTTGGGGGTAATGTTGGTTAAATGTCCACATTGTCAAGGTCGATTGTCAATGCCTGTTATTGATACCGATTATGAGTATGTGACAATATAACATCATGATACATGCCCATACGCATCATCTGCATATTTGTTATGAGATGTGGTTGACCATTGCATATGTCATTGGGGCAGGTTATTATGAGACTCCCAGATAGGCGGAGGTTACCTCACATGAGCGCATGGTATGCGCATGATTGATGCATGACTAGATTGTATGACTCATACACCTTGCATTGTATGTTGTGATTACTGTAAGCCCTAGCACATCAGGGCCGTAGTCTCCACAAGCATATCGTGGATAGCCAGATGGGACACCGAAAATCTGTTCTAGCATTGGGCCGCCATAGATGGCCCTGGGTGAAAATTCCTAAACCCTCTTGGTACTAGAGGACGCCCCAACGTCGAGACCCAGTGGATACATGAGTGCCCGAGTGTCGAATACCAGGAGGCCGCGTCTCCCACTGTGTCGTGGTCGGTTGGGAGGGGGTGTGGCCTTACCCGCCTGAGAGTAGGGGGTATAGCTAGGCCAAGTTTGACCAGCTCGTGAATGGGTCCGCTATCGACGTGCCGGTAGATATTGGCTAACTACTGGCCAGGCGGATAGTGAGGTCTCTTCCACTTGCATGGTCGTGCGTCAGTGGGCGGCGATTTGCATGTAGAGTGTACTAGACCCCGGTGATGATCCCAGAGATTAATAGTATTGATATGTGGACTTATTGGGCAGGAGTTGCATACTCATTCATTCATTTATTCACTATCCACTCGGGTTGGTGGTGCGCAGCTATTTGTTACGTGTGTCTTCGCAATGGTCAGGATTTCGATTGGGACGCGCGACTAACCTGAGATTAGGAGTTTACCACATTGAGTTTGACTATTCAAATTTAGGTATGGGACTGGTTTGGATAGAAGTCCCTTGTGGTGGACCCCATAGCTTGCGATACTACGTACTATCATCCCGACTTCACAATCCAGCTTGGTCATTTCATTCACATTGCATATTGCATTACATCCGCAGGCATATGACATTTTGGGTTGTTATGTTTTTGCACTTATATGGTCTAGACGGACTCAGTAGGATTTACATATTGTATCCTCGGCATCTGATATTTGGCTCTCTTGAACTTCTCATTTGCATAACTGATTTGTATTGCGTACTCTGATATTGTATGACTCATGGACTTGTCAATATTTCTGATTACTCTAATATTGTATGGTTCGTGGACTTATCAGTACCTCCGTTTACTCTGATATTAAATTCTGAGCACGCATATACTGCTCACACACTTACACCATCCTCTAAGTTTTCTATAAGCTTATGCACGATAGATGCGTGCAGGTGACATTATTATGCAGCTGAGCTGAGGTAGGAGCATGCGGTTGAGCCTCTAGAGTTTTCTTTAATATTTCTATATAGTATTTCCCTTTCAGCATTATACTCAAATGATTATATTAGTGGATATGTGATGATGATGATTGTTCTTGTGATCTGGGTATACTTATGGTTATGCTTCTTATGAGACAAATTCATGTTGAAAATCCTCCTTGTAGTATCCTAGGATCGGGATCTGGCATATGAATGTTGGGAGCCGAGAATGGGGTACTACAAAGGCTGTCAGCACCGGATTCGGCGATCGGGAATTTCATGAACCCGGTTTCCGAGTTTGGGGCGTGACAAAAGCTTCGGCTTCTGTATATGGCTTTGAATCGGCCATTACTTTTTGTTGAATTCCATCTTTGCAATATTTGAAACACTGATGGAGGGTAGGTGGTACAATGTCGTACTGATGCATCCATGGTCTTCTCAAGAGGAGGTTGTATGTTGTCACTGCGTTGATAATATGGCAAACAACATTTGTAGTTAACTCTCCTGTTTCCAGTGTTAATGTAATCTTACCAAGCGCACGTTGCCCATCTTGGTTAAAGCCCTGTATCATCATTCCACTAGGACATAAGTTATAGCGACGGTATCCCAATTCATTCAACATTGTTAATGGCAACTTATTCACTTGCGGACCCATTATCCAGCATTATTCGTTTAACCTGTCTTCCACGAATATGACCTATGATCATCAACAGCCTATTATGCTCTTTATCACAAGTTAAATCATCATAAGAGAAGGAAACTACTGGCATGCAATCCTCCTGATCCTCGTGTTCCATGTTTTCCATTTCTGTGAGTAATGCCCTCCTGACGTCATTATCGGATAAAGCTTGAATTAAGCGATGCCGAGAGTCTTCCGACAATCTTAATGCATCGTACACGCTCAATCGAGCCGATATGCCTTTCAGATGACTTATCACATTATAAATTACTTTCTCAGCTTTATTCTTTTCTCCTCTTCTGTCACCACCACTGTCACACCCCAAACTCAGAAACCGGTCTCACAAAATTTCCGATCGCCGAATCAGGTGCCGACAGCTTCTGTAGAACCCCATTCTCAGCTCCTGGCACCCATTCTCCAGGTTCCGATCCTGAGATGCTACGAGGAGGATTTCCAATATCAGTTTGATTCGTAATAAGCATAACTAAAGGTATAACTGACAAATAACAACCAAAAACTCCATCACATTTCCACTATGATCAAAAACTTTATAAGTACAATGAGCATAAAGGGAAATACAATGATGATAGACAAAAGCTCCAAGCTGATCTGATATGCACTCCTACCTCAGCGCTGCTGCGATCCAATGTCACCTGCACGTAACAGTCATGCTTAAGCTTATAGAAAGCTTAGAGGGTGGTGAAAGTGTGTGCGCAAAGTAGTAATACAGTTATGCAGTATCAGAGTATTGCGGAACATGCTGATGAATACATGAATACCGTTAGCCGTACCAAGGCTATGCGATGCAAGGCATGAATGATGTCGGCTGTACCAAGGCCATGCGATGCGAGATGCAATTCAAGCATACAAATCCTCATCTAAGTCCACATATCAATACAACTCAAATCTGGAATATCACCGGGGTCTAGTACACTCCAAACCAGATTGCCGCCCCATCGCGCGCAATAAGGTAAGTGGAAGAGACCTCACTATCCGCCTGCCAATATCGGGCTCGGCTCGTCGATAGCGGACCCATTCCTCGAGCTGGTCAAACTCAGCCTAGTTTTGTCCCCTCCACTCGGGCGGGTAAGGCTGCACCCCCTTCCAACCGACCACGACACAGTAGAAAGCGCGGCCTTCTGGTAACGGCACTCGGCGCTTCTGCACCCACTCGGTCTAGACGTTGGAGTAACTTCTTGGTACTATAAGGGTTTAAGGACTTTCACCCATGGATACCTATAACACCCTATGTAGAACAAGATTTCTAGTATCCAATCCTGCCAACCAAGATATGCCTGTGGAGGCTATGGCCCTGATGTCGCTAAGGCGTACAGTGTACATGTCATACAATGTAAGATGCATGAATCATGCAATCTACTTATACAACAAACATGTGCGTACCGCGCGCTCGTGCGGGCAACCTCCCTTATCAGGGAGTCCATAACAATCTGCCTAAAGGCCTGTACTATAATCAATCACTCATCTCATCACGAGCATGCAAATGATGCATATGGGCATGTATTATGATGTTATGTAGTCACATTCTCATAATCGATATCGATAATCGGCGTCGGCCTCGACAATCGGCACCGAAAATCAGCATCAGTAATCGGCACCGATAATCAGGGTCGATAATCGGCGTCGGCTGTGGTTATGAAGTCGTTCGTCTACAACGAATGGGGCCCACTGATTTGGGTTAACCCATGAAGAGAATGGGCCTAACAAGGCCTAAGGGAAGGTCACAATGAGGACATCTAACCATCATTGCCCATCAATGTGGACGTCAAACCAACATTGCTCCCAAGGGGTGGCCTACATACGACTAACATATGGTGGGCCCATGGCCTCATGTACAATCATGATAGGCCTCATTTGCTTCACATGGGCCTCGTCACACCGGGCAACCTACATCACATCGGGCCTTGAGTACACACAACAGGTGGGCCTCGCACCAATGCCTCGAATACATCTCAATGGGCCTCTTATGTCAAGTGGGCCACATCACATGACACTATATGGATGACACCAACGGGCTTCACATACATCAAATAAATCGCTTCGATGACCTCATGTATATCAAATCGGGCCCACCCTTATGTATATTTGAGATCCGACCTATTCACAAGTTAACATAAAGATAAATGAAGTGGAAACAATATTGGGGACTATGGTGGCCCATAGAAGTTTTTGAACGGTGGATGTCACTATACCCCGTTATTAATGCAAATGGTGGGGTCCAATTGAACTTTGGGTCTCACTCATTTACCCCATGTCCTAAAACGATCTCACCGATGGTTGGACGGTTTAGATACAACATACGCACCATGGTGGGTCCCATAGATAGAAGGTGTGGGTGAAACAGATGGGACCCACGGAACTAACCGCTGACGTTGAGGGAGAGAGAGGGATAGAGAGAGAGAGAAAGAAAGAGAGAGAGATAGAGAGAGAGAAAGAGAGAGAGGGAGAGAGATAGAGAGAGAGCAGCCACATGCTGCTTTTACTTTTACTTTTTACTTTTTTTTTCTTTTTTTTTTTAAATTTCTCTATAACAAACAGAGGTGGGTCCCACGTAGGGCCCACCCTCATGTATTATATAAATTATATAATATATATAATATATATGATATAATATATAATATATATATATATATAATATAATATAATATATATATACTATATACTATATATATTATTTATAATAAAAAAAACCAGCAACGTCCAGGCCATCCACAGCCTGGATGGTCATGTGGATAAAGGGGAGGCCCCACACGTGGGGTGTGTCCCACCGTCAGATGGACGGTGGACACAATACATGCATCCTGGGGGGGCCATCTTATATGGATGGACGGCGTGGATAGGGTGGGTCCCATGGACCTCACCGTCAGCACACTTCACTGTCAGCCACCCCCGCTGGAGGATCGATGCCAAGACTTTAGTGTTGAGACGAGGTATCTCCACTCAGTCTGCCCGTTGAGCTATGGATTTGGGCGTCAGGGAGGACCCCACACGAGGGGGTGGGTCCCACCGTCCAAGGACGGTGAACACCACAGTGCATGGTGGTGTGGCCCACGCCAACTGGATGGACAATGTAGATGGGTCCCATGGACCCCACACCCTTGTAGTACACACACGTCAACACACACTCCATGTTAGTACACACTCATGTCAACACACACTCCATGTTAGTACACACTCATGTCAGCACACACTCCATGTTAGCCACCACCACAGGGATCAATACCAAGACCCTCAGGTGTTGAAACGAGGCATCTTTTGTTCGGCCTGCCACCAGAGCTAAGGAGCTGGGTGGGCACACGTCAGATCACGCTTCATTGACAGCCATCCCCACTTTTAGCCACCTCAAGGTGGGCCCCCAATGGATGGTTGGGATGACACATAAACATCATGGTGTGTCCCACATGGATGGGGTCCACCGGTAGATGGCATAGATGAAAAATACACATCATAGGTGGCCAAGATCATAGAAAGAGAGAGGGAGAGAGAGACACCGGCAAAGATGGAGGGGCCCGGCCACTATGGGCCCCTCTTTGATACAAAACCTACATCAAGGTGGGTCCCACATGTATATGGACCCTTAAATCAAACAAATGAATGGAAGGCAAAAATCCATGATCACCCACCGCCTTCTTCTTGCTCCCTTGACTTCTTATGCTCCTTAGCTTCGATCCCAACGGAGGAGATGGAGTTTGGATAGTTGAGATGGGAGATGAAAGGGTAGGAAAGGTGAGCCACACTTGTAGCTTGGAAGAGATGGGGAGAGGCTTGGACATGTGGTGGTTTTTGGGTTTGCTTGGAATGAGATTTGAAAATGAAGGAGAGAGAGGGTTGTAAAGAGAGAGAAGGAGTGATGGGTGATGGATGTGGTGAGTGATGGGTGTGTAAGAGACTTTTTAACTTTTGTGGCAAATGGTGTGTAACGCCTTGAAAATCGGGGGTCGAGTAACAACTCAACACTCGAGTTCCAAAACATCACTTATGCAACATAAATGCTTATGATTGAATGTTGTCTGTGGTAGTGCATTAATCATGAGTGGGATTATACCAAAACAGTAATTCATACTCCAGATCAAGTTATAAAATGCAAGCGGAAGACCGAAAGATGTATATAAATGTATATAAAGGCAGAAACGGTCACAATCGGTCTCCAGAGTATGAACACCTTACTGAGTCACCATATACATGTATTAGTTTCAAAATAAAAATGTCAAAAAAAGTGGTACAACTATAATGGTAAACCCTGTAGTCCCGTCATCTGAATGGCCTAAGCGAAGCCTCCAGAGAATTGCATGTAGGAGAACTCATCCTGATCATCGTAATAGTCAGGCTCAGCCTCCTGCGTCTCGTCGATACCTGCATCTAAGACAGGGTCTGGTTGGTGTGTACAACACCGTCCTGTAACGTGGGAGTGAGTAGCTACTCAATGGAATGATAAAGCATAGGTTAACATGTTATTAATTCAGTCAAGCAGTAATGATAAAGCAATACAATCAAACACTCCTAAATACTCTTATTAACACAAGTATGGAATGCAATCATGATGCATGCCCTCGCCAATGCTCCCTCGTGCGACACCATCTTACGTCCGTAGCATGCGTTCATCCCTCAGTCTCCACAACGCCAGGCACATGCAGTGCTATGTTATGAGCGTGATTACCGAGTTGTTATTAGTCCTTTTCATACAACAGTATTGGGAAACTAAGGTACCTCCCTTATATCATTCCCAAACAATGATCCATTCTAGAGTCGTCAGTCCTAGATAATCTCGTACGATGATGCGGTTCTAGGTCGCTGTAAAGGACTGCCAGGGCTGTTCCCCGCACTCGTTGCACCGCTCCCCCATCACCTTATCAATACAGGCCTAGTTTATACTCTATTTACTACGGGAAGACTTGTCGCCTCACCACAGATTTAAAGTATGCTTGAGGTCACTACAAAGGGCTTCCAGGGCTGTTACACACACTCGTTGCACCGCTCCCCCATCACCTTATCAGTGTAGGCCGACAGCTCGAATACAGTGTCCCATACCACCATATTTGGCTCACGAGTCTGGGTTGCTCACTGGTCACTACGAGAAGGCTCGTGGCTCCAGCGTAGGCCGACAGCTCGACCATGGTGTCCCATACCACCATGCCCGGCTCATGAGTCTTAGCGGATCGAGGTACCAAGGTTAACGGGATTCCACTGGTGAGTTTGGTACCTTAGGTTCAAACAGTAGCGTCCATACATGGTTAACATACAATGGCACATCGGGTTACTTGGTGAGCTCGACTAATATGAGCGCACATTGCATCGATCGACTTGAAGTGCATAAGCACTTTGTGTGGCCTAACCACTGCCGATGACCGATACACAACTCGGGTTCGTCAAACACGCCCTACGTAGCGAATGAATCTCAACCACGACTTCAAGCCTGTTACCGATTGCCTGGACTATAACTTAGCCCCAATCACATTCAATCCATAACCAGAAAGCATGTATAGTAGTCAAAGCATAATTAACAAGTAATTCAAACATGTTAACAAGCATGTTATAAAGCACAATGTAAACAGGAAATACAACACATACGTTTTATAAGTGAGCGATTAAATTAAATAACTTGCATGGAGGAAATCATACACATCTCTAAGGTATTTGAGAATCCTATCTCAACATCTACCTAAAGCACTATCTCCTAAGTACTTACTCATACAAGCATTTTCACAAACACTTAGACTACACCTATTTAGCATACATAACGTATATTAGCCAAAACATATATTAGGGTGAATCCTTTTGCCGAGAAAGTGCTACACACATATATAGCATATACACATAGTAATTAATCATGGCAAACACACTTTCATATATTGTACGTATACGGTATTTTCTAAAAATATACCGAATACACTAAACACCATAATTTGCATATGTAACTGAATCGCAAAATGAATAGCGCATTTTACATGTGAAATAACATCCAGATCATGAATCTATCATTATCTGACATTGAAAGCTTTGAAAATCATAATCTATACGTCTAAAGTCCGCACCTTACGTCGTAGAAGCGTAACGAAGTCGATAGAATCTCTAAGTCTTCGTCGAGGTTGATATGACGACCTAAAGCACGAGTTGAGTTAGCTATTTTGCTACTTGCAACATTGGAAACCATAGAACAGATTAGGGTTAGGTTTTTCTTACCTAGGAACGAAGCCGGAATCACCGGAAAAGCGATTAGATCGTGATGGTTAAGCACGTATGGTAGTAGGGTAGAGTATTAGGAAGAATCTCTCACTCTTCACACACTTTCTCTCTCTTTTGTCTCTTCTCTCCTAGGGTTTCTCTCAAGTTCGTATGGGCTAAATGAGAGAGGGTTTAAGGTCCTTATATAGGCTTAAAACTCACTAAATTAGACCCAGGGTCATGGTATACCTAGGTTATAGCCAAAGTGAGGTTGTTCCGTCTCAACGGAGCACTTCTGGAGCCCCCCCTTGAGCCAAAGGTCGGACTTAAGCTCACTGACCTTGGATCTAGGTCGAGTTAAGTCTTCGTTCTAGTCGGGTTCCCAGATTACACGTGGCGGACTAGTTTCAGTTCAACAATCATTGAAACTCGATCAGGGTTACAAGTACACGGACATGTATGGGAAATGTTCCCTGATCCGAGGTTGTATTTGGATCAGATTTCGACGGTCTGATTGCTTATATTTGACCCGCAAGCGACAAGTCTCAAATTACTTAAATTAGATTTAATTTCTAAAGAAAACCATGTTTTCTCACACTCCTCGCTTCGGACTCAAGCGAATAGCCCTGGGACACTATCTGGTTTTGACTTCCGAGATGATTGTCAAGCACAGCAAGGCGGTCCTAATTCTATAACTTCGTATTATTCAGACTTTCGATGTGCGGTCCAGATCTGATACGGAGTTTTGTGATTCTCCCGAGAGCAGCCGGGTAATGAGATTGATCCTAGATTTCTGGGTAATGTGGCGTCAACGATTCCACAAGTTTTGGGTCTTGCAGATCGTATTTAAAGTGATTAGTGCAGATTTCGTATGTAATCTAGTTTAACACTAGTTAATCCTTGTCTAATTTCTAAAGGATTTGGTCCTGAGTGATTTCTGCCTAAGGTGGTACTCGGGCCTTTGTATGGGATTTTCCGAGTCGTTACATGGTGTAAGGAAAGTATGGGCTTGTGTAAGAAATTTTTGACTTTGGAGTTTCTTGGGGAAGGGTGAGAGATGATGTGTACTTGACATGATGAGATTGATTGATGTGACGAGCCGTAGAGATTCTCTCGGAACTCGCACGCGCGACATTTTCCTTGTACCGAACTTGGGCCCACATCTCCTGACATGGGTATCGGATCGGCGCGCGAGTCACGGCATCGGAACCGCGGCGATGACACAGTCACAAGGGTACAAGTCTCGGTTCGAGTCGATTCAGGTTGATGGCATATGAATCAGGGTCGCGTGCAAATACCGATTAAGGGTCGAAGGTTGATAAAATTTGACTGAAAATATTCGCGGAAGTCTACGGAACGGTACAGTCTAGGATACGGGGCTTATACCCACAATAATTCTCAGATGTTTCTCCTTTCGTTGTTTCAACTTTATGTTTCTGAGGACTCGTTACCCTTTTTCCTGAGCGTAACGTGATTACTGTAGCTTTGCCCATCATTTTGCGAGCTCTTTCCCTGCTCCCTCATGAGTACCTTCTTGGGTAGTTAATACATTCGCTGTTGCTTTTCTATCTTTCTCCTTTTCTTTTTCAATTATTATCTCGCCTCTGTTTATCATTCTTTGTATTATACATTTTAGCATAAAACAATTTTCTGTTGGATGTCCTAACAGACGATGATAACGACAGAAGTCTCTTTATCTTGTTTTTGCTGCTTTTTCAGGATGTTTGGACAGAGGTAATTCTATCGCGCCAGCCTTCAACAATTGATTCATCATAGGGACTACATCTTCTTTTTTGAATGTGAATCCCTCATGAGAATTGAGCGACCTGGGTCTCTTATCACCAATTCTGCCTCTGGGATAACTCGGTTCTTCTTTCCTTTCTGTTTTCTTTCCTCTTATTTCCCTCATGTCATTATTTTTCTTTTCGTGATCAATTACATTTGTTATCAGCCTATTGGGTCCTCTTTTGGTTGTTTCATGATGAAATGTTGGCATTTTCCTAGTCATTAGCTCTAGAGCGTGAGCTTTTGTAGCCAAGTAACGAAAAGTTTTTATATCGGTACTGGTGAGACCAAACGCGATTCTTATCTTCATGGAATTCACACACATTTTCACCTACTCCTTCTCTTCTGGCAACTGTCTGTAAGAAGCTCCCAATGTTTTCCATTTGTCTATGAATTTCTCCACGGGCTCCCCTTCTCTTTGTCGTACCGAGGTCAATTTTGTAATGCTGACATCACGCTCTGACGAAAAGAAGTTCGACATAAAGGTCTCTTGCATTTGCTCCCAAGTCCGTATCGATCCTAGTGCTAAACCGGAGTACCATCGAAACACCTTCCCTGTCAAAGAAGAACCGAACAGCTGCAGGCAATATTGCAGAACTGTAGAAAAATTCCCCATACTTGTGATGAAGTGCATGAGATGCTCCTCCGGCAACCCGTCCCCATTGAATTTTTGGAAGTCGGGGTGCTTGAAATTGATTGAAAAAGGTATATCTTCTACCTCTCTCGGATATGACATTCGATATTTGAATCTTCCGGTGTTCTCACGCTCTCTTTCTGTTTTGATGGCTTCTTTAACAACCTGTCATACCGTGTGATCCTGCTCTCAGTAGTTGAGAGCCTTCAGGTTGCTACTCTCGTTCATTTATAGTGCCCATCATTGGAGGAGCCACGATCTGAGCTACATTGTGTGCGAGAGTAGCTAAGGCTTCCGGGAGATTTCTGCATTCCTCCATTAGTGTTCTCTGTACTTGTGCAATCTTAGTTATACAATATTCAGTAGTCGGCGGTGGGCCTTGATTTGTCCCTACCATACACACGACAACTTCTCCGTTCTCTGACAAAGCAGTCATTGGAGTGGAGTGGGAATATATCGATATAATGGGACTTATTAAAACAGGAGTTTCATTTGATTTTCCTGTACTTCCGTAGCATTTGGCTGATTGTGATATAACTTAAGGAGATACAGGGGCTGACAAGCTTTCCATTAGTGATTTACCTTTATGCTTCCTCGTCCATTGAACATCTCCAGCGGGCAAAGCTGGGAAGTCATGCAGCGTTAGGGAAGGAGGGGACCTTCTGGGGTATATTGCTGGAGGAGCAAGTTCGGGGTTTTTTCTAGCTACATTTCGTGTCACTGGCCCTCTGATTCTCTGTGCTGATGGACTCATCCTGGCAGTCGTAATGTTTCGGGTTTTTAATCTTCCGTGTGACATGACAATCCAATCGTTCCCATTTTCTTGTGTCAATGGTGAACCAGTTATAACCGCGGCAGTGGCTCGCGATTCATTATGTTTGACCAATGTAGACTTTTCCTTGCAGTTTGGAGTTTGTTTGCCAGTGTATTCTATTGCAAATCCAGTCATCATGAAGTAAAAGACCATCTTGTTCGTAATGGTTGCCATTAGTTGTAGTTTTTTTTTCTCTTTCCTGAATCATTATGAAATGATATAGATCAGTATTTAAATAAGGATATGCTTTATTTTGGAGATGAAAGGGAGGATGTTGCCGTTGAGAGTCGCCATTTTGGTGTCTATACAATGCCAAGCAGTGGTGAAAATTCTCTGTATTATTCTTAAGTTAGTACCAAGTAAGATAGAAAAGTCCCCAGCAGAGTCACCATTCTCTGTATTGTTCCTAAGTTAGTAGGAAACAAAATGCATTTGATTTGGGAAATTATCTTACTCAATAATAATAGAGAAAGAATAAAGAGAATGATCAACATCATATTTCATTTATTCTGAATTCATTTACATCCTTCTTATCCTTTGATTCCAAAATAAAGTGTTTAAGTAATACAAGTTGTTGGAGCATAAAAATAATGAAGAATGATTGAAAGGGTAGAAGATCAGAAGGGAGTTGGAAGAATGAGGAAAAAAGAAGAAAATCAAGGACCTTGTTAATAGTTGCGCGGGTCGCGCAACCAGTAGTTGGTTGCGCGGACCGCACAAACAACCTGATTCATTTACCTGCCGTGCAAGGGATTTCCTCCATAGCGTTAATCGCACAACTGACTTCCCTGTTGCGCAAGTCACACAACCAAGATCAGATATAAATTATTATGGACGGTCAGATCTGATGTAAAGTGGGCCCCATGGCACAAATATCGAGGGTTCGCACGTGTGGAGGCCTATAAATACCCCACTCCCCCTCTCATTTGGGAGAGAGAAGAATTTTGGAAGAGGAGCAGAGCTCTGAAGGAAGACTGAAGGTGAGAAGGGGAAGCTAGGAATTGGTTGCACGGGCCGCGCAACCAACAACTTGTTGCACGGGTCGCGCAACTAGGCCATCATATGGCCAATTACAAAAAGGGTCAAAGTGCTGCCGAAATCGTCCAATTCGATCCTCGTTGCTCTAAGCTCTCCTTTTGCATAAGGCACAAGCTCAAAAAGGGGGAAATCAAATGATAAAATCAGCACAACATTCCTCCTAAGGAGATGACCGAAGCAACTGTCAAAATGTTGCCGAACTCGAGATTTGACATTCGAACTTTGTTAATTTCAATTTATGCATTTCAAATGATCTATCTTAGAAACAAGGGATATTAAAGGATGTAAATGAACTCAGCATGAATAAAACAATGATCGTTCTTCATATACTCTCTTTATTATGTTCGAATAAGATAATTTCCCCCAAATCGAATGCATTTGTTTCTTGTTCGAAACAAAATGGCGACTCCACTGGGGAAATTATTTTTCGATATTAACATTGAGAGTATTACAGAACTTTTGTTGTAGTTTGGCGTCTTTCGACTCCAAAATGGCAACTCTCAGTGGAAACATCCTCCCCTTCATCTCTAAGATAGATTATTTGATTCTTCAAATACTAACTATAATTTAATTCTGTGACTGAAGAACTGAAGGAATCAAACTGCAAATTACAACCAATGGTAATTTCTACAAGGAAAGTGAACTTCTATTTTACTGCGACCAGATTCATAGTAGAATATGCGCCGAACCAACCTCCAAAACACAGGGCTCAACTTTTTACAAGTGAAAACAACTCAACCTGAGCAATAGCTGGATTTGTATCTGCTTTGCCTCAAGCACATGAAGGTGATAAGGACTAGACTGTTGTAATGCCTCACAGGAAAAGAGAATGGAACAAAAGAAGCCACATAATGAATCCGCCTTCTCCAAGAGTTAGCGGATCGATAACACGTAATGCTGCTAGGAGGAATCCTGAACTTGCCCCTCCTGCGATATATCCCGGGCGAACAGTTCCGCAACTAACGTCGCGCGATTTTCCAGCTCTGGTTGCCCCAAGAGTCAGATGGACAAAAGAGCAAAAGGGTAAGGCATTACTAGTAAATTCACCGATGACGGTATCGCCCCAATCAATCAATGGCGACGGGAGTGCAGAGAAGTCAAATGAAACTCCATCCTCCCCTCTCTTCGTAAGTCTTATTACGTCAACATATTCCCGCCCCACTCCAACTACGACTTCGTCAAAGAGTGGAGAAGCCACAATACATATGGCCGAAACAAACCAATAAAATATGCCAACTACAGAGGACCGTATGAATGAAAGGGCAGAAGCACAGAGAGCACTAATGGAAGAATGCAGAATTCTCAGAGAAGCCTTAACAACTCTTGCACACAATATAGCCCAGATAGCGGCTCCCCCGATGATGGGGCACAATGAATGGTCAAGAAAACCAACCCGAAGGCTTGCAGCCACAAGGGGCATGATCATTGGGGTCTGTCCCAGCAGCGAGAACCATGACACAAGACGAGGTGAGACAAGTCGTTGAAGAAGCTGTCAGAGTAGAGCGGGAGCGTGAGAATACTAGCCGTTTCAGATACCGAACGCCATATCCAAGAGAAGTAGAAGACATCCCATCCCCAGCCAACTTCAGGCATCCAGATTTTCAGAAGTTTAATGAAGAAGGTTCACCGGAAGAGCACATAATGCACTTTATTACTAGCATGGGAAATTTTTCTACAATACCGCAGTATTGCTGCGATTTTTTGGATCATCTCTGACAAACAAAGCATTCTGATGGTATTCCAGCCTGGCCCCAAGGTCGATACGTACTTGGGAACAAATGCAGGACGCCTTCATGTCAAACTTCTTCTCTTCGGAGCGTGATGTCAGTATTAAGGAATTGGCTTCCGTACGGCAGAGAGAGGGGGAATCGGTAGAGAAGTTTATAGATAGATGGAAGACATTGGGAACCTCGTGTAGGCAGTTGCTGAAAAAAAAGGAACAGGTCAGGATGTGTTTGAACTCCATAGAAACGGGAATCGCGTTCGAACTCACCAGTGCCGATATCAGAACTTTCTGTGACTTAGCCACTAAAGCTCATGCTTTAGAGCTGATGACTCGGAAGATGTCAGCGTTTCACTATGAGACAGCTAGGAGAGAACCTAGCAGGATGGCCGCAAATACCGTCGATCGTGAAAAGAGAAGTAAAGATGTAAGGGATTCGAGAGATAAAAGGCCAGAACGGAAAGAAGAATCGAACCAGCCGAGAAACAAATATAGTGGAAAAAGGCCCAAAATGCTCAATTCTCACGAAGGGTTCGCATTCGATAGGGAAGATGTTATTCCTATGATGAACTAATTGCTAAAAGCCGATACGATAGAATTGAAATAGTGGTGAAGACCGCTTGAGTTGAATTCAGAATATGCCAATATCTCTTAGAGGGGGGGGGGGGGGGGGGGGGTAAATAGGACTTTTTCTAAGATTTAAGATTTATTAAAGTTCCTATTACACTAATCCTAATAACAAGTTCAAATTAGGATTACTCAAAATTAACTCCACTGGCTTCCAAGCCTTGTAGAGGATCCAATCACAAACTTCTTGAAAGATAAGCAATATTGCAAGCAAGATTGTGATAGATATCACTGTGTGTGTGTATGAGGTGTGATCTCAGGCAATCAGATATATGAACATATAAGGAAATCATATAAATGAAAGACAATAATCATCACAAACACAGTCATTTTTATAGTGGTTCGACTACTTGTCTACTCCACTCTCGGCTGTCGCACTCAACCCTTGAGTGTACCAGATTTCACTAAGGAGGTTTACCAAGGTTCACCTCAAACCTAAGGTTTTAAATCAGGTTCACCTTCAACCTTTACACGGAGGTTTCTGCACGGTTGACCTCAAACCCAAAGGTTTTACTAGGTTCACTACAACCTAGAGTTTTACTGGTTCACTCCAAACTAGATGTTTATGCTCTCCACAGAGCAATGGTCCACACAATGCACCCACCACGTACACTCCCGCTGGAGGCTAAGGATCTTCCATAAGACCTTAACTGAGGTTTTACGTGGTTCACCTCAAACCCAGAGTTTTACTGGTTCACTCCTAACCAGATGTTTATGCTCTCCATAGAGCAAGGGTCCATACAACGCACCCAGAGGTTTCTACTCGCTTCACCTCTAACCCTGGAGTTTCACTGGTTCACTCCTAACCAGATGTTTATACTCTCCACAGAGCAAGGGTCCACACAACATACCCACAACATACACTCCCACCGAAGGCCTCCTTGAGGACTTCAAAGGGTAAGAACCACTTAAGACCCAATCCTAGAAAGGAATGATCGCAAGTGTCCTCCTGGACTCTAGATACTTACAGATAAGTTGATGAGTCCCATTAAGCACAATGCCGAAGATCTCCTCCTCCTTGTTGACGAAGAGTCTTCTACTTCCTTGATACGCAACACAAAAGATATACCAAGACTAGGCTTAGGGTTGGGTCAAGGTGAAGATGGAATCCTACTCTCTAAAGATTTTTCTATTAGGAAGATAGAGTAGTTTCGATCTTATGCATTCAAGGCATCCCAGCATAATGATTTATCATTAAGATAGTAGCTATCCTTAAATGCGGAAGTTCATTCTCCAGTCCACTCTATTGAATATCAATGGTGAGAGTGGATTGGAGGATGAACTCCCTTGAGAGAAAGGGCTTAGGGTATAAGATGTAAGTTGAAACACACAAGAACTCTCTCTTTTCTCTCTTACAGCAACAAAAGACAAGTCCTCTATATATAGGCAAAAAGTTCCAACGGATATAAAATGGTCACATTTATGATAGAGTTCGATATCATCGAGCGTATACTCTCGATAGCATCGATGGTCTGCTCGATGACTCGGACTCGATGTCATACGCTTTTGAAACTTTTTGCCAATTGGTCGATGAATCGAAACTATTGACGATGTCATCGGATTTTGAACTCTGATTCCATCGATGACAGGTTCGATCCATCAACACTTGAAAAATGAGAGAGACTTGACTTTGAGATATTTCAGGTTTTCATGAATGATCGGGGGAACCGTCGAGGTCATCGGAATTTGAATGTCGATGATATCGAGATCAGAGTGGAGGCATCAATAAATCCAGCTGATTTATCTTTGAACTTGCTGGACAGATTATGGCTTCGTTCGATGCAATCAATCTAGTGTTAATATCATCGATATTTAAATATCGATTAAATCGAAGGGCCCCCGATCATAATGAAAAAACAACCTGAAATAACTGCTGTAAGAAAGCGCGCCCACTGTTGATATCATTGATGAACCTCCGATCTTATCGATATTTGAATTCAAATCATATCGGACGGTCATCGATATATCGAAGAATTTTGAGATTTTCATTAAAAAATAGGTCACCGAAAATCTGCCTATCGATCTTATCGAGCCACTCTTGATGGTCTCAAGATTCGAATATCGATGATATCGATATGTGTATCGATACATCAATAATTCGTCCAGATATATTGTGAAGTGGCTGGACATTTTAGTGCTTTTATCGTTGATATCGATAGGTGTATCGATATATCGATAAATCCGTCCAGATGAATATTTAGTTACTGGACATTTTGGTCCTCTTATCGATAATATCGTTAAGGTATCGAGGACATCGACAGTGCAGGTCGATCATATCAAGGGTGCTTCGATAAAATCGACAAGGTGAGAAAAACCCAGAGATTTTCCTATTTTGCAAAAAGTTTTCTCACTTTAAAAACCCTAAGATGTCTATCTTATTTTAAGGGTTTTAATCACCTGGTGTTTTGGGACATGGGATGTGAGGCTATGATTTACCTATTGCGAGCTTCCACCCATCTGGTTGAGGCAGACGCTTGAGATAATCTTCCTATCAAGTTCTGCAGCCAGTCTGACTCACCACACACGTAACTTGATAAACCATGGCACTAGCAGGTGCACTTTCAAGAATTACCAGAACCCAAGCGCCCTGAAGACGTGACAAGAACAAGAGAGAGAGATTTTTGCCACTATCATCGTCTGGTGGGACATCCGACGGAGAATTGTTATACGTTGAAATGTATAATACAACGGATGATAGATAGAGGAGAAATAGTGATTGGAAAAGAAAAATAAAGAGGTGCAATGGCAACAGTGAATATGCTCACAATCTGGGAAAAGGCCCAAGAAAAGAAAGAGAAAGAGGACTGTAAGATGACAAAAAAGGTAGCGGTGATTACGCTACGATCAGGAAAGAAGATAACAAGCCCTACAAAGCATAAAACAGGAATCATAAGAAGAGAAGTTGTTGAAAGATAGAACGATGATGATAAGAAAGAAGAGAAGGATGAGACAACAAAAGTGACCTACGATGTGGTGAGTCATTTGAAGGTTATACCGGTTCGATTAAGCGTCTACGATGCGCTTAAGTTGTCAGAGGAATTGCGGAAGAGCTTGGTTCAAGCGTTGTCCAATCATGATGTCAGAGAAACCTTACTGGCAGAGATGGAACACAAAGAGTACAAAGAGCAAGAAGACTGCCTGCCAGTCGTTTCCTTCTCTAATGATGATTTGATTTGCAATGTAGGGCATAACAAGCCACTAATGATAGAAGGCCATATCCGTGGAAAGAAGGTTAAACGGATCATGCTTGATAATGGGTCAGCAGTGAACCTCTTACCCCTCTCAATGTTGAGTAAACTAGGTTATCGTCATTCTGATTTACGCCCTAGTGGAATGATGATACAGGGCTTCAATCAAGATAGACAACATGCACTCGGTAAGATTACAGTGAGGTTGTAGATAGGGGAGCTAACTACTTTTGTCGTGTGCCACATTATAAACGCAGTAACGACATACAATCTTCTCCTGGGAAGGCCATGGATACATCAGTACGGCATTGTACCGTCTACTCTGCATCAATGCTTCAAATGCTGTAAAGATGGAATACAATATAAAGTAATGGCTGATGTGAAGCCTTATACAGAAGCTGAGGCCTTCTTTGTAGACGCCAGTTATTATAAAGGGTTCGTTAAAGAGGAAAGAAAGAATGATGAAAACAAAGTCTTAAAGGACATTTAAGTCAGGGTGATGAAAGAAGAAACAGAAAAGGCAGAATCATCCAGAACTGTAGAAACAAAGAAGAAATTCTATTTTGTGTCGAAACATTTGAGACAACCAGGACAGCCGCCACTAACTCTGTTATCACCTGAATAGTTGAAAATTTTACAGTCCAATTATACAGTGCCATTACCGTATGCTGAAAGAAATAAGCCATTTTCGGCTATTCTGGGAAGATTTCAGGTCAGGGCCAGTGCAAAATACCCGGAACTGATAGAATTTTACGCCCTAGCAGAAGCAAAGACGGGAGAAGAGGTCAAGGATAATGTGGATTGTGGTAAGCTGACACCGCAAGATCTTAAAAAATATAGCCCAGCAAGCAAGAAAATCATGAGAAAGATGGGTTTTGATTATGAAGAACCCACCGGCCTGAATCATGGGAAAGGAATTCAGATTCCTATTGGGGTTGGTCAGGAAAAGCAAGGAAATTTTCGAGGATTGGGGGCAGAATCATCGGTGAACATGGTTACAACTGAGCAGTTATCAGAAGAAGATCCTATAATAGTCGAGCACCCTGAAATGGCTCCAAAGCAAATGGAAGACGAGGGGCAGCCAACGATAGACAGTTTACGAGAAGTAGACTTGGGTACAGAGGAAGAGCCAACAAACACATTCGTTAGCGCTGGTCTTTCTGAATAGGAGGCTGAGAAATACGTGTAACTTCTCAAAGAAAATAGAGACATCTTCGCTTGGACATATGTAGAGATGCCGGGTAGTAGCAATGCACTGATTAAATATTTCTAAGGAGAAAAGACCGGTTAAACAGGCGCAAAGGCGATTTCATCCGGACTTGGTTCCCCTAATAGAAGAAGAAGTTAACAAGTTGATAAAAGTTGGGTTTATCAGGGAGGTCAAGTATCCCAAATGGATATCGAACATTGTCCCAGTGAAAAAGAAAAACGGACAAGTCAGGGTGTGTGTTGACTTCAGAGAACTGAATGAAGCCTGTCCAAAAGATGATTTTCCTCTCTCGATAACTAAATTGCTGATTGACAGTACGACTCAGTATGCTATCATATCCTTTATGGACGGCTACGCAGGATATAATCAAATTAGAATGACACCTGAAGATAAAGAAGCAACAACGTTCAGAACTTCGCTGGGGATTTATTGTTATAAAGTTATGCCATTTGGTCTCAAAAATGCTGGGCCGATATATCAGAGGGCAATGCAAAATATCTGTCATGCCCCAAACTCAGAAACCGGGCTCACAAAATTCCTGATCACAGAATCCGACGCTGACAGCCTCCGTAGAACCCCATTCTCAGCTCCTAGCGCCCATATGCCAGGTTCCGATCCTGGGATGCTACAAGGAGGATTTTCAACATCGGTTTAATTTGTAATAAGCATAACCAAAGGCATAACCCACAAACAACAACCAAAAACTCCATCACATTTTCACTATGATTACAAACTTTACAAGTACAACGATCATAAAGGGAAATACAATGAAATGGACAAAAAGCTCCAAAATGATCTGCTCTGCGCTCCTGCCTCAGTGCTGCTGCGTCCTAACGTCACCTGCACGCAACGGTCATGCATAAGCTTATAGAAAGCTTAGAGGGTGGTGAAAGTGTGTGCACAAGGTAGTAATGCAGCTATGCAGTATCAGAGTAATGCGGAACATGCTGGTGAATCCATGAATACCACTAGCCATACAAAGGCTATGCAATGCAAGGCATGAATGATGTCGGCCATACCAAGGCCATGCGATGCGAAATGCAACTCAAGCATACAAATCCTCATCTAAGTCCACATATCAATACAACTCAAATCTGGAATATCACCGGGGTCTAGTACACTCTAAACCAGATTGCCGCCCCATCACGCGCAATAAGGTAAGTGGAAGAGACCTCACTATTCATCTGTCAATATTGGGTGCGGCTCGTCGATAGTGGACCCATTTCTTGAGCTGGTTAAACTCAGCCTAGCTTTACCCCCTCCTCTCGGGCGGGTAAGGCCCCACCCCCTTCCAATCGACCACGACACAGTGGAAAGCGCAGCCGTCTGGTAGTCGGCACTCGGCGCTCCTGCACCCACTCGGTCTAGACGTTGGAGCAACCTCTTGGTACCATAAGGGTTTATGGACTTTCACCCAGGGATATCTATAACACCCCATGTAGAATAAGATTTTCGGTATCCAATCCTGCCAACCACGATACGCTTGTGGTGGCTACGACCCTGATGTCGCTAGGGCGTACGGTAACCATGTCACACAATGCGAAATGCATGAATCATACTATCCAATCATGCAGCAATCCTGCGCGTATCGTGCTCTCATGTGGGGCAACACCGCCTAACCGGGAGCCCCTAAACAATCTACCCAAAAGCATATGCTATGATCAGTCACTTCTCATATCAAGCATACATATGATGCATATGATCATGAATCATGAAACTATACTAAACATGTCATATGGTAATGGATGTTGTTCATAACGAAGATGGGCCTAGACGGCCTACAAATATGGGCCTAACAATGGGCCTTAGGGAGAGTCATAATGTGGACATTTAACCAACATTATTCTTCAATGTGGATGTCAAACCAACATTGCTCCCAAGGCATGGCCCGCCTAATATCAACACACAAGCCATGAGGAAATCACACATTGCAATGGACCCTAAGAACACCCTGTTGGGCCTCGACCCATGGGCCTTGGATACATCAAATGGCCCGCATCAAATGGACCTGATATAAATCAAGTGAGCCACATCAATGGGCCTTATGTACATTGCAATGGGTCATAACCCCTGGGCCTTATATATCAAAGTGGGCCTCAACCACGGGCCACAAATACATTGAATGGGCCTCATAACATGGGCCTTAAGTATATCAAGTGAGCCTCAATGGATGGGCCCTAACTACATCAAGATGGGCCTAATCATATGGCCTCATACATATCAAGGTGGGGCCCACTTGAACTATAGATCTGACTCATTCTTTAGCTCATGTCAACAAAAAAATGAGCTTCTAAGGTGGTTGGACGGATTGGATGTAACCCATGCATCATGGTGGGGCCTATGAAGGCCCACCATCATATATATATATATATATATAATATTATATATACTATAACATTATATATATATTACACACACATACACACTAGGGGTGCACACGGTTCGGTTTCAGTTTTGAAACTGGAACCGAATGGCCAAGGATGTAGATGAATTGGTCCTGCCAGCTGTTGATATGGACCATTAATGTGAAGGGGGCCACCTTTAGTTCTCATCCCTTTTGGAACCGGATCTGAACCGTGTGCACCCCTAATACACACACGCACACACACACGCACACATACACGCGCACACACACACCCACCGTCCCCTGGACAGTGGGGATAGAACACATATGGGCTCCACCGTCCACCTGGACGGTGGAAGATAAAATACATAAATCACTGTGGGTCCCACGTGGGGCCCACCTTAATGTTTATGGGCCATCCGACCAATCCATAAGGTCACGCAGACCTACATGAAGGGAAAAAGCAAATTTCGTCTTGATCCGAAACTTCTGTGGACCCAAAAAGCGTTTCAAAGGTAGACATTTAATCACCGTTGTTTCCCATGATGTGGGCCACCCGAGCGTAGGATCGGCCTGAATTTTGGGTGGGGCCCACTTCAGGAAGGGGCCCACCCAGTGAACAGGTTAGATGACAAATATACATCATGGTGGGGCCCACGGCTGGAGCCATGGGTTGCTGCCTAACCGTCCGCTGGTCAAGCGCAGGCAGCGCCTGCTGCCTTCTGACAGCAGCAGCGCTGCTGCATTTGATATATATATTTTTTTGAAAGACCGATTTACTGTGGTTTTTCACAGGTGGGGCCACATCAGAGAAATTTGATCCGTCCAATGGATTCTAAGGCTCAAAACACACCAAACAAGTCCATTATCCACCATGTTTGGTGTGTAAGTACAACAAGGTGGGTCCTAACAGCCTTAAACAGTAGGAAAATACAATTTTCTATGGTATGGCCCGTCGGATTATCTGATCGACTTCATTTTTCGGCTCAACGCCTGAAATGAGCAAAAGAATAGGATGGATGGCGTGGATTTGAAACAAACATCAAGGTGGAGGCTGTACACATGACCCACTAAAAAGCAAAAAAAAAAAGAGGAAACGTTGTTGTGCTTCACACCACTGTCAGTACACACACTCAAAGTTAGCCACCACCAAGGGATGCCAAGACCTCATGTGTTGAAACGAGGTATCTCCACACAGTCTGCCAGTTAGCTATGGATCTGGGTGTCACTGCCCAGCGTCCAGCCCTGATGCTGGACATGGTCATACACAAATATCATGGTGGGGCACATAGGGACGTGGCCCACCTAAGTATTTTTTTTTTAATCAAGCTGATACTTGTGTTCTCCTATATCCAGGCCCGCCCAAGGATGGACTGCAAGGTGGGCCCTACGGGTGGGACGACGTGGATCATACTTCATAGTGGGGTCCACAATACAAGAAAGGGAGAGAAAGAGAGAGATAGAGAGAGATAGAGAGAGACATCGGCAATATCGGAGGGACCCCGCCACTATGGGCCCCTCTTAATCATAAGCATACATCAAGGTGGGTCCCACTACAAGTGGGCCTTAAATCACAAAATAAGAAAATAAGTGGAGATCCAAGATCACCCACCGTTCCTTCTTGCCTCCTAGGCTTCCTTAGCTCCTTAGCTTTGATTCCAATGGAGGAGATGAGATTTAGATGGTTGAGATGAGAGATGAGAGGGGTAGGAAAGGTGGGCCACACTTGTGGCTCTCTTGGAGTTTTTGGAAAATGCTTGGACGTATGGGGTGTTTGGGTTACTTGGAATGAGTTTGAAAATGAAGGGGAGAGAGAGAGAGAGAGAGAGAGAGAGAGAGAGAGAGACTTGTAAAGGGAGAGGGATGGGTGATGGATGTTTGATGTGGTGGTGATGGATGTGTAAGAGCTTTTTGACTTTTGTGGCAAATGTTGTAAGAGAGGTATGGGCTTGTGTAAGAACTTTTTGACTTTTGGGGGTTGCTTGGGGAAGGGCGAGAGGTGATGTGTACTTGACATGATGGGATTGATTGATGGATGATTGATGTGACAAGTTGAAGAGATTATCTTCAGTTTTCGCACGCGCGGCGTTTTTCTCACATCGAACGCTGGCCCACATCTCCTGGCCAGAGTATCGACTCGGCGCGCGAGTCGTGGCATCGGAACCGCGGCGATGGTGCAGTCGGAATGGTACAAGTCTCGGTTTGAGTTGACTCGGGTTGACGGCGTGTGAATCAAGGTCACGCGCAAGTGCCGGTTAAGGGTCGAAGGTTGCCGAAATTCGACCGGGAAGACCGCGGAGTCTACGGAATGGTACGGTCTAGGATACGGGTCTTACAATATCTTCCAAGACATGTTGAGTGTTATGTTGATGACTTTGTGGTCAGGTCAAGAGATTATCAGGAGCATCGCGAACATTTGACATCAGTTTTTCGTCGACTCAGAAAGAAACAACTGAAGATGAATCCAGCCAAATGTGCATTTGGGGTGTCTTCAGGTAAATTCCTCGGATTTGTTATCCGACATAGGGGCATTGAGATCGATCCAGGAAAAGTTAAAGCCATTCAAAATATGCCGCCACCAAAGACATTAAAAGAATTAAAAAGTTTGAAAGGAAAGTTGGCGTACATTTACCATTTCATTTCAAATCTGGTGGGGAGATGTCAGCCGTTTTCTCATTTGATGAAGAAAGGCACAAAGTTTGTATAGGACCAAGCCTATCAGAATGCGTTCATTCAATAAAGGAATTACTGAAACAGCCGTCGGTATTAACAACTCTAGTAAAAGGGAAACCACTTATTTTGTACATATCTACAGTACATATCTACAGCCGAGAATTCTTTAGGAGCTTTGTTGGCAAAGGTAAATGAATCCGGGAAAAAGACCGCTCTTTATTATTTAAGCAAAACTTTGATGGGTGCGGAATGCAACTACTTTCCAATCGAGAAAGAATGTCTGGCACTGATATTTGCGGTGCAGAAATTGAGACATTATTGTCTCTCTCATGACATAACTTTGATCTCAAGAGCAGATTCGATAAAGTTTTTAATGTTAAGGCCGATGTTATCTGGGAGATTGGCCAAATGGATGCTGCTACTTTCAGAATATAATATTAGGTATGAACTGACAAAAGCTGTAAAGGGGCAAGTAATGGCGGACTTCCTTGCAGCACACCTTGTAGCAGAGTGCGAGACCATTAGTGATTATTTTTCCGATGAACAGGTTATGTTGGCCGCATCGTAAAGCCCATAGAAAATGTATTTCGATGGTGCTTCTCAAGCGTTAGGAGTGGGGGCAGGAATTATTTTCATCACACCTCATGGTGACTTGTTACCTTACTCCTTCACATTGGGAACTGCATGTACAAATAATGAAGCCGAATATAAAGCTCTCATCATCGGAATGGAAATTGCTCAGGAAATGAAGATAAAAATGCTGCATATTTTTGAGGATTCTAAGTTGATCATAAATCAATTGACGACTGAATTCGAGATAAGAAAACAAGAGCTCTTGCCATACTGCCGGAAAGCGCAACAGTTATTAGAGCAGTTCTGTCATATCGAAATCAAGCATATACCGCGGTCCAAAAATGCAAAAGCAGATGCTTTACCCAACCTAGCAACAGCTCTGTCCTACCCAAATCGAAGTCCTCTCCAAGCGACTATAGAAGAAATAAGATTTTTACCATCTTTAGAGGTCATTGATGAAAATGTTGAAGCACTTCATATATCGTGTTTGGAGGTAACAATAGATGATTGGCGTCAGCCTTCCACAGATCATCTCAAATATGATATCTTGCCAGAAGAGCCAGCGCTGAGACAGCAAATCAAGCAAAGGTCGAGCAGATTCATCATATGTAGCGAAGTACTGTACAGAAAATCCTACAATGGAATGCTGCTACGCTGCCTAGATGAACAAGAAGCAGGCCAGATGTTGCGAGAGGCGCACTCTGGAGAATGTGGGCACATCAAGCTGGCGAAAATTTATTTCATCGGATACATCGAATGGAGTATTATTGGCCTTCCATATTCAAAGATGCGATAGATTATGCAAAACGATGTCACGAATGCCAGATTCATGGAGATGTTATACATATTCCTTCAGAAGACCTACATCAGTCTGTCGCCTCTTGGCCTTTCCCCGCCTGGGGACTTGACGTTATTGGTCCTATAAATCCGCCTTCATCCAAAGGAAAACAGTATATTTTGCAGCGACAAATTATTTCTCCAAGTGGGCAGAAGCAGTTGCGTTATGCAGTGTCAAGGAGAAAGATGTGGTCAATTTTATCTGACACGCAATCATATACCGCCATGGTATCCCGAAGAAAATTGTCACAGACAATGGCACTCCTTTCAAAAACAGGGGCATGGAAAAGCTGTGTCAGAAATTCGGTATTCATTATTCATTTTCAACACCTTACTATCCATCGGCCAATGGATTAGTAGAGGCATTTAATAAAATGATAGTCAAAATACAGGAAACAAGCATGATTAGGACAAAAGGTTGCAAGAAGCATTGTGGGCATATAGAACTACCCATCGGACAACAACAAAAGCAACACCGTATTCACTAGTATATGGTGTAGAAGCGGTGATCCCGATTGAAATACAAGTAGCGTTGCTTAGAGTAGCAATACATCAGTCAATTACAGATGATGAAAATGCAAAAATAAGGCTCAAAGAACTGGATTTGCTCGATGAGAAATGCCTGGCAACTCAGCAGCAGTTGCAGTCATATCAGGCGAGGATATCGGTCACCTTTGATAAACGAGTCAAATATCGCTCTTTCAAAAAAGGGGATATAGTACTGATGTTGAAAAGACCGATAGTGGTCATCCACAGAACGGGGGGCAAATTGGAGCCCAAATGGGACGGGCTGTATATAATAAAAGAAGTATACTTCAATGGAGAGTACAAAGTCATAGATCAATATGGACAAGGTATCAGTATACCGGTCAATGCTCGCTTCATCAAAAGATATCATCCCTGAAGATACTACTAATTTTGACTCAGAATATTACTAGAATAATGATTCTGTATCAAAAGGGGGTAAGAATAAACAAGACCGCAACTATGTACTGTCAGATGAATGAATAAAGAAGAAATTTGTGAGCACATCAAGACTACGTACCAGCAAATGTTACAAAAGGAAAGTGACCATCATTATCATCATCAAGTGAGCTCTACAAAATTTTATTGAAATTGGTACCATCACCAAGCTGATATATTGAGAACAACACATATGAATATCGTTGAAAACATTAGCAGAAGAGGTGATGTATCAATCTCAGTCAGAGATATCTATCATTCTCACGACAACGATGGCCACCTACTATTATCTTTTAAGGCAACCTAGCCAAGCCCTAAAAAATGGCCAACTATGTATAAGACATATCATTTTCACCATTTGGACAGCAGTGAGAAGCCAGTAGCCCTAAAAAGCCCATGAAGGCCATCATATGCATACCCCATGTGGGCAGCGGATAGAGTCAGCGACTAAAAGCCTTAAAAAGCCAAAAGTCCTTAACGGCGAGTCACACGTGAGACCAATGTCATCTGTATAGCTTTCTGACAGTGTCACGGGGAACAGATGAAAATGCCCCCCCCCCCCCCCCCCCCCCCCCCCCCCGTGAATGGGTCTAACCTTGCAGATGAAGAAAACGCGGGCTGCAATGTGAGCTCTTTGGCCATGTCCATAGATATGCCAACCATGCGTAAGGACCCCCAGATCTTTGGCTTGATTTCAGTATTAACTCATGAGAAAGGGCTTAAACCTACTCATTGATGGACTGGCGGCCCTAGATTTGGTACCCCAAAGGTCGCCTTGTGAGCCCCGTAAACTCTAGAGAGTTACTGTGGCCAACCCATGCGTAAATCCAACTGAGTTCATGTCCTCGGTAGCTTCACTGGGCCCTTCTGATGGATCGTGGTTTGTAAACTCACCAGGCCGTGAGAAGTCCAGTGAACTCCTAAGAGTTACAGAGACCATCACGTGAGACCCGACTCCACTACTCAAGAGTCTAAAAAACAGCGTGGCTCCACTACTCAAGAGGATAAACTGTGTGTGATTATCTGACTAAACTAAAACTTAGCACCGCCAATTAAGACATGAATCATATAGGAAATCCCTTACTATCAAGTCATAAGAGAATATTTTAAGAAAAGGGGAAAGAAGAAAGAAGAGGCATAATACATCAATCAAAACATTGCATAAATAAAATAAGAGCACCATTATCGAGAATATCATGAAAATACTTGTATAACTTGCAATTCTAAAAGTACTTTGTAGTAATAAAAGAGAAAATATCAAAGTTTTACATCTCATAGTTCTCCTGTAATGCCTAATGCTGCTAAGTATTGTTGCAAATTTTCTTGAAGATTAACTTGAGCAGCCGCATGTTCCAGTCTGGCTTTTAAAATAATTCTAGTAGCATCTGGGATACCAGCTAGCTTTTCTTCAAAGGAGGCAAATAGTTCTTCATTCTTAGCTAACTCAGATTTTTCAGCATCCACCGAATGAAGGCTACATTGCATCTTTTCCTGCACTCTTTCAATATTCAGATCTTCCTCCAGACCTTGCTTCTCCAATTGATCAATCTCGTGCTTCAAAAGAGTGATACGATTTTGAATAGTCGTCTTGTTATCAGTAAAAGTCTTCAGTTGCTCTCACAAAGATAGTTGTTCCTGGTCGTGACGAGAGACAATGGGGGCAATCTGAGAAATTTCTCCTTAGAGTATGCAAGCTGCTTCCTGTACTCCAAAACTTCAGGAGGGACCATCGCAGTTTCAACTGATGACAGAACAGTTATCGAATTATGGAATCTTAGGAGAGCATCGTGCACCGAAGAAACATTGACTTTAGCCATCCGTGCGGCACTATCAAAAACTTCTAAAGCAACAGCCAGATCTGACCACTGATCAGGATCTTTGAACATCTCAACAATAGCTAATATGGAATCCTGATCAACACCAACTTATACGCAGAAATCTTTTCGAGGGATAGCACATTTGATGAAGTCCCAATAGAACTAGAACTTGCCGTGCCACTTTGAGGTAAATTCCCTATTAAGAAATAAGAAATGTAGAGTTGTAACAAAAATATAAATGCAAACAATATGGAAAGTGTGAATGAAGAAAAGGATATACCTTCTACTGGTACCGAAACAGTGAGAAGTTGCGTCTCTTTAACAAGAGGGGGATTGGGTTCCACCATCTCAACAAAAGATGGAGCCCTAGCTTCAGTACTCGAATCAATGGTGGTGGGAGTTGGCAGATCAGTTGATTCCACTAGAAAAGCAATTTCACGTGCCACTGCCCATGGAGGCAAAGAGAATATCGGTGAAGCTGCTCGTACGACGGGAGGTAAACTTATGGGAGAAGTGTTATCTGCTTTCGTATTAGCAACATGATCACCTGAAATAAAATACGTAAGAGAAGAAAGGAGAAAGGAATGAAAGCAAATAAGTAAAAAGTATATACAGCGAGATTGTCCTACATGGCGAATAACCATATTCCCCGTAGTCCAGGGGTTCGTCCTCTTCTTCCCCTGCTATAGGTGAAGTCTTTGCAGGAACAGCCTCAGGATCGGAAGGATATGTCCTTCATCAGCAGGAACATCTTCTGCAATGATATCTTCTTCGCTGCTAATATCAACTTCCCCCTCTTCATAGTCATTGTCTTGATTCTCTTCTTCCACCTCATGTTCATCAGAAATAGTATTTCCAGACGAAGAAGTTGAACCTTCACTTTCTGAATCTCTTTCACTGGATTCTTCAATAACAACCTGTTTCCCTTTAAAAAGAAGAGACTGGTTGCTTTCCGGTTGAGGATTTACACTGGCTAAGACCGGAGAAGCTTGGGCACACGTTCAAGATTGTGTCATGGGTGAAGAAGGACTAGGATGGACAGTCTTGGGGGCAGGAGAAGAGGTCGATTGATGTTGAAGATGAGTAGAGGAGGTTGGCTGGTCTTGAAGATTGGCAGCGTTCTCTAGCATGGGGGAAGCAGCTTCTGTGACTTCTTCTCTTCTTGAATGGTGGAGAGGAACTTTTTGAAATTCACAAATGACACCGTAAGCTATCCACCCTTCAAGGGTATTGTCAGGCTTCTTCTCACGGATAGGTTCGTCTACAGATATTTTGACATAATGATGACCAACAAAAGGAGCATGACTGGTCTCTGCTATGAAGCCTACTCCCTCTTTAATGGTGCGACCCCTAAGCCTGGGTGGTGGAAGCCAGATGGGCTTAGCTACTGGTAGACCTTTCCTTACCAAATAAGACTGGTGAACCCACCATCTCATATGGTTATATAAAGCCCGAGGAATACGGTTGCAACCCGAGATGATGAAAGAAGAATTAGCTCGGCCTAACTGTTGTTTCTAGACCATCACCCAATTAAATGGGCCAATGTTATAACTCTGCATTCTTCGAGTTACAAGCCCATAGTCTTCGGGAATTGCTTGATCGAAGCCGAATTGACGAGCAAAACGGATGAGATAGTACAGTTCTCTCCAGAATTCTGTTCCCTCCCTCAACGGGAGATTGCACGAAAAAAATTGATAGAAAGAATCCCCTTTCTCCTGTAGTGAGTGATTCTGTGTCCGCCTTTATGTAATGAGGCAGGCAAAAATGAAAGTAATTAATCTTGGCGTCAGAGGAGATGGCATCTTTCGCCCAGTCATAGGACCTCTTCGCCATGGCTCTCTTTTGGAAAAACCAGAGAGGAATCTGAGAAGGGTGGACGTAAGCTTTCTTTGGCACTTCGAAGGTCCAAGGGAAATAGACACCAAGCCAGCCAAGGAAGTAATGCCATGGCATATAGGTAGAAGCAGAGCTGACGGAGGGACTTTTTATGTGAGAAGCGATCTCTCTGAAACCTCTGTAAATTGAGCATAGAGCAGGAGGGGCAAGGGAATATTTGATTCCTTTAACCATGGCGCTGGCTACTACAAACAATGAAGGGTGGATGACATCTGCTGACTTAGAGCTGGGAAAAACCACTATGCTCAGCCAGTAAGCAATAAATGTTGTAAGTTCCCCATAAACAGAGTACTTAGCATGATCTTTCATGCCCGGACGAAGACGTTCCATCTCTTGTGAGTGGTTACCGTTAAACCTTGAAGAAAAAAAGAGAAGCAAGTGAAATCGAGATTATGTATCAGGACGCAATAAAAGTGTTAATTTGAGAAGATGGAAAATTACTGAAGAGCTCTGCTGAAATTGGCTAGCCATTGCATAGGGTGAATCTTGTGGATATTTGAAAACTTGGACATCTCCTTAAAGAGTTCAGTGGTTGTTTTCGAGATAGAGGCAATACAGTCAGGCGAAGAGACAAAGGCTAACTCATCATTGGTGGGGACAAATTCATCAAAGAATTTTTCGGTTATTGGCAGACCGGTGATCCTATGGATATCCCAAAGCGTAATGCTCATTTTGCCTTCGGGAAGGTGGAAAGAATTGGTAGAAGGGCACCAGTAGTTGAGAAAAGCCTTCAGAATGGAGGATTCCTTGTAAAAAGGATGTGATGCTGCTTCGATCGCGGTGTAGATGTCAATCTTGGACAAACTCCCCGCATGCTTCACAAGAATTGTCGCGGCCCATTCAGTAATAATTGCGGGGAGTCAAGAGACCCCTTGTTTTGAAGTCTTCCAGACTCCAGATAAGGCGACGATCGCTAAAACGCTGCTGAAGCATCTCGTAAAAGCATGTCGGGTATAGGCTGTGTGAATCATAAGACGGGGTGAGGAAGATCATGGAATGGATATCACCGATTTGCTGTCTCAGTTTCATCGCCTGCAGAATGCCTTCCAGTAATCTTGGTTCTCTGAATGACTAAGATTCTGTGTAAGCTAGCCTTTCTCCGTCCAGGTGATCGCTAAGCTCACAGTTCAGCATAGACTGATGATGATGAAGGCTGGTTGGAATCGTTATGATGCCTCGCTTGTAAGGATTGTCAAATTTTATGACACCTTCAATCGCACGAACTGAATCCCAGGAGTTATGCAGTTTCTTCCGATTATGCTCCTTGATTTTGTCCCGAAATTCTTGGGCTTTATTCTGACGAATTTTCTTCAGTCGGGAAGGAGGCGGAGTATCCTCCCTGGTGGGAGGTTTCTGGCTGATGGTCTGGTGGTGTGCTGTGGATTTCAGCCATTGTTCCCAGTCATATTTGCGGCCATGTTTGGGAGGTCTTTCGAAATCGTCCGTTGCAATGGCTCTATGGATAGGAGATGGCAGCGTGTTGATGCGTTCGGTGAAGTCAAAGGTGGGGAGTACTGGCTCCTTAATATAGGCGGGGCGTGCAGTGGTTGTCTTAAAACGCTTGTACGAAGGTTGAACAGGAGGTGAGGGAGATTCTCCAGCTTGAGAAGGTGATGGGTTTGGTAATTCTTGATGCGAGGGATGAGCGGTAGGATGGTTGATGGCAATGAAAGTTCTCTTTGTGCGAGCCATGAGGAGAGAAGTTAAGTCTTGAAAAGAATGGAGTTGAAAAAAAGTTAGTACAGGAAAGTGAGCAAAGTTAAAGAAAAATTGTTAAGTCTGGAAATGACTAAGGGTCGGTTGCGCGGATCGCGCAACTGAAGTCCGTTGCGCGGGTCACGCAACTTAACACCGTTGCATAGGTTCGCGCAATGCTTTTTACCTTGCGCGAATGAAGTGTTCACTATGTGGGTCGCGTAATCAAGTCTGGTTGTGCGGGAAGAAAAAAATTCACAAGAGCTTCACTGCGAAAGTGGAAAGTGAGAGAATGAACTGGGACAGACTATTTATAGAGAACAGGGCCGAGTGCGGTACTCGGGTGTCCGTTGCGCGGGTCGCACAACAGCTTCAGGAAGTTCAGAAATTTAAAGGTTGATCCTAATCCTTTGATTCCAATAAACAAAGAAAGGATTAAGGGGGCATCTGTTGGAGTATAAAAATAATGAAGAATGATTGAAAGGGTAGAAGATCAAAAGGTAGTTGGAAGAATGAGGAAGAAAGAAGAAAATCAAGCACCCTGTTAGTAGTTGTGCGGGTTGCACAACCAGTAGTTGGTTGCGCGGACTGTGCAAACAACCTGATTCATTTTCCGGCCGCGCAAGGGATTTCTTCCATTGCGCTGGTCGCGCAACTGACTTCCCTATTGTGCGGGTCGCGTAACCAAGATCAGATATAAATTATTATGGACGTTCATATCTGATGTAAAGTGGGCCCCATGGCACAAAGATCAAGGGTTCGCACGTGTGGAGGCCTATAAATACCCCACTCCCCCTCTCATTTGGGAGAGAGAAATTTTGGAAGAGGAGCAGAGCTCTGAAGGAAGACTAAAGGTGAGAAGGGAAAGCCAGGGATTGGTTGCGCGGGCCGCACAATTAACAACTTGTTGTGAGGGTTGCGCAACCAGGCCATCATATGGCCAGTTACAAAAAGGGTCAAAGTGCTGCCGAAATCGTCCAATTCGATCCTCGTTGCTCCAAGCTCTCCTTTTGCATAAGGCACAAGCTCAAAAAGGGGAAAAATCAAATGATAAAATCAACACAACATTCCTCTTAAGGAGATGACCGAAGCAACTGTCGAAATGCTGCCGAATTCGAGATTTGATATTCAAACTTTGTTAATTTCAATTTATGCATTTCAAATGATCTATCTTAGAATCAAGAGATATTAAAGGATGTAAATGAACTCAGCATGAATAAAATAATGATCGTTCTTCATATACTCACTTTGTTATGTTCGAATAAGATAATTTCCCCCAAATCGAATGCATTTGTTTCTTGTTCGAAACACAAGTATTGAATAATCATAATATTGATTTCAGCAGTATTTCGGACATATCATGATCTTCTGTTTGGAGGTATCATTGTACTGGAATGATATTCATCTTGATTGGTTTTGCGCTCCTAAAATACTTTGAGTTCTTCAATCTGGATCAGGATCTTTTTTATGCTTTCAAGATGAATAATCTTCACTTACTGTCCGTGCAATAAACTTGTTGTGCTAACAACAGATCCTCTAATCCTCTCATTGTGCGGAATCTCCCATTATGCAAAACCCCATTGTGCAGAAATTCCTACTGTGTGGAGGTGCCCATTGTGCGGGAAATCCATTGTGCACCGCACAAGAGGTACTCTGAGTACCTGAATTCCTCTGAAGCCTAAAATCTCCTCTACCGCTCCAAAATCTTCTGTCTGTCCCTAATGAAGAAGATGGCGGAGTATTTATAGCCTCCCACCCGTGCGAATCCTTCAATCCGCACAACGCAATTCACTAAAAGACTCTTTGTGCGATGGTTCCATTGTGCGCGTACTTTCATTATGTGCTTATATTCATTGTGCGACACACAATGAAACCATGGAAACTTCTATTGCGCGCCGCACAACCAAAGTGTATGAAAGTTTATTTTTCTTCTTGTTTTCTTTTTATGCCTCAACAGTATGCAAAGCATTGAAGTTTTAAATCAGGGTATCTGACCCTGAGCGCATAGAGACACGAGGCCACGAGAGATAGATCCAAGCTTCAAACCTGCATACCTTACTTTCCTCGTCTTCTTGCCTAGGAGTTTCCTACTTCCAAAGCCACCAAAAGAAGTCAATCATGAGAAAAACTTCAATACTTCAGCATAGTTTGATGGAAGATGCGTACTTAGAAATTGCATGTGGCATGCAATTAATTCTATTAAACTATCCAAATTATCCTAGTTCAATGTATCCTGAACAAAAAATTATACATATTTGAGGGAAATGATACAATACGACAAGTTATACTGTAATAGGATATGCATCCTATCACAATAGGCCTTGTGGCATCTTAAAAGCGATTTTAAGCAAAAAGAAAAAAAAATCCAGAAAAAATCTAATTAGTGACTATATATGTGCTACTTCTTGATGATTGGATACATACATGTTACATGTCCTACTACAGTATAGTACGTTATGTTATATCATTTTCCCCTTATTTAATTATCTTCTGGATTAGTGGACATTTATTGGACAATTTAAAATCTGAAAAATCTAGGGTTCTTATTTCAACAACTAAGTGACCACAGCTAGGAGGTAATGATAATTCAACCAATTTGATTTTGAGATTTAGGAGATGTTAAAATACACATATTTGTATATTTAGGAATAAAAATTATTTTAAAAAAAATACATGCATAAGTTTTTATGTAGTGGGGTCCTAAAAGCATTTGATGTCGTAAGAAATCTATCCAATTGTCTAACCTTCAATCCGAACACCCATCGATATTTCAGAATATCAACAACGCACAATATTTCACCTAGAAATTGTCAACAACTAGAAAGGAAGCGAAAGATCATGGTCTTGATAACACTCATGTTGCAATAACGATAACATCGCGATATTATTGTTAGTAAATTGAACACTGCATAGAACCATATATCCACAAAAAAAAAAAAAAAAAAATGTTATGAAAACTTTTTGCGATATCGATTCATCAACAATTTTATCAAAATATTAGCAATATACTGATGATATAAGCAACACCTAATGTAAGTGCTATAATGTTTAAAGTATACTATGTTTGTCAAATTTTGTTTAGTCAAAACATATTATCAAGTGATCTTCAAGTATGGTTAAAAATCAAGGTTCAAGCCAATTCCAAGTTCAAGTAGAAGATCAAGCTCGAAAGACAACATGAAGTCAAGATCAAATGATATTCTAGTAGAAGATCAAGCTCCATAAAGAAGTTCAAGTCTTTAATTTACTTCAAGACAAAGAAGTTCAGTATTTCAGGTGTTATAAACCCTAGAAAGACCTTAGTTTAGGTGCTTTTAAAAACTATTTAAAATTGGAATTTTATTCTTATGTTTGGTTAAGTTTCGACTAGCCTAAGGTTTGTCTCGACTAGCCTAAATTTTACTCGGCCAGTCCTAGAACAAACCGAAGCAAAACTAAAAAATTTGTTGCATTTTCGGCTAGTCGAGTGGCCTGCTTGACTAGTCGAAGGGCAATCTTCAACCAGCCCTAGGTTTCTCAGCTCGAAGTCTAGCAACTGAATCAGTTTGGATTTTGGAACCTTCGGCCAGTCGAAGATTTGTTAAATCTTATCCCGCTCAAATCTAAAAATCCATTGGAACTGAATCCAGTGCTTGGGCCAGTCGAAGAACCAACTTTTTTGTCTATAAATTAAGGTTCTCTCTTAATCTGAAAATTCATTTAAGACTATCTAAATCCTTCTGCAAGTGAGAGAAGTTTCATTTATATTCAAGCTATTGAACGGTATTTATAAATTACTATTTTAATTCCTTAATATCAGACTCTGTCATTCTGATTCTAAAAAGAGTGGATATTACTCTTCTTATTGAGATTTAAAAGAATTAATACAAGTAGCCATTAGTTTAATCTTAATTAAAAATCAGTAGAACCCTGGACCTTTTCTATCGAACTGAACATTGAACATTTGACATTCAAGAAAAGAAGTTCTTCGGCTACAACTTCTTTTATGGCGAAGATAAGTATACATTTGTTTACTTTCTATATTTGATTTTTCTGAGATAGCTAGAAATCTCAGTGTTGATTTTTCTGAGATAGCCAGAAAATCTCAGTGAAGGTTTTTGTTTGTGATAGCCCAGTAATATCATAACTGTATCAGGTTTTAAGGTGACCCTGAGAAAACCGTATTCATAGTAAAAGCCAAGATTATGTAGAGAGTAATTTTGGGAGTGGAGTAGGTGTGGTTGTTTGAGAATGGTAGTTGACACACCAAACCACTATAATTCTTGATGTTTATAGTGAATGTTTTTATCTTTCATGTGGTGAATGGTTGCAATTTCTTTTCAGTACAAGTAGTGAATGATTGTAATATTTATTTTATTTACTCTTGCTTAGTTTGGAATTTTGATTCTAATCACATTCGTAAAATAAGGTTGTCCTACTTAAACTTGTTTGGGTGAAGGTTGTCCTATGAATCAGTTGGAATCAACATTTCAATACTAAGGCAATTGAAATCTCTGATTCATTTATTATTCAGAACTTTATTCGATTATTTCGCATAGTCCTCTTCACCCCCCCCCCCCTCTTAGGACTTCTTAAGCTCTCATTTTGATGACTCTAATTATTCATACTGGAAAGCCAAAATGAAGATTTTTCTAAAATCCTAATATGAAAGTATATAGCAAGCCACTGTGACTAAATGGAAACCTCCTATGACTGAAGTAGTAGCTGAGGATGGATCCAAATTTATGAGAGAAACTGCATTCTATTTATGGACTGTAGGTCAAAAAAGTGAAAGCAGTGCTAATGCTAAAGCCTTAAATGACCTAAGATTTTCACTTTAAATGTTTATCCTAGGTCAAGGAAAAAGTCTGAACTTACTCCCTTTATGACTCGAGTTCTTCATTCTGTAGTGTCTAGTATTCAAGTCTGTCTTTCTTCACTAATATGTTACATCATTATTCAGTTTCGTTTACATTCTGGTCATGGTTCGATTCCGTTTACTTATCTCATGACTTGCATTGCTTTACATTGTAATGTCACAATTCCTTCATCTAAGGCATCAGAATCTGTACTACCATTTAGCAATACCAACCTGATTAAGATGAACCTGAAACCTCTTCCTTGCCAAACTGAAGAAGAAAAGGAAGCATATGCACCTACAAACACTACTATGGAAGATATTTTTGATGAGCTAGATGAGTTTGATGATCCAGAAGATCCATACTATCAAACTTCTCAGGTAGATGGTCGTCTTAAATCTTTGGAGGAGAAGGTTGAGGCATTGCGGATCTCACAGGACAATGTAGTTCAAACCCAAAAATCTACAATGAAGTACATGAAGAAGTACTTCCATCGCATTAGCCGGAGTTTGAATCAGCTTGACCCTTTTATGCATGTTCCTTCATCATCTGGATTTGATTAAGATCTTATCTTTTTAAGTACTTTTTATTTCAGTGCTGTAAACTTAAACTTAACTTGTTTCTTTGGATAATTTCTTAACACTTTCTCTTAACATCTTTAATGTATTTCCTTAACACTTTCATATGCTGATTATTATCTCCTTGGTACATATGCTTAGTTCTTCTTTTATCAAGTTGAATTACTAATTATTTACTTTCCTATCTATCTTACTTGATAGTTTTCTAGTTCTTCGTTTGTCAACTTGTGACAAAAATGGGGAGAGTTAGTTAATATTTGAAGAATGCATATTAATTGCATATTGATTGTATATGGAGAATGATGGTGCATGCATGAATGTGAATGCTTACATGGAAGGCTATATATGCTATGGAATGTGTTTTATGTTATAAATGATACAGGGGAAGTATTAATTGAGGGGGAGTAGAAAATATTTTGAAATCTTTAACAATCTTCTACAACATGAGTATAAGAGTACAAGGCTTCATTCTTATAATTGTAATATTATGTGCTTTGTCACAAAATTGACAAAGGGGGAGATTGTAAGTGTTATAATGTTTAAAGCACACTTTGTTTGTTAAATTTTATTTAGTCAAAACATATTATCAAGTGATCTTCAAGTATGGTTAAAGATCAAGGTTCAAGCTAAGTCCAAGTTCTAATAGAAGATCAAGCTCAAGTTCAAGTAGAAGATCAAGCTCGAAAGATAACATAAAGTCAAGATCAAATGATGTTCTAGTAGAAGATCAAGCTCCATAAAGAAATTCAAGTCTTTAATCTACTTCAAGACAAAGAAGTTCAGTATTTCAGGTATTATAAACCCTAGAAAGATCTTAGGTTTAAGTGCTTTAAAAAACTATTTAAAATTGGGTTTTTAAGCTTATGTTTGGTTAAGTTTCGACCAGCCTAAGCTTTGGCTCGACTACTCGGCCAGTCTTAGAACAAACCAAAGCAAAACAAAAAATCTGTTGCATTTTCGGCCAGTTGAGTGGCCTGCTCGACCAGTCGAAGGGCAATCTTCGACTAGCCCTAGGTTTCTTGGCTCGAAGTCCGGCAACTAAATCAGTTCGAATTTTGGCACATTTGGCCAGTCGAAAACCACCTTCAACCAGTCGAAGCCCACCCTCGACCAATCGAAGATTTGTTTAATCTTATCCCGCTCAAATTTGAAAATCTGTTGGAACTGAATCCAATGCTTAGGCCAGTTGAAGAACTAACTTTTTTGCCTATCAATTAAGGTTATCTCTCAATCCAAAAATTCATTTAAGACTATCAAAATCCTTCTGCAAGAGAGAAGATCCTGTATGTTATTTTGTAAACATGCGTCATACGTGCCATTCGTGCCATTAGACTACGTGCGTTGACTTGCTGAGTCCCATCAATTTGAGACTGAGTCACACTGAGGAATGAATTTCCTAGTGACAGCCCGAAATCACATTTGAGGAATGAATTTCCTACTGACAGCCCGAAATCTCATTGAATCGAGCTGGATCAGCCCTTTTTCGAGTCAACCAAACCAAGTTTCACAACTCTGTTTCTGTGAGTGGGGCACATTCTTCGGTGATATAGACGATTGATCCAGTGATATACACCAAACATTTACCAGACCCCAAAATTTCAAAAATTGGAAGATCCTAGCAAACTGATCTTTCACCTATAATTCGTGATTGGAACAATTAGATCAATAGTCTAGATCACAAATATTGGCTCACACGGATTAAACGAAAAAAAAAAAAAAAAAATGTGTACAATAGGAAGCTCTCTATTAACCACCAAGGGCCCGTTTGGATACCACCAAATAAGTTACTTATTTCTACTTACAGCAGTAGATAAGTAACTTATTTGAGATAAGTAAACTTGGTTCAAGATCAATTATAAGTAACTTTTTTACTTAAAGGTACTTAATCACTTTAGCTTAATAAGTAGAAACTAAGATAAGCTACTTAAGGCATAAGTAGCTTATCTTATGTAACTAACAATCCAAATGCTTCCTAAGAGAGAACTCAACCTTGATGTATCATCATCATCATCATCATCATAATCATAATCATATAAGCTTCAATGTATAGTAAATTACAAAGACCAGTCCATGTAAATGCATACAACAGACCACATAAAAAAAAAAAAAGGGCAAAAAAAGTGGTACATACAGGGCATATCATATGTGATTGTGGACTCGTATGAGGTTTTTATTTATTTATTTATTTTACACACACTCACACACACACACACACCACATGGGCACTCGAACCCATGACCTCAATGTTGAAATGCAGACTGTCTACCACTAAGCCATGAGTAGAGACCCATGGACTTGCATCAGGTTGCAATGACTCAAAAGAAGGAGAAGCTCTTAAAATTTCTTGGCTTGACGCAATCTGATTGGACCCATCCAATCTTCCGCTTAACATTGTCATACACAACCAATTGTCCGCCTAATGAAATGTCTGCAAAACAAAAGGAGGCTAAATGATTTGTTCCTTTTTTGGAAAATAAAATAAAATAATAACTTCATTAAAACAAGAAAGTATGATCTAAGACGGTGTTTGGATACACTATTGAAATGAATTGAATTTCGATAATGTGCTTTATAGAGCGGAAATGACCAAACTACATTTACCTTCTCTACTATTAACAATGAGGAAGTAGCCCCAACTGGCAGTTGTTTTACTTTGAAGTCCAACTTGAAAATAATTTGATGGCAATTTAAAGCCTAGCCCACAATACTACATAAGGGTAAATGCAGCTTAGTCATGTCTGCTTCATTGAACAAATATGGCAATTCAAATCAATAGTGCATCCAAATGCAGTGTTAAGGGATGCAAAGAGTCTATATCTGCTCACTGGATAGCACATGCATTTGCCCACTCGTTCCCTATAGGACCAAAGGCGATATCAACGGAAAATGATACCCAAATTCCTTTAGAAAATGGAAGCAAGTCCTCGAAGCCTAAGAAATGCCCCAGATGCATCTCCCTCAATTAAAAGTCAGCCCGCAATAGAAGATGTATAGAACTTGGACCCTTCAAGAGAGCCCTTACATTCTGTCTCGTTTGATCCTTTCTCCTAGGTTGGGCTAGAATAAGCAACAATGATTTTGCTCATATCATATTCCTAATGATGCTCAAGCTATGATCCACACCCAAATCAATAATGAGCTGGCATCAAAGTTTAGTATGATAGTACTGATCAAAGGGCTTCCTTCTAATTCTAGGCCCCTTCGGTCTAGAAGGAATTTCGTTGTTCTAGGCCCCTCCAGTCTAGAAGCAACAATGATTTTGCTCATATCATATTCCTAATGATGCTCAAGCTATGATCCACAGCCAAATCAGTAATGAGCTACCATCGAAGTTTAGTATGGCAGTACTGATCACATGGCTTCCTTCTAATTCTAGGCCCCTCCGGTCTAGAAGGAATTTCGTTGTTTTAGCTCCTCGTGTCATGGCTAAGAATACATCATGTGCATTCATGGTTCCCAAGGCAAACAGATGCACAATGATCAAATCATGGTGGTCCATTCTACAGTTGCATGAAGCATGAAGGCCAGTGGCAGTAGATCAGGTTCGAGAGTGGGGAAGCATCTGCTTCAAAATATTAGCAAGCATAAAGCAAGGAAACAAGAATGGAAATGCAAGTCTGAAGCGCGATTTGAAGATGGAGCTGAACTTGGGTGGAAGATTCATGCAACTAATTTCATACTCATCTCACCAGTGATTTGGGTGGAAAAGAAAGAAACTCAATGGTTTTGTTTCTAGCAAACACCAAGTGCAGTAAGCACACTTGGTAAGCCCTGGCATCCACGATCCAGCAATACATACACATGCTACCTAAGAATTACAAACCATTTTCTAGAAGCAGGCATTTTCCGACACAGCTCCAAAGAAACACGACATACCTCCAAGTACATTCATTGATCCATCGTGTACTTTACTTCCATCAAGGATTCCCAAACAAATGTTGCCTTTATTCTACACATCAAATAATTGTAAATTGTAAACCCCCAGAAATAAATCTCAGTTGAAAGTTTATTGTTGAAACAAAATGGCAGAACAAATGAATTTAAATAAATAGAGTTATGGAAGGCTATAAAATCATTACACTTCTGATCAAATAACCCTCGGGAGGAATCTGTAGTGTCTTCTGACCAATCAACCATCTGTTTCCAAAGTGAAGGGTCAATGGCTTAAAGAATTGCTTCATATTTTTAACAGTCCTGCAGGAATGAAACCCTTTAATTAGCAGGAAACCCTTTAATTAGCTGCTACTGGTAATGGAATTCCTAATTAGAGAAAATGTAGAGTGCTTGGTCGAAATAAATGGATTTCTCATTGGGTGTTATTCATTTGAACAGAAACTATTCAGGCAGGCCCACTTGTTTGTAATCTAGGATGTTCATCCAGTTCACCCATAATGAATGGGTCATGCCCCAATAATCCCCCTTGTTGGACACTTACCCAGACGATCCATCAAAACTTTCTAGCCAATGTGTGTTATAGGATAAATGTTTAAGATCCTTTTGATGGAGGAGGTTTAATGGGTCCCACCAGATGGACAGTCTAGATCACCAAAACATGGGCCTCAACAGTGAGTTGATTTAGTCCAGGATACTATGATACCCCTTGTAAACATAGTTCGAAAACTTGCTGACTCAACTTGAAACTCAGCCGGGTCAACTCAACTTGATGAGATTTCAAACCAAGTCTTTAGGAAACTCGTTTCTGGCACTGACTCAGCCCTGATTCGCAAAGACTCGTCGAGTCGACTAAATAACTCGGTCTACTCGACATGACTCACAGTTACTCGGTCAGAGTCAGTCATCGTGCGAAGACTGTTTGTAATTATTTAAAAAAACAAAAAACAAAAACAAAAAAACAAAAAACAAAAAACCAAAAAAAAAAAAAAAAAAACACAAAACAAAACAAAAACTGGATGGGAGGCCAAACCCATGACCTCCAATCAATGAACAAGCATCCCAACCAGCAAGAATAAGCACAACTTTGCAGCTTTGTTTCCTATGTTTTAATACTTGTAAATGTAGTTATTTTAAATACTCTTTTGCTAATCCTAAAAGTTTAATTTATGTTTATTGAGTCTTCGAGTCAACCTGACCCAAATGATCATCAAGTGGAGCCAAGTTATTGAGTTTTTAAACTATGCTTCTAATTGCCATGCTGTATAGATACATTGCTCATTGAATGTCACCATGACCATCAATCCATCACTATATTTCCGAGAATCTCAACCAGATATATGCATTCACAAATACATCCGACTACTGAATTATTCAAGTATTTGCTGAACAGCACACCCCACAGAATCAACCAGTTATTATTCCTTACAATACTTACCAGACTACTGGGAAATTAGCTCGCCAACATACTGGCAATGTTGAATCTGATTCATCTTGAATGAGTCCTTCAAGCGAGTCTTTGAGCTACCATAAGATTACATAATAGCACCCATAAAGATGCATGTAGTTAATTAGTGATTCTTTCATGCGTCTACTAGGAAGAATTTTGCCGATCCCACATGCACCTATGCATGGTGGCACCTGGCACACGTGGGACATCTGAACTATCAATCACTACGCAAGTATAGATGAACAGGCAGAAAAATCAGGCTGCTCCACCCATCAACCATCTCAGAAGTGTCACTTGTTTTCTTACATGTGTGGTCCCCCCAATGAATCAATTGGCCTGATGCCCAGATCATCCATTTGGTGGGCCAGCAGATGCACAAAGCAGACGCCCACGGCTTCCAGGTTACCAAGTGTGGGAGCATGTGCTGATGTGTGCTGGTTAGAAATGCTAATGCTAATAAATACTTACAGAAGTGATAAGACTGGTGTATGCTTCCTTAGTGAAATATGTATATGAGCTTCCACTGTCGAAAATTACTCGTCCTGCATTGCTGCCTGGTCCACCCACACTGAGTCGCTCACCTCCTAGACTTATTTTTGTAAGTTCTGTATTATAGAAATTTCTGAAGCATTCCAAAAAAGAAATCATTAATCAGAAGTTGATATAAATCACAGCACCATAACCATACTAGGAAAAGAAAATGGCAAAAGCAATACTATGCATAAGGATCCTTGCAAGCAGTGTTTGAGTTGTCGTTATCGCTACAAGTTTCGCTGGCTACAGATAAAGAAACAATATCGTTATCGCCGATAACCGGAAATGTGTGGAAAACAGTGGGAAACATGGGAAAATGGTGGAATTTTTCAGTGAAACTTCGGGAGATGCCTAAATAAACATTTTTGCATATTTATTAAAAAATAAAAAATTGCAAAAAGAATACATACATAATAAGTTTTCATTTAATGGAGGCCTAAAAGCATGCGGCTGTAAGAAACCACTCCGATAGTAACCAAAATAAGTTTATATAATACAAAAGCAGCTACCATACAATATTTAACACAAGCCAAGCACTCTATTACACTCTGACTTAACAGCTAGTACAGTCCCCATGAGAAGCCATGGGCAGCACATGGGTGACCCATGCAACAAAAATCTCCCTTATGGAAAAATCCCATCCCTTCAGCTGGCAGCCAACAAATACAGCCACATTCAACCAGAAAACGGAAAATATTTGATGGCCAGGATCTCCTAATCTTGGGTATTTTGGTGTATGGGGCCGTCCACATTCAGTCCCATTGTGCCCCATTTTGAATTGGGAGTTATTTGATACTCACCGGAGGTTGATTGTTGACACTCTGGCACTTAAAAAATTGTACATGCAGCCTCCATTAACTTAATTACACTAGCTGGATTGTGGAACCTATGGTCACTTACAGTCCCAATGGTTGAATAATCCTAATCTCTCATCTGTGGACACTTGCTTAATGAATAGAACCATATGGTATCTTTCATTTTTAACCGTTCAATATAATAAAATATACCTAGTTCTTATTTAATGAGACATCTAAACTGAAACAATGGTTCTTATTTAATGTGGACAGTTGAATTGAAATTAATTATATGCCACGTATGCAAATCCAAATATGAGGTGGACCACACCACATGAAACAATGGTGATTGAACACCCGCCACTAAAAATTAAAAAAAAAAAAAAAAACTTATTGGAGGCCACAAAGGACATAATGTATGTGTTGTATATCTATGCCGTCCATCCATTTTTCCAGATCATCTTAATGGCATGGGCCCAAAAAGAAGAGCATCCAAATCCAAGGTGGACCACACCACTAGAAACAGTGTTCATTTAACTCCCACCATTTAACGTCCACTGTTTCTTGTGGTGTGGCCACCTGAGATTAGGATCTGCTTCATTTTTGGGTCCATGCCATAAAATGATCTGGCAAAATGGATAGATAGCATAGATATACAACACAAACATTGAGGTGGGTGCCACGGTTAGGGTCCCACTCCCACCCACATTGGGTACAACAGCTAAGTTGTGTCCGAACGCCAAGGACGCAAATTGCATGCGAAAGCCTTTCGTAGGAAAGCTAGGTGGGGCCCACCAGCATGCTAGTGAGAAACCACCTCGTCCATCCATTTCGCCAAATCATTTTAGGACATGGCCCAAAAATGAGGCAGATCCAAAATTCAAGTGGGTTGCACGACAGGAAACAATGAAGATTCAACATCCATCGTTAACATTTATGGGCCCACAAAAGTTTTGGATAAGAGTTAGACTAATATTTTTGTGTTTTCAGTTCATCCTAGTAAGAATGACATTATGAACGTCATGAATGGCATATAAACATCACAGTGGACCCCAGGGAGGTTTCAATGGTAGGCATTTCCCTACCCACTTTTTCCTGTCTTACAGTCCACTTGAGTTTTGAATCTGCCTCATTTTTGGGCCCATGTCCTAACATGATCCGGCAAAATGGATGGACGGGTTGGATTTCTCACAAGCATGACAATGGGCGCCACCTTAGCTTCCCATGTCAGGAAGTTCCTGTGAAAGGCTTTCACAGGCAATTTGCATCCGGACGGGGATACTCTATTGACCTTGCGAGTAAGGTGTGGGTATGGTCGGTGGTTTGTGCGCCCCGCCATGATGTATATGTTTTATCCACACCATCCATTCATTTTGGCAGATCATTTGAAGGCATGAGAACCACATCTCAGGTGGAACACACCAAAGGAAACAGTGGTGATTGAATGCCTGTCCTAGGAAGTTTTTAATGGTGGGCATTCAATCACCACTACTTCCTTTTGTGTGGTACACCTAAGATATGAATCTCCCTCATTTTTGGGCTCATGCCCTAAAATTATCTGGAAAAATAGATGGACAGCATGGATAAAACATATTACATCATGGTGGGGCCCATAGCACCGGCCATAGACACTCAATACTCACAAGTTGCAGGTTGCGTCTCCTCGTCCCCATTAAAAACGAAACGGCAGAAAGAGGGTTTCTTCGAAGGGTTTCAAAACCTTAATTCCAACCAAAATCAAATAAAAATCCTCCCAATTTTCCAAAATATTCACCAAAATCCATGTCTCTTACCAAATCCATCATCCAATCAAAGAGAAAAGGGAAAATTTTGAGGTTTTTTGTACCTATCGAAGACCCATTGATGGTTGTCGATTGATCCACGATTAGCCCACAAGATTGTACTTATGATCAACTAATCCGCTTCAACATGTACCGAAAATCACTCATGTAGATCTTTTAAAAAAATGAAATAAAAGATTTTTTTCGATTTTTTTTTTTGTATTCATGCAAGTTTAGCGACATGAAAATTCTATGATAACCCAATTTATCGAGAAATCGAAATTATCGTCGAAATTTCACCAATATTTGGTAGAGAAATGAATATTTGTGGTTTCAATGTTGCCAGTGCAGCAACACCGATATTATCGTCGATAATATCAATATTTCGTTGACAACAGAAACACTGCTTGCAAGGTGAGGCTATGCCACAGGATTAAAAGCATGAGCAATATGGCACAAGAATTAGAAAAAAGGCAATCATATGGAAAAAGTGTGGAAAGTAAAATAGAAAACACAGTTTACTAAACAACATCATAAGACTAACGATCTATATTTGGTCTCATTAAAATTCATTGTGCATCAGATTCTCAAAAACTGAATGAGAATTTGAGCACCATTGTTATGGGAAATGAATGTCAACCCATACCATGCATTTGGTCACTTTTTTTTTTTTTTTTTTTTTTTTTTTTTTTTTTTTTTTTACACGCACACACACCCCACACACTCACATTGTAGTGGAATTTCACCACCTATGGATACTCAAACCCTTGACCAGGTGTTGCAACTCCTGAGAGTCTACCACCGGAGCAAGCACTTTAAGAGGTTATGAGACAACAAAACCAAATAGCATGGCTAAACATTGAATTGTCATATGACTAATTGGTTATGGGGAGCAACTCAGACTACACACACATACACATCAAATAGCATGCATATATACGTATTCTATGTATGCGCGATCCTCCACTCACATACTACTCTTCGATACATCTTTGATACATGTGATTAACAGGGACCAAGACAATGGATTGGTAGTCGCCGAAAATCACCATTTTCAATACATCACTAAGTTCATGTCATAACGTTAAGCCCTGTAGTCAAGCCTAAAGGGATTAAAGCAAGCATGAGTAGCAAACATCCATGGTGGGTCCTCCATAGATATATTCTAGGTAGAGGATGCTCTTGAAAGGGAACTCTGCTTCTCCATACAAGTACTTGCAAATAATGTGCATCAGTAGGCACATGTAAGGATGAAGACTTTTAGAGACAACAACCATATAATTTTCATTTAACAGACAATAGATGGACTCCGTGCACTTTTTTCTAGAGGCATTTCAATGGTAAGGTTCAGTAAATGCCTCAATGAAAAGCATGCCTAATGTGCTCCAAATCACGCAAGATGCAAATCACACAATACTCAAAGCTTCTAGGGTTTTAGGTGCAGTTGGGCATAAGGCAATCCTGAGAGTGGTGGTGTGTACTTTAAAGGAAGGGACTAAAGGCAACACTTCCAGGGATTATTTTGCGTTTTCCCCTCATTTCTTTAATTTTCCTTTTGCTAACAATTAGGAGTTTTGGTAGGGAAGAGTCATCAGCATCTAAACCTCATCCCAACTGATTAGGATCAGCTACATGAATCCTTTTCCACCATTCCACTCTATCAAGGTTGGTAGGGAAAGGTAGTAAAACAAATAAACGCATGCAGATCAGCCTCTTAGATCTAATTGGATAAGAAAAATGGAGAGCAAGGACCTCGATACATCAATATTTTCATGCTTTCTTTGTGACCACACATGGCGTATGGTGATCCCTATTACTGCAAATTTAGACCGGCTGCTATACAAACTCGATGTGAAAAATGCCTTTCTATATGGGGATCTGCTTGAAGAGGTGTATATGGAGCAACCACCCAGATTTGTTACTCAAGGGGAGGTAGATAAGGTTTGTCATTTAAAGAACTCAATCTATGGATTAAAACAATCTCCCCGTGCTTGGTTCGACAAATTTAGTAAGATGATGCTTCAGTTTGGTATGAAACGTGGTCAAGTAGATCATTCAGTTTTTGTTCGACAGAGCAAAACTGGTGCTATTGTGTTAGTTGTATATGTGGTTGATATCACTGTTATTAGCAGTGATTGTCTGAGTATTTTTGAGTTAAAGAAGTTCTTGCAGCAACACTTTCGCACAAAGGATTTAGATTGTCTTCAATACTTTCTGAGTATTGCGGTAACAAGGTCAAAGGTGGGAATTAACTTCTCCCAGTGAAAGTATGTGATGGATATATTAGAAGAGACAGTATATTGGGTTTTTGTTTGTCAGAGCAAACTATCGTGTTAGTTGTATATGTGGATGATATTATTGTTACTGGCAGCAATAGTACAGGTATTTCTGAGTTAAAGTTCTTGTAGCAACACTTTTGCACAAAGGATTTCGGTTTTCTTCGATACTTTCTGGGTATTGAGGTAGCAAGGTCAAAGGTGGGAATTAACTTGTTGCAGTGAAAGTATGTGATGGATATATTAGAAGAGACGGGTCAGTTGCGGGCTAAGCCATTTGAAACTCCCATTGATATTAATTCAAAGTCAAGTATAGATGAAGGGAACTATTTGATGAGATAGGACGATATCACTGGCTAGTTAGCAAATTGATCTATTTAACAGCTATATGATTGGACATCACTTATCCAGTCAATGTAGTTAGTCAGTTTATGAAGGCTCCTCGTATGTCTCGTATGGAGGCCGTGCTTCACATACTTAGATATTTAAAGGGAGCTCCTACTCGTAGAATTCTCTAAGGCAAAATAGACATCTTGGAGTAGAAGCGTTTTTTGATGTAGACTCGGTTGGCTCTCCTTCTAACAGGTGGTCTACCACATGTTATTGTACATTCGTAAGGAAAAATCTGGTTACATGGAAAAGCAAGGTGTTGTTGTTTGGTCAAGTGCAGAAGTGGAGTACAGGGCTATGGCCCATGCAACACGTGAACTTATTTGGTTAAAGACATTAGTGTGTGAGCTAGGATTTGTAGTGGATATTCCAATGAGATAGCACTGTGATAATCAAGCAACATATCACATTGCCAAGAAAATCCAATTTATCACATAAAAACCAAGCACATTGAAGTTGATTATCACTTTATTAGGGAGAAGGTAGCTAATGAGTAAATTACATGCTGTTTGTCATGTTACAAGATCAAGTTGGCAGGCAAATTTATGAAGGCTTTAAGTCGGGCCCATCTGGATAGATTCTTTGTCAAGTTGGGCATTTATGATATGTATGCCCCGGCTTAGGGGGGAGTGTTGATGCATTATGACCACACGCGTGTGGGCCTCCATAGCTATGTATGGTCTACCAGCCACTCATGTGGCCCACATCAATGTTTTCAAAATTGTTATCGTATCGCAAATTGTAATAGGGGTTAAATTGTATCGAATTGCAAATCTTATTGTAAATTGTAAGATTTTTTTTACAATTTTCTTTAAAATATGAAAAATATACATAAATCAGAAAAGAATTTAAAACTCATCAATCATACTTTTTCCATTAATATGCACCAAGCAATACCACGTCGTGATAGTGTTAAAGGATTCTCATCTTTCCTTTATTTATTTTATCTTTCAAGAAATTTCCTTTAAAAAACATACAAGGATCCTTTAATAATTTATATTCTTATTACCTTTCTTGAATATAGAATCACGTTGGAAAAGTGGCATTTAATATTGTAGACTAACGAAAAAAGATATTTTAATTTTTGAACATCATTACACAATACATATAAGTCAACATGATCACAACTATCCATAAAAACATTCTAGATAAGTCATACATCAATTTAGTGTTTCGAACGTTTAAGATGCAAGAAATCATTAAAAAAGCTCCATGATTAAATGTTGAAGAGAATATATCTCTCTCTTTTTTTTTGAAAGATGAAAATGAATTTTATTAGGTAGAGCCAGAAGGAAGAGATAAAGGCGAAAGGAGAGAATATACAACCCAAAGGAAGACCCCCAAATATAAACAAAGATAGCCCCATGGCTAGATAATGCAGGGGCATTTTCACACTGGGCTCGAGTGGGGTGGCCTATGGGATGCAAGGGCACACTGGGGGGGGCGTGTCAGGCAGGTGGCTCGTGTGAGGCGGTACCCATGTGATGTGGGGCCTACGAGGGGGGTTCGGCCAAGGTCCTAACCCATGGGATGTGAGGCCTGGGCTATGAGATAAAGGGATTAATTTGCCCATGTGATGTGATGTGGGGCCCACGAGGGGGGGGGGGGGGGGGGGGGGGGCGTGTCAGGCAGGTGGCTCGTGTGAGGCGGTACCCATGTGATGTGGGGCCTACGAGGGGGGTTCGGCCAAGGTCCTAACCCATGGGATGTGAGGCCTGGGCTATGAGATAAAGGGATTAATTTGCCCATGTGATGTGATGTGGGGCCCACGAGGGGGGGGGGGGGTCAAGCTGGTGGCTCGTGTGAGGCAGTACTCATGTGATGTGGGACCCATGAGGGGGGTTCGGCCAAGGTCCTAACCCATGGGATGTGAGGCCTGGGCTATGAGATAAACGGATTAATTCGTCATGCACTATCAATTCGATCTTTTAGAACAAGTGGCTAATTGTCCTGCATCAAAGTGGTATAGGAGTGGGAGGTCTCGTATTCGAGACTCCTCACCAATGGTGATTAATGCAAGGGCATTTTCACACTGGGCTCCAATGGGGTGGCCTGTGGGATGCAAGGGCACACTCGGGGTGGGCAGCCCGTGTGAGGCGAGCCCCACCCGTGTGAGTTGGGTGGCTCATGTGAGGCGATACCCATGTGATGTGGGGCCCACAGGCTTGGGCTATGAGATAAAGGGATTAATTCTCCACGCTCTATCAGTTTGAGCTTTTAGAGCAAGTGGTTAACTGTCCTGCATTACTGAAGAAACTCAAAACCGGGCCAACTAAAAGACCAAATGAGGGAAAACCCATAATTATGGGGCCCAATCTCTAAAATAAATCATCACTCTACTGAAAACCCCCCACAATAGAACCCTGGCTATTTCTAAAACAGCAACCATTCCTTTCTGTCCAAACAACCTAAAGAGTAGCTAGAAGAAGAAGCATCCATTTTATCCTACCCAAAGAACCTCCTGAATCATCATGCTATGATCTCAAGAGGGTGTCAATAGTGGAGGCAATCACCTAAGAAAATTCAGCAAAGTTGAGGACACGCTACTAGATCTCATAAGTGAATGGACATAGGATAAAGAGATGAACGATAAACTCCACATCATGGAAGCACAACAAACAGATATTGGTCAGCAGCAACCCCCTTTTCCTAAGGTTGTCCACCGTCAACACTTTCTTCCTTCCCACCAACCATGAGAAAGAAACAATTTTTTGGGGAATCCTGTACTTCCACAAAACTCCATTGTGGCCACTGCCAGGACTACCTCGGCTAGAAGCAAGGAACCGGTAGAAGGAGCAAACAGAAAATGAGTCTGATCTTGCATGGGTCCACACAGGGGAGTCCTCTGAACCGCCAACATCTTCTACAAAGGCGCCTGAATCGAGGATTGGAAGTGAACTCAAAGGGGCAGATCTAGCAGGTTGCAGCTGAGAAACACCACCTCTTTGTTCGAGATTAACCCTCTCAAGGCCAAAGTGAGCTATATTAACCCTCATCTCCATGCCATAAAATTTCTGACCTTGAAGCTCTTTAATGGAACACAAAAGCTCTGAATCTTCATTCATCCTTACAAATGCAAATCCACAATGTTCGTTGACCCTCTTAACTCTGGGGATGACGACCTCCTGCACCATCCCAAACTTCCCACGGATCTATCTTTTTTCCCACGACGATAGCACGACGAACTCCTTCCTCTCGACTGACGACCTCTCGATTGATGATCTCTCGATCTCTTATGTCTATGTGGAATTGAAATGGGTTTTCGAGAAGATCTCTAGGTTATCTCCATTTCTTTGAGTTCTCTGAATTTGAGGAGAGGTGGCCTAGGAGTTCGGCATCTAAAGTTGTTAACTCAGCCCACATGATGAAACATAGATGGCGTTTAATCAATGAGATGGAAAGTCTCTGGGTAAATGTCATAAAGAACAAATACCTCAAGAGTACCCAGTCCTTCTGGGAGACAATGCCAAGGTCCAATGCGTAGAGAATATATCATTTAATCTCTTATAAAGAACAAATAGAATAATTTACCTCTTCTAATCGATTCTTGAAGCCCCCACCAATTTAAAAACATAAAATGAAAGCCAATTGAAGCTTAAAATGGTAGAGAACAAGTATAATTTGAATCATAAATTGGGATTTGAATCGTAAATCATAGGATTCAAATCATAGAATCATAGATTCATATAAAAAGGGATTCAAGGTGGGATTCAAATCATTTGCTTAAGATTCGACTCAAATCACATAGAGTGAAATCATAAATTGTAGGATTTTAACAACACTGATCCACATATAGGTTTAGGTTTATATTGGGCTTGGTCATATATTTGGGTTAGAGTCTTTAGCCCAATATGTCATTGTTTTATATTATCTCTAGGCAAGGGGGATATAATTATAATTTCATATGATTAGTGATTGACCTAATAATAAAAGAGAAACATGGGGGCGTGTGGAGGTGTTGAAGCTCTCTCCCCTCCTTTTTCTTCTTTTCCACTCATTTGAATTTTTCAATATACCCAATATAAATCAACCGTTTTAGGTGCGACGCATATGTTCAATATTGTAGGGAAAGCTAATTTAGTGCTTGTACATTTTGATGTAGCTAAGTTGTAAATCATTATCACATTAGCCTTGTCCAGCTATTTGGGTTTGGCTTTTAAAAATCTTATTTTTGCCAATTAAATTTGTTAAACAACTAATTTAAATAAATACTAAAGGATCTGAAAGGTTAAGTAGATCAAGTTTTCTTGGTCAAAAGTATGAATAAATTCCTTTCTCATCTCTTCAATAACAAATATCCATATCAAGTTATGGGCAAGTCAATATTAAGGATACAATATCTTATCATCAGCATCATCTTAGCCTTATCCCAATTAATTGGGGTTGGCTACATGAATCTTGCGGCCCCATTCCACTCTATCAAGAGCCATAACATCAGTTAGACCATAGGTCATGAAGACTTTTCCTACTACCTCCACCCAGGTGTTTTGGGCCTTCCCCTTGCCCTTCTAGAACCTTCAACTTGTAACAGCTCACTCCTAACTGGCGCAGTTCTTGGTCTCCATTGTAATTTGGTCACCGTTACTTGTGATGTTGTTTATTTTATGTTATTATATAATGGATTTAAATGTACATTGATTAGTTTACAGAGACTTAATACTTGTTTCTACATAAAAGGCTTTGAATCTTCTCATCTTTTTTCTATCCTACTAGGTCAAAATGTAGTCTTTAGAGTCTTCTGCAGCTGGTTGTTCAGCCTTACTCTTTTCTATAATGGTTGCAGTGTTCTTGTCTTTTCTTTTATTGAAAATCACAAAGATTTTATTTGAGGATGGGATAGATCAAGGAAGTAAGAACTCATTCCCACTACAAAGAGTCTCTAAAAAAACAAATGCATGAACATGTGCATGAATACAAAAATGTACTATATGTGCATCTATGCACATATCTGCACGTAAATATCCCTAGAATGAGCACCAACACCAAGAACTATTCCCAGAGGTTATAAATTTTGAGAAAGTAAGATGAGTACGGAAAAGAATAAGTGCAGCAATTACTTGAGGCAACCCACGTGCCATGATTGGAAGAGGACATTACTGTAGAAGATTCATATACAAACGCAATTTGGGATCTTTTGATATAAAAATCAGTGATAAAGTTAAATTCGACAAAACAGGAAGCAACTTAAAAAAATTATTACTCACGTAGAAGGGCTATTAAGCATGGGAACCCAAGTCATGCCCCAACGAGGTGTAAAGTCGTCACCTAGGAACAGATATCCACCGCCATTTACATCACTGGTAATACAATGGCCCACCACATTATTGATGATACCCTGACTTGCTAATTGAGAAGGAAGACTAACTTTAGCACTGCTAAGTCCAAGGATCCCATCTGTATTTGCAGGAGAAACTGAAAGTTGGCCTTGCTGATCATATGCACACCTATAAATGAACATTCAGAATAAATGCAATAATTAACCATTGTCCCAGAGGAATTATTGGTCATGATGCATTGGCACATGAACGGTGTCTACATGTATCCAGGCCATAAAATGGGGTCCAAGGTTCAGTGCTCCAGACCATTGATAAGGTGGGCCCCACTATGGATGGGTGAAACCCCGAAAAAATTCCAAACTGGAAGAACTTAGCTATTCAATCTTCTCCGTATATTTTGAACCTTTTTTTTCTTTCTTCACCGTGCATTTGCACTCAATTGATTGATGTTAGGATCTTCCAATCAGGTCGACTTTTAGGGCATCCACATCCACAGTGGGTCCCATCAGATCAATTGTCTGATCACCAAACAATCTGCCCCACCAATATGAATTGGCACATCATGATACCATTCTTATCCTTATGCTCCAGGACCCAATAGTCCACTTAGTCTCATTCAGCCATATAACATTAGTAATAACAACAACAACAACAACAACAACAATAATAATTAATAATAATAACAAAACTAAAAAGATCACACATGACATACCCAAAAACAAAACTTGGCTTCAGAGATGTTCCATTCTCCATCTTAAGAGCCACTTCATCTCTTGCAAGAACACCCATGGAGGCGCTCTGATCAGCATATTCTATCTCATAATCACATTGTGGGCAAAATTTGCAGTATGCTTCACTCTGATTACTTTGAACTTCTTGGCACAAAGAATCCTCACCAGTCACTAGCTTCCCTTTAGTAGGCTTGTAGAAAGGATGTGGTCCCTACATAGATTATTGCTATAAGACTACTGATATGTTTACCACAACATATTTACCAAGAAACTCATGAACCTTATACAGATATTACTTTAATATAAGCCAGGAAATGAGCCAAGTAGACCATAGCACCACAACACGTGCTTCATTCTGTTCTAAAGCATGCACCAAACATCTCTACTGTATGTGGCATTCATGTACAGTGGTCATAACCGCTAATTAAGTGGGCCACCAGGTTGACAGGTCATACCAGAAAATTCAAAACAATTGGACCTTGGTAGCGATCTGAACACTGGCGTTTGAAAGGGATGGTTAACATTAAAGAAATGAACAATGGCCCACATGAAATGGGCAAAACTCACAATACCTAATGTTCATAGTTGTCCAATCACTATGATTTTTGACCTGCAGCCCATCCACAAGGTGTCCCACAAGATCAAAGGTCCTAATAACCATAATGCTTGCTACATGTGCAGTGGAATGGCACTTTATTGAACTTAGTGAAGCGCCCATCCTTATACCATATCTCTTTCCTTGTTACTATGAAATTTCTCACAGGGGAAGAAAAGCATAGAAAAGATACATGTGCGAGCCTAACATAACAAAGGGAAAATATCCTCTCAGTGTATGTGTCTTTCAATAAAAAAAAATGTGTGCAGAAAATGCCCTTTCCAGATATCAAATTTCAAGAGTACCTTGGCGCAGCTAGTGCATGGGGCATCACATTGAATCCATGTTAAGTCACTCCCAGTATCCATGTCAAGATAATAAGGTCTAGCAGGATTTCCAACAAGAATGGAGGCATAATACAGTCTGTATGAAGTCTAAGACAATAAAGATTTAGTTAGAATCAATCCAATGCCTATCTATAAGGTATTCAGAAGTTGAAATAGATGAGAAGGGAATCATCTTGTGTAGAACAGAAAATTAGAGGACGCATAATCTTATAAATAAAGGCAGAGCTCTTCATTACTAACAAATATAGAGCTTTCCTATTGCACACAGCTTTGTTCATTTGGGGCCTCTGGTTCACTGATCCAGACTGCTGAGCTGATGGGCCCATTGTGGACGGACTGTGTAAAAAAATTACCCAAATTGGCAGACCCTAGTTTGGCCTTTCCTCAATCCAATATTTATTTTTCTGAACCATCCATTTGCAGGCCAAGAATAAAAAAGGTTATGATTGTCCCATTGGGCATATTTTTGGAACATTATCCACACATGAAGGGGCCCCTCAAACCAATGATCTAGATCCTAATCCCTGGACCCCATAAGTAAAATCTCTGTGCATAATAGAGAAGCTCTTATATGTTACTGATTGAGAACTGTCACAAGTAAATAATTACTAATAGCTGTAACAGTAGACAGACAAACATTTATAAAAAAACAAAAAACAAAAAAGTCAGTCTGATTCTTGAATTATAAGGATGAGATGATTAATCATAAACGGATGATGAAATGTACCAGAATGAGTAGAACAGCTATTAACTAACCGATGTTCACTATAGAAAACTTTCATCATAAAGGATACATTGATAGAATACCTTAACAATGTGGCAATTACAGGATACATTCATAGAATACCTTAGCAATGTGGCAATTACAGGATACATTCATAGAATACCTTAGCAATGTGGCATTTACAGGATACATTGATAAATTACCTAACAAAACGACTTAATAGAATTTCCTGATGGATAACAATATGTTATCAATGGGGAAAGACAATAAGGGGAGAGAGGATCACAAAGAGCAGCATATATATATATATATATATATATATATATATATATATATATATATATATATATATAGGAGGGGAAGGGTGTTTTGTTAGTAACGTCTGCTGGTGGGAGACGTCTACCTGTCTCCCAACATGAGACGTCCTCTCTCTCTCTCTCTCTCTCTCTCTCTCTCTCTCTCCTCTCTCTCTCTCTCTCTCTCTCTCTCTCACATTCTCCTACGTCTCTCCGTACGTGTGTGTGTGCGTGTGTGTGTGTGTGAAGCCTAGTTTCTCTAGAGTTTGTCAAGTGCTATCTATTGTGGTGTTTTTTTATACAAGGAGAACATGTGTAGAGGGCGAGAGCATTTTTTAGGGTTTTCTGAGTGAGATATTTCTTGTGCAGTGAAAGAGTGAGAGTGAGAGTGAGAGGTGAGCCTTATAATTCTGATTTCTCTTGGTTTAGTGAAGAAGAAAGCTTTGTTGCTACCCTATGGAGTAAGCATATTGTCGAACCATGTAAATCTCCATGCCTCTTATCTCTTGTTTTTTTTTTTTTTGGCCTTTTAGGTTTTTGGTCTTGGATATTTCCTTTTAGGGTTTTCCATTGCTGGCATCGAACATTTGCAGGTGTAGTTACGAAACACCTAACATCAAAGCTTTGGTTTGATTTTGGTCGATACATGGTTTTCTGGTTTATAAACTTTTGATTAGCAATCCATTGATTATTAAAGGTGTGTAATGGCTACAAAGATGCAGAATGCAAAGTTTGAGGTGAAAAAGTCCGATGGGAAGAATAATTCAACCTATGGCAGGTTAAGGAATATGATCTGCTAATTCAGCAAGGTGCACGAGTTGAAGGGAAGATCGAAGAATACGGCATTAACTGACGATGAGTGGGAAGATTTGAACTTGAAGGTTGTTAGCACAATCCTCATGTGTCTTACAAATGAGGTGCTTTATAACATCATAAATGAGAATTTTGCGGAAAAGCTTTGGAAAAAGCTGAAAGGTCTTTACATGACAAATTTAGCATTGATATTATATAGTTAGAAAATTAAATGTCGAAGTTTTGTAATAAATCCCAAGTTGGCAGGTTCATAAATTCATTAGACAGCCCAATACAACACTCTCACCAAAGAGTGGACCGTTACACTACCATAAACATGTTCAAAACAAAAATGAATGCATATTTGGAATATTTATATTTTTTGGATTTTGTAGATATTATTTCAAAATTCTTGAAGGAAAAAATATCAAGTGATTTGGGGGCGTAACGGCTGTTATGCCCCCCTGTATCGGCCGTTATGCCGATACACCATATCGGTAATGGTGTTGACCATTACAGCCACGGTTACCGATACAAAACAAGTTGTTCGCCAAGTGCGTTCTCTTATGGTGTTTTTTATATATAAGGGGAACATATACGGAGGATGGGTGCATCTTCTAGGGTTTTCTAAGAGAAGTGGGGATCCATCATGGCTAGGTCGTAATATGGAATTTGATCTCACAACCCATCTAAACGATTAGTTATTTGTTAGCTAGATCGTAACCTAAAACCATCAAGATATTCGACCATTCTCAACCTGCTACAAATTTTATGAAGAAGGTTCTTTCAAAACCAACTAATATAAGCAAATTAGGTTAAAATCAATAGGGAAAAATACAATCGCCATCCCTACGATAAATCCAATCATTAGGTCTCAGTCTGCATCCAAAACAACTCTAAAGCAAGTTGATTGGCGGCGTTTATCCTTCGCCATCTGCATGTTGTCATGCTGCCATTGATTTTCCCCAGTCTCGAGAACAGTTGGAGGACTTTGTCCATTTCACCTAATGCTCCTACTTCAAATGGTAGATTTGTGCTTTCAACTCAAATTTTTCTATGAGTTGTAATTATCCCTCTAAAGATTCATGCTTCAACTCCTAGGAACAGACGTTCCTTTTTGTCTTTCTTGGACAAGATATATTGCTATTTATATCCTATATACATGTGGGGGACAGGGGGTTGCCATTTTGTCTCCTAAATCATGCTGATATTTAATTTTACTATATCATCTTTAAGATTCTTCTTTTGTTCAGATTCATGTTGGAAGTTATGGCACAAGTTTGACGCCAGCTGCCAACCTGACGCAACCCTACTCGATTTGGGGACTAGTGATGAGAGCATAAAACTTGGCCACAATGTAATAGACTTCTACATAGGTTTAGGGGTGTCAATGGGCCAGGCCCGGGCCTGAAAAATCAGAATTTTGAATAGGTCCAGCCTGAAACAGTTCAAAATCTGGGGGAAACCTACCCCAGGCCTGGCCCGTTGACAGCCCTACATAGATTTATTACAATCAAGCGGTCTAATAGTCTATGCAATCACTGTATACACTCAAACTTAAAAGGAATCAGGCAGTTAAGGAACAATGTGTTCATAAGATTAGTATAGCCGAAATGAGGATGTTGAGATGGATGAGTAGCAAGATAAGGATAGAAATAGAATGAATGCATTCTAGGGAATTTACTAATAGGTGATAAGATGAGAAAAAGTAGACTTGGATGGCTTGATCATGTGCAACGGAAACCAAGAAATGCGTCAATTAGGAGTGAGTTGGTACAAGTTGAAGGCCCTAAAGGGAAAGGGGAAGGCCCAAAAGGGCATGGGTGTAAGGCCCGTATTCTAGTCCGTACCGTTCCGTAGACTCCCACGATCCTTCCCGTCGAATTCCGGCAACCCGCAACTTATAATCGACGTTTGCGCGGTACCCTAAGTCGTATCCCGTAGATTTGAGTCGACTTAATCTGAGACTTATACCATTGCGACCGCGCCGTCGCCGCGGTTCCAACGCCGCATCTTGCATACCGACTGGATACCCTGGTCAGGAGATGTGGGCCCGCGTTTTTATCAAAGAAACGCCGCGCATTTGTGAACCCAAGAGAATCTCTACAACCCGTTTCATCAATCAATCAATCTATCAATCAATCAAAGTACACAACCCATGCTTTCTTTCTCCCTAAGACAAGCAACCTACCCTAAGTTAACTCTCAAGTCAAGTACATCTATCACTCACGTTCATCACTCACACCCATCACCTCTCTCTTACAACCACCCTTTCTCTCTTTTTCCCTTCACATTTTCCAAGCAAAAAAGAGGTGCACGTCCAAGCACTTCCAAGGAGAGAAAAGTGTGTTGAGTGTGGCCCACTTTCTACCCCAAGATCCATCATCCTAGCCCTTCGTTTCTCATCATCTTCCATCAAAGTGAGACACAAGGAGTTTGGCATTCCATCAGACTAAGAAGATCGAACGGTGGGTGTTTTGTAGGCCCAGATTTCATGTTTTGATGATGGGCCAGGTGGGGCCTACCGATTGATGGTATGGATCTCACTTTGGACCCTAGATGCGGCCGATGGCCCACCATGATTCACATGATCATTCCATGATGGGGCCATTCTCCATGGACATCATCATGATGTTTACTTTTCTAGTTTGAAAGGGGTCATCTAGACCTTCCATTATGATGGAGAAGGAATCTCTACCATTGATTTTGATTTGGTGGGCCCACATGTATTGGGACCCACTTGATGTATGATTGAAATGCATGGAAAGGGAGGGCTCATAGTGGCGGAGCCCTCCATCGCACGTCTCTCTCTCTCTCTCTCTCTCTCTCTCATATTTTGTGGCCCACTTGATGAGTGTATATGATATCCAGACCATCCATCCAACGGATCACATGGCTGTCCAAACATGGGGACCAGCCCACCTTGCTACCGCTTTTTTTTTGAGGGTTTGGATGATGGGAAAATACCAATATGAGGTGGACCCCAGCATGGCCAGATGGGCCAGCCCAGAACCTGCTGGACGTCTGCTGTCTAGACCGTCCAGCAGGGTCTGGATGTTGGAAAGAAAAACAAAAATATTAGCTAAATTCAAAAGTTTTGGGTGGGCCGCTCATGCAAGCCCCACCTTGATGTATGGATCTAATCCATGTCGTCCATCCTATCTCTCAGCTTATTTTAAGCGTTGAACCGAAAAATGAAGCCAATCTGATTATCTGGCAAGCCATAGCATAGAAAACAGTGATTTTTACCTTTAAAATCTATTAGGGGCCACTTTAATTTTTCTACACACCAAAATATGCTAAATATTGGGCTTGTTTGGTCTGTCTTGAGCCATAGAATCCAATGGATGGAGTGGATCCTCCTGATGCGGGCCCCGCCTAGGAAAAACCATAGAAAAACAAATAAAAAATTAAAAAAAATTACATGTGCAGCAGGCGCTGCTGCTGCTCGTCCAGAGGACGCTGCAGCAGCGTCCTACTACTACATTGCTTCAGAGGCAGGGACCGTGGGTCCCAGCCGTGGGCCCCCACCGTGATGTATGTGCATCCGTCCATCCATCCAAACCGTTCGTCCATTTCGTCTAGTGGGCCACACGTGTGGACCCCACCATGAGGTATGTGATTTATCTATGTCGTCCATCTCTATGGGGCCCGCTAACGCATGTGTTGCATCCAAACCGTCCATCCAATCGGCAAGCTCGTCTTACAGCTTGAGACAAAAAAATAAATAAATAAATAAATAAAATAAGACAAATCTAGGATCACGTGGACCACACTGTAGAAATAGGGGGTTTGAACGTCCACCATTAAAACCCTTGGGCTACAGGGTTTGGACCAATATGATATTTGTTTTTCCTCTAAATCCAAGTCCTTGTGACCTTACAAATTGGCTGGATGGGAAATAAATGTTATGATGGGCCCATTTAGGTTTTAACAGTGGAAAATCACTATCTCCACTGTTAGATATGGTATGGTCCAGTTGATCTTTTGATATGATTCATTTTTTGTTATAATACTCTATATTGATCTCTAAAAATAAATGAATTGTGTTCGGCCCATTTGAATTGGCCCATTCAACTCGGCCCATTTGATTAGGCTCGATGTGATGTATTTGGGGCCCATTTGGTGAGGCCCGATGTGATGTACTTGGGGCCCATTTGATAAGGCCCGATGTGATATATGAGGCCCGTTGTTGAGGCCCACCTTGATGTGTACAAGGCCCGTTGTTGAGGCCCACCTTGATATATATGAGGCCCATGTGATGCGACCCATTTGATGTATTTGAGGCCCATGGGTCGAGGCCCAATGAGATGTACATAAGGTCCATTGCAATGTGTGATTCCACCATGGTTTATGTAATGATGTTTATGGCGGGCTATGCCTTGAGAGCAATGATGGTTTGACATCCACATTGTAAGGATAATGTTGGTTAAATGTCCGCATTGTAACTTTCCCTAGAGCCCATTGATAGGACCATAGTTGTTGTGTGTAGGCCGTCTAGGCCCATCTTCGTTGTGAGGATAGTTCATCACTTTATAACATGCTTAGTAAAATTTCATGACTCATGTCATACGCATCTTATGTATGCTTGATATGAGTAGTGACTGATCATAGCATATGCCATTGGGCAGATTATTTTTGGGACTCACTGATATGAGTTACTCATATGAGCGCGTGGTACGCGCAAGATTGCTGCATGACTGATGGTGTGACTCACGCATCTCGCACATGTGTGACATGATCATTATACGCCCTAGCGACATCAAGTCCGTAGCCTCCACAGGCACATCGTGGATGGCCGTATTGGATACCGGAAATATTGGCTCTAGCATTGTGGGCACATAGGATGTCCTTGGGTAAAAATCTCAGAACCTTTTTGGTACCAGGAGATGTTCCAACGTCTATATCGAGTGGATACACGAGCGCACGAATGCTGAATACCAGTAGGCCGCGTCTCCACTATTTTGTGGTCGGTTGGAAGGGGGTGTGGCCTTACCACCCGAGTGAGGGGGTTGTAAGCTAGGCTGAGTTTGACCAGCTCGCAAATGGGTCCACTATCAACGAGCCGGGTAGGTATTGGCAGACTACTGGTCAGGCGGATAGTGTGGTCTCTTCCACTCGCTGGGCTGTGCGGCTAGGGAGGCGGCAGTCAGTATGGAGTGTACTAGACCATGGTGATATCCCAGAATAGAACGGTACTGATACATGTACTTGATGAGGACTGGCATGCTTGCATTACATCTCGCATATGGCATTCGGCTACGTAGGCCTCGCATCGCTTGGCCTTGGTATGGCTGATACATTCATGCCTTACATCGCATAGCCTTGGTACGACTGATAGTGTTCATGGACTTACCAGCATATTTCTGCATTTCTCTGATACTGCATACTTGACACTCGCCTTGCACACACACTTACACCACCCTCTAAGCTTTTGTAAGCTTATGCACGACCGTTGCGTGCAGGTGACGTTGGATCGCAGCAACACTGAGGCAGGAGCGCGCATCAAATTATTTTGGAGCCATTTGATCACCTTGTATTTCCCTTTCCGCATTGTACTTAAAGTTTTTGATATAGTGGATATGTGGTGATGTTGTTTTGTGACTTGGTTATGCTTGTGGTTATGCTCCATTACAAAAATAAAAATTTTAAAAAAAAAAAATCATACTGAAAATCCTCCTTGTAGGATCCCAGGATCGGAATCTGGCATATGAGTGCCGGGAGCCAAGAATAGGGCACTACGGAGGCTGTCGGCACCGGATTCGGTGATCGGGAATTTTGTGAACCCGTTTTTCGAGTTTGGGGCATGACAATGGGTATGGTATGCCATACTGGTAACGGTGGTTGTAACAGCCGCAGCCATTACTGTTACATTACGGTCATTTTTCTTCCTTTTTTTTTTCTTTTTTTGAGAGAGAGAAGAAAAAAACTGTTTCAGACTGTGAAGGGCCATTTTTTCTTTTTCTTTTTGAATACTCACGAGATTGTATTAGAAAAACGAAAGAAGAAAACAAGCAGAAAAGAAGCGGATCCGCTGAGAAAGTGAATCAATTACACTCCTAGGAAAATAAGATTACAGCCCTTTAGCTTGTCAACGTTTGCGGCCCATTCTACAATAAGCTACTTAATTCTGCACACACAGGACTGCCGAATTAGATTCATTACTGAAGCATCTTCCGTTTCTCTCTTCCTACACAGTCCACCAAACTGCCAGAAGGGCCAGTCTCCAAATTGGGGTTCGCTAATGACCAAGCCTGGAACCGTGCCAAGCCTTTGGAAGCGACCCGGTGGAATTAGGACAACACCAAGAGGTGCCAAAAGAGGTTAGGATGTGAGGCCAAATCTGATTGATATAAGAACAATGAACGAACAAATGGTTGGTTGTCTCTTCTTCAGCCATGCAGTAGAGGCAAACATTAGGGAGAATCATACCTTTCCCCCTTAAATTGTCGATAGTGAGCACTCTGTTCTTACCTACCAGTCATCCGAAAAAGACTATCCTTGGAGGAGCCGGGTACTGCCAGATATGGTTGGTCAAGGATTCAGCCACAAGAGGGAGGGGGGAGTCCAAATATTTGTAGAAAGATTTGACAGAGAAAATACCCGATTTATCTGCCCTCCAACAAAGATTGTCTTCAGATAAAATATCCGGATTGCTATTAGAAATGCGCTAAAGGAGGGCCGCATACTCAACAATCTCCCAGTCCTGTAAGTTTCTTCTACATTCCACATTCCATACCAGGTTCCCATTAGATGAGGAAATACAGTTAGCTATCGAAATGGCTTGGTTAGGAACAATGCGATATATGTTTGGAAATTCCATTTTAAGGGCCATTTTTTTCTTTAATGGCCGTTTCAACCCTATAATGCATAACGGTTACAACCGTTACCGTTATGTAAAGGCCATTTGGCATACCATGGACATTGGTGGAGGTACTAAGAAAAGACTTGATGACCTATAGTCTAACTGAAGTATGGCCCTTGATAGAGTAGAATGGCGGAAAATGACTCATGTAGCCAACCCCGATTAGTTGGGATAAGGCTTAGATGATGATGGTGATGGTGATAGTGATGGTGATGGTGATCTTAATTTTTTCCCAAATTTTGTAAATATGGTTTCTATGTATGACTATTACATACTGACCTCAATCTTCCAACATCAAGAGTCCAAGACATCACCATATTCACCAGAGTCCAAATTAAACAGAAATAGAACTAAAGAAAGAAGTACAAGAAATAAAAAAACAAGAACGGGAAAAAGTGTATCTTTTAATAATTAAATATTCAATGTATTCATAGTATATCCACACACACGCATGCACACACACACACACGCACGCACGCATGATGCACGTATATACCTTTCAAATGTGAATGTGTGTGTGTGTGTGTGCACGCATGCACACAGTATATGCCTTTCAAATGTGTGTGTGCACGTGCGTGTGTGTGTGGTGCAGACTATAGATCACTCCTAGATTCTTTGAACTTCTAACTTCTTCAAAAAAATGGGCAATTGCCATTCCACTCCCGCTTCATGCAACTAAGATCTCTTGAAGATAAACTCATGATTCAGAGAATGTTAATGGAGTGTATTCTAAAGCAACAACATCCTACTCATGGATCCCAAAGCTCAGGATTTAAAATATTAAGTTGTTCAAGGGAGGTTAAAGATTCATTTCAAAAAAAAAAAAAAAAAAAAAAAAGGAGAGGTTAAAGAGAAATAGCGTCCCAAGGTTAGTACTCTCCAAACTTTAAAATTGTAGCTTCACTGAGAGTTATGACAGAAGCAAGAAGAAGGTTGACTATGATATTAGGTCCTGACCCTCATCAAACATAATGGCATGGTGCTCATTTCCATACAAGTAGAGCTTGTGGTTTGGTGATCCAAACTGTCGACTGGATGGACCACACTTGGATGGGCAATTCCACAAAAACCTCATGGAGTGAAACATCCTAACCTTCAAAATTTTGCCTTTTTTGCCTACATTGAATTGAACCTTTGTTATATTTTCAGTTAACTGTCCATATTCAGGCAATTGTTCTAAGGGTTGGGATCTTCCAATCCTGAAGAAACTTGGGACCACCCACCAACTTTGTGGAGCCCAGAAGATCTGAATGACCAAAAAAGGGGGTCCCACATGAACAAAAATGAGGTTCCTCAACAAACCATATATTTTCTGAGAGTCAGGAGCCCAGTAATTCATCTATGCACAAACTCATGCTGGAAATTCCCCCATTTTGCAGTTGGGAATAATTCTATACAAGCCCACTGTGTATTTACCAAAATTGCACAAGCATTTGGGCTCATTTATCTATACTCCAATGTGCCTGAAATCTTATACCATTCTAGAGGAATTAGGTCCTGAAGCATCACCAGATGAAAATACCCTGCTTCCTGGAGTTCATACAAATGGAGTCCATTATTTGGCGATCCAAACCATTGATCTGATTGGCCCCACAGTTCATAGGGGAGGCCCCAAAAATCTTCCCAGTTGGAAGATCCCAGCAATCCAATATTTGTCCTGATTTCTTTTTCTTAACTGCCTATTTGTCGATCACAGATCAACGGGTCAGGATCTTCGCCTATCCACGCAATGCGAGCCAACCAAATCAACAGTCTAGATCACTGAATCATGGGCCTTGCTTCTAAGAAACAGTGAAATTGGACAGTACCAGCACCCCAATACAACAGCAGTCTGTAATTCCTTACAATTCCCACCCATTTTCATCCATGAACTAGAAAAAAAAAAATTTGAAAACGCAGAATCGCCCACATACCCATCCGGATAAACGTTCCCTGTGACAGTAAAAACCGTCGACGAATTGATCGCATTGGCGCTCTTCCGATACCGTTTCACCCTCTCTCTCCTCACGAAACTTCCCAATTTCACCTCCGCGTCCGGCCAAAACCTGCCAACTGATTTCGGGTACAAATCGAACAGGAAGGAATGGACACCGTCGTTCCGATTGTCATTCTCCGAACTGCTATGGAGACTGAAATGGGTATCTGAGAAGAGGCATTGGTACAAGAAGAGGACAAGAAGAGCGGCAGCCAAGAGGGTCAAAACTCTTCTTGGAGTGTTGAAGGTGGAGTTGAAAGAGGAGGCAGCGATGTCGGCATGTGATGATGGTGGTGGTGATGATAGTAGTGGTGGTGGTGGTGGTGGTGATGATGGTGCATGATCCGACGGTGGATATATGGGGTCAGAGAGGGTGAAAGCAGTGATGGTTTTGCCGAGGGAGGGATTGTCTGGTGGTGGGAGGGAGATTATAACTACTCCTGTGAGCTGCTGCTGCTGCTGCGGCTGAGGATCCATCTCTCTCTTTGTTTTGTATTTGAGAGAGAGAGAGAGAGAGTCGCGAGTGTTTTTAGAATTTGGGAAGAGCACTGAGTCTTGGTAACGAAGAATCAAGGAAGGTCCGACGGGTAACTGTTTGTTTGACTTGTCGGAATCTGACTAACTTGCGCATGCTATGCTCACGAGGACCTTAACCTGCGCTTATCATCGATAATGGTCAATTTTTAGATGAGATATGCTCCGTCGTTCTCAAGCACCATAAGTCTCGGGTACGGTATGAACGACGCATTCAGACCGAGGAGGGGAGAGATATTCATACGGGAGCGGATTAGGTGAGACGCGGGACTCACAGGACAAAGCAGCCCTTACGGTGGGCCCACCAATGTAAGTATTCGGTATTCACGCCGTGCTTCCATTTTTCCGGTTCATTTTAAGGCAGTATCCAAGAGATGAAGCAGCTGAACCATTCCATAGAAAACAATGCTGATTTACCATTAATGAACCATGTAAGTTTTGGATCAAGCTCCTATTTATTTTTTCCCTTCATTCAGGCTTATATGACCTTATTAACAAATGGAAAATAAACACTAAGGAAACGTTAATGCGTGCCTTAAGAAGCTTTTAATAGGAAGACACTGATCACCACTGCTTCCTAGAGTATGGCCACCTCAGATTTTGAATCTTCTTCATTTCTTGGATAATACGCGGATTAATTACTGATGTCTTCGCTAGCTAGCTTTGCTACTAAAGTGGCATTACTAAGTTTTGTGAGTTCCACTGTTGATGCTGAAATTCGGGTAGCCCTCCCTAGCTGGCAAAACTTGCACAAAGAACAAACAAAGAAGACCTTGGCTCATGTCGGGGACCCTCCAATGCCAAAGTCAAGGATATGAGTCCGGTTGGGTGTATAAGAGTTAGGGCTAGAGATTGTGCATACCTCTCCCATCTAGGGATCTTCTTATTTATAGGTAGGAAGAGGCAGTGGCGTTGAGAGCGATAGTCCCTGTTTTGGCGGGGACAGAATCCTAGTAAGATTCTGATTTTATATGCGCAGCGGAGATCCTTCTGGATTTTCGGTGAGGAGAACCGTATTGGAGATGGTTCCCGCCATCCTCGGCGCTAATCGCAGTGCTAACGCGCGAACGATCATGGTCGGGCTCGACCCAACGTTGGGGTCGAGCTCAACTCGATGTTTAAAAGTTGAGCTCCTCAGTTGGGCTCTGGCCTTTTGAGGTCGAGCTCGGCCAATCGTTGAGGTCGAGCGCGGCTTATCCGTCGAGGTCAGGTACGACCCATCCACTAAGGTTGAGCTCGGCCTGAAGCTGAGATGGAGCTTTCTTCCTGGTCGGACGAGAAGTGAGTGTTGGACCGACTGGTCGCACCTATTGCTGTTAGAGTGCTTGACCTAGCCTGTTGACAATAGGTCGATGTATTTTCCCCATAACAGTAAAGTCCCCCACTTACCAGTCCGCATAGTGGACTGGATAAGTAGTAATTGTTTTGGCCAGGTCGGGCCTAACATTAGGTTGAACTAGAACTTGGGTTGAGGTCCCTGCGCGATAAGTTAGGAGGTCGGGGAAGGTGAATCGACTACGTGTTGGAATGAGTGATGGGAGTGATGTGAGGTCGGCGATTGTGGAGGTTGAGGTAGGAGTCTGGCATGCGCCAGCTGTCCTTGGAATGGGGCTCGAGGCAACCGTACGCCACGTGTCTCGTGAGGAGAGCGCTAATGTGCGACACTACATCTTCACGTGCTAGGGCACTGATGGGGCACCATCAATGCATTTTCGGTTAATGGCCCGACCTTTATTCTAAGGGTCGGGCGTTTTAGTTTAAGACTTCTTTGTTTCAAGAATTCCTACATTAGTTGTCTTGGCCATAGGCTCTAGCTCTTTCGTTTAGAGACCGAGTTGCTTTAATGAGGGTGTTTTTCTCCCTCACGAGGGGAGCCCTTAGTAGATTTTACAGGTCGAGAATCATGATTTGAAAATGGAGGTAAAATGAGCTCCCTCACGAGGGGATTATTATTATAACTCTTTAAAAAAGTATGTAGATCGCAGATAATACAGCAGAAAAGTAGGATTTGAGATTGTACTCGATAGACTTAGGCATGATAGATCTTCAGGTGTTGGGCATGCCATGGGTGGGGTAGAGGACGTCCTTCCACGAGTCGATACGTTCCTAGTCGGCTTGTGCTAGTCACTATGTAAGGGCCTTCCCAGTTTGGACCTAGAGTTCCGGAGCCGAGCTCCTTAATATTTTGGAATGTCCTGCGGAGGACTAAGTCCCCAGTTCGAAATCTCCTGACTTTCACTCTGGAATTGTAAAAACATACAACCTGTCGTTGTCGAGCTCCGACTCTTAGTCGAGCTTGTTCTCTTTTCTCCTCGAGTAGATCCAGGTCGAGCATCATCAGTTCGGCATTCTGATACTTATCATAGGGTTGGATCCGCGCAAATGGGAGGCCGATCTCCACTGGACGACTGCCTTAGCGCTGAAGGTGAGGGAGAAAGGGGTTTCTCCTGTGGCCGTTTGGGCGGTAGTCTTGTACGCCCATAGGGTGAGGGGGAGTTCTTCCGCCTAAGCTCCTTTAGCCTTTTCGAGCTTAGTTTGGAGGTGGTTCTTAATAATCTTGTTGATCACTTTGACCTATCCATTTACTCGGGGAAGCCGAGGTGATGAATAAATGTTCCGAATTCCAAGGTTTTCGCACATACCTCGGAATCGGTTGTTGTCAAACTGTTTTCCTTTATTGGAGACAATCGTGTGGGGAACCCCATACCGGTATATTTTATTCTCCCAAATGAAGTCCGTGATCTTTCGCTCGGTGATCGCGACTAGGGGCTTGGCCTCTGCCCATTTGGTAAAATAGTCAACAACAACGACTGCGAACTTGGTCTAACCTTTGCCAGTTTGCGAGGGGCAGATAATGTCAATCCCCCATTGGGCAAATAGCCATGGTCCGGTCATGCGAGTCAGCAACTCGAGCGGTTGATGAGGTATCATCATGAATCGCTAGCACTTATCGTATTTTCAGGTATATTGTCCTACATCTGCCTAGATCGTTGGCCAGAAATAGCCTTGCAGGAAGATTTTATGGGTGATGGCTCAGCTGTCTGAATGGTTGTCACAGATTCCTTCTTGAGTTTCTTTCAGGATGTACTCAGCTTCATCAGGTCGTAGGCATCTGAGGTAAGGAAGTGAGAACCCTTTTTTATACAGGATGTCCCCGAGCATGGCATAGAGAGCTGCTCTGGATCGGAGTCTGCTTACTTCCATTCGGTCTTCGGGTACTTTACCTTCCTTGAGGTAATCGGCTATCGAATCTATCCAGGTCGGACTCAGATTATGGGAAGTACTGTGACAAGATTGGATTCATTGATGCTCGGCTCTGTTAGAAACTCGATTGGGATTGGTTTCAAGCTATCATCTTTGGCCGCTATGGCCAACTTTGCCAGCATATACGCTTTGGAGTTTTTTGACCTGGGGATCAAGCTGATGTTACACCTTGAGAACTTGCTGATCAGCTCTCGGGCTTTTTGCAAGTAGGCCTTCATTCTTTCTCCTTTTACTTGGTATTCACTAGTTATTTGGCTTACCGCAAGTTGTAAATCGTTGCGAACCTCTAAGTGTCGAGCTCCCATTGTCGATGTCAGCCTTAGCCCGGCCAAGAGGACCTCATATTTTGTTGCATTATTCGACACTTGGAATCTAAATCTCGAGGCATATTGTGCGCAGGTCTGGTCTAGCGCTTCTAGGACTATACCGTCCCCGCTGCCTTTAGAATTGGATGAACCATCTACATGCAGCGTTCACGTTTGTAGCTCTGGTTTGGTTACTTGGCCTCCAGATTGCTTGACTTGGATGTTGGAGGGAGCTTCCGAGTCATCCCCGAGCATGAGTTCAACGAGGAAGTCAGCTACTGCCTGTCCCTTGATAGCAATGCCGGAGCAGTAGCACATATCGAACTTGAAAAGGGCGAGCTCTAAGTCCTAGAGAGGGGGTGAATAGGACTATGCCAAATAAAAAAATACATGTGGAAAGTAAAGGCAGATAGCATAAATAAATAATTAGATAGCACAAGTAAATTGCAACCTCAAATGCACTAGTCTTGAGAGGTTGATACAAACTTGGTTCTAAGGACAACTATAACGTCTCGGAAAAATCCGTACAAAGACCCGAGTACTACCTCAGGAAGAAATCATTAAGGACCAAATCCTTTAGAAATTAGACGAAGATTAATTAGGTACTAAACTAAATCACCTGTCGAATTAGCTTGGACAGCTTTCAATGCGAACTGCAAGACCCAAAACTAGCAGAATCGCTAACGCTATATTACCTAAAAACCTAAGATCAATCTCTAAACCCAGTTGCTCACGGGAGTACACTGAAACTCCGTATCGGACCTATACCGCGCGTCGAAAGTCTGATAACCACGAAACTATATGATTATGACCGTCTTGCTGGACTTGACAACCATCTCGGAAATCAAATCCTAATAGTATCCAGAAATGCACAACTTGAGCCCGGAGCGAAGTGTGTGGGAAACGCGAATACCTTTAGAAAATGAACTCAGATTTTAAGTGATTTGGGTTATTCGCTTGTAGGCCAAATTTAAAGTTTCAAACCGTCAGAATCTGACCCAATTACACCCTCGGATTAGGAAAATTTTCTAACACAGGTCAGTTACTTGTGGCCATGATCGATTAACGATGGTCGTTGAACTGAAACTGCACCTCCGTGGTCGATCCATAAATCCGATCAGACCGAAAACTTGACCTGGCATAGATCCATTGTCAGGAAACTTTTCCCGGACCGTATGCAGAAGGGGGGCCTCCAGATGTGCTCCGTTGGCCCGAAACAGCCAACTTTTGGCTATAACCTAAGTATACCATGGCGCTGGGGCCATTGAGGTCAGTTTAACCCACCCTTCCCTCATTCCATATGAATTTGTAAACCCTAGGAGAGAGAAGAGAGCAAAGAGCGAAGGAATGAGAGAGAAAGTGGGAGAGAGTTCCTGGGATTCGACCCCGCTGCTCTACGTGCTGAATCGACCAGTCTGTATCGCTATTCCGGCAATTCTGACTCCGTTCTTGGGTAAGAAATCCTAACCCTAATCTGTTCTAGGGATTGAAATAGGGTAGATGATGAAATAGCTAACTTATTTCATGCTATAGGTTGTCATTGTGCCGTAGACAAAGACATAAAGTTCAAACTGAGCTCGTTACGAGTTTACCGGTGAAAGGTGTGGATTATAAACGTTTAGGTTATGGTTTTTAAGGCCTTCAATGTCAGTAATGATTTATGGCTGACTTGATTGTTGTCACATATGTTTAGATACGACGTTTTCTATATATTACATATATGTATAAGATATATTGAATAAAATGCATTCTATGTGTTTGTTAAAATGTCTGAATGGATGTGGAATTATGATTCGTGTTTGTTAAGATTGTCGTTAGAGAATACATGATTGTTGTAGATATGGCAACTCCTATGTAGAAGGATTTGCTATGATATGCGTTTTAAACTAATTAAGTGTCTGTGTGTAATATGTGTAGTCTAAGTGTTTAATAAAATACCTGAATGAGAAAATGCTTGTTTAAATATACGTAATGAGGGTGTTGAAATAGGATTCTCAAATCCCTTATATATAGTTACAATTTCCTTTGTGTAACCTATCTTACTACTATGTGATTACTAATGAAATGCCTATGTACAGTAACATGTGTAGTATGTGTTTGTTGAAATGTTCGAATGAGATTTATGTTTAGATTTGTTTGTCACAAGCTGTCTTAGATTATCACATGTGAATGTTATTGCTTAGAGTGTGTTTGAGGCTACGATGTAGTCCAGGCAATTGGTAATGGTGTACGATGGGTGGTCGAACTGTTTTAGCCACGACGGATGTGTTCGACGAATCCGAGTCGTATGTTGTTTGTCGACAGTAGTTAGGCCACACGGAATGCTTACGCACTCCATGTCAATTAAGTCAACGTACGCTTGTACCAGTCGAGCTTGTCAAGTAACCCGATTGGCCCAATGTATGTTCACCATGTATGAGCGCTACTACTTGAATCTAAGATATCAACTTACCCGTGAAAAGCCAGTTTAACATTGGTACCTCGATCCGCTAAGACTCATGAGCTGGGTATGGTGGCATGAGACACCGCGTTCGAGCTGTCGGCCTATGCTGGGGCGACGAGACTCCCCATAGTGTCCAGTGAGCAACCTAAACTCGTAAACTGAATACGGTGGTATGAGACACTATATTCGAGTTGTCGGCCTACGATCAGGTAACGAACCTGTAGTGACCTCGAGTATACACTAGGACTACGCTAAGGCGACGAGCCTTTCCGTAGTCACTTTGAATATAAGTTAGGCCTGCGCTGATGGTGACGAGCCTCTCCGTAGTGACCTATAACTGCTATCGTATGAGATTAGCGAGGATTAATGACCCTAGATGGATCATTGTTTGGGAAATGATATAAGGGAGGTACCTTAGCTTTCCAACCTGTTGTATGAATAAACTAATTAAGAACTTGGTTAATCACGCACATGCACCGCATGCATGTGCCTTTGGCGTTGGAGTTGAGCATATCGGGAGTGTTGCATGCCACGATCGTGAAATGATGTCGCAGAGGGAGTACAGGCGAGGGCATACATCATTATTGCATATCATCTTTGCATTAATAATAGTATTTAGGACATGAGTTTTGTACTGCTTTATCATTACTGCTTGACTGAATTGATAACATGTTAACCTTTGCTTTATAGCTCCACTGAATTGATCACTCACTCCTACATTCTGTGACGGTGCTTTAAACACCAACCAGACCCTATTGTAGTTGCAGATAATAGCGATGCTTACGAAGCGGAGCCGAACTTTTATAATGATGAGGAGTTTTCCTATATGCAGCTCTCAGGCGGTCTATGTAGACCATTTTCTGATCGATGGGGTTTCAGGGATGCTGATTAGAAGTCATTACACTCGTCGTTTTGCACTTTTGGAACACCTATGTATATTTATTTTGTTCAGTTTTGGAGTATACATGTATATATTTAACCTGGTAACATGTTTACACTTTGGGGACTCACGACAGTTTATATATTTTATATATCTATCACAGTCTTCCGCTTACGTAATTTAACTGTTTCTGGAGTATGACATGCTAATTTGGTATAATCCCATTCATATTTAAGGCACTAATACAAATAACATTTAATCATTATTATCTATATTGCATAAGTGATGTGTTGGAACTCGGGAGTTGGGCTCCTGCTCGACCCCCGATTTTCAGGGCGTTACAAGTTGGTATCAGAGCATGATTTGGATTAAACTGGACTTGGGTTATGGTCACACGACGCACACTAACATATTCTGACTAAGGAGGGTGCGATTAAACGTAGAAACAGTCATAGGATGCCCAGTTTTGCCAATCGAAGAAAGTGACCAAAATTGACTGTTGAAACCGAGCCCGTAGGCCTTGGTGATCATGTGAGATGGCCTCAAATCCTTTCCCAGATTGTCAATTAACAAGTTTAGACGAGGAATTGATGCATTTTGCTCTCAAAGAACCTGAAAAGTGTGAATATACCCATGATGGGACCCGAAAACGCTTCAAACGGATTCGAGGGCCCAAACGACGCAAAACAGAGGGATCCAAGGCTGGTCCCGTGCACATCCGGTGTCCCCGGGGGGGGGGGGGGGGTAGCATCTCCGGTTTGGGAAGGCATCCCCCCACTGTCCAGCGACCGGGGATGGCATCCCTGTATCGGGGATGCATCCCCGATTTTAGCCTGCAGGCCGCGCCGGGCCGGGAGGGCAGACGTGTTTGGGTGGCTGTGGGGCCCACGAAATCATGTGGGACCTCTTCCATTTCCCCTTTATGCTTCATTTCCCTCCCTCACACCACTCCAAGCTCTCCAAATCCCTCAAAACCTCACGTTCCTCTCTCAAATCCCCCTCCATTCTACCATTGTAATGCCCTGTGTTTTCAGGACCCGAGTATATAACCCGTTTCCCAAAAACTCGAGTGTTAGCTTATAAAATCCAGTGTAAATTTAAACTGTTTATCATTAATCAGAGTTAACAACAACGAAGCTAGAATAAACCATGCATTAAATAAAAACATTCTGATCATCACCAATTTCCAAATGTGGCGCCCATATAGGACTTATACAATTCCAAATACAAAGTTCATTAAACAGGAACAAAAATATATCATTTAACGATGTAGCTCTATATGGGCCGCATGGACCCTGCCTAGCTCCCCAGCTACTCGATCTGCTCTAGCACTCTGTGAACAGCATCGGCTCGCTCTACTCTTGCATAAACTATTACAGTTTGATAGTGTCAATGACTATTGCAGTGAGGAGCACCCTCTAAGATTGCACACTCATCATTCATAATCCCATATAGATTGTAAGTTATGAGGATAGATATATTAAACAAGGCAATTCATAATTATGATCACATACTGAAAAATTAAGCCAATCAACATAATCTCATCACAAGCAAAATACAATAGCAATCGCAATGCGAGGGAATATGTTCAGAAAATCAAATAATTAACCTTACAAACTCAATAAAATGGTTTCAAAATCGAGCTTTAAACCTCTACTTCACCCGGAAATCAAATCGTACGTGAACATTGCAAGATGGCTAGGAAATCGCTAAGCGAATACCCGCTCCATCCGAAAATCATGGTACGACTGAACATCGCAAGATGAAGAGAGAACAACATACCGACGTCTACTTCACCCGGAAATCATATTGTACGTGAACACTACAAGATGGCTAGGAAATCGCTAAGAGAACACCCGCTCCACCCAGAAATCATGGTATGACTGAACACCACAAGATGAAGAGACAAACAATACACAAACTCTAGACCACCCGGAAATTATATCGTACGTGAACACCGCAAGATGGCTAAAAAATCGCTAAGCGAACACCCGCTCCACCCGGAAATCATGGTACGACTGAACACCGTAAGATAGCTAGAAAACTAACATATAAACTCTAGACCACCCAAAAATTATATCATACGTGAACACCGTAAGATGACTAGGAAATTGTCAAGCGAACTCCCACTCCACCCGAAAATCACAATACGACTGAACACCGTAAGATGGCTAGGAAACAACAAGATATGCGAATATAACTATCAAACCACAAAAGGGCACCAATGACCCATCAAAGCCACGAAGGGCAAATAAATGATCCAAGCTACATAGGGTAAATATGCGGTTCGAGACATGTGAGGCATATGCGCGATCCATGTCGCGTAAGTCAAATGTGGACCACAAGATGATGAGTTCATGACAGGTCTCATTTATTACATCACTCAATCACAAATGACAGGCATACGGCTAATTAACTATGTACGACTAAAGATAACATGTTATCATCAATCATTCATGCATGTTATAATTTAAGAGAGATGTCTACCATCTAACACAACAATTTAGCCTATTCAATAGTAAATAATTCAATTAGAGGAATCATGCCATTATCTATATCCAGATTGATGAAATTAAGTGGGAAGCTCAAAGGGTGAGTCCTCACCTTATGTGTCGAGTCGCTCATTAGTGTCGCTAGGAAACGCAGGTGTCATTAGAACCAAATCCTACCATACATTGTAAAGTTATACAGTTAGATCCAAGCTTTACATACTATTCATGGTTAAGGTCTTAGCCTAGGGTTTGGATTACCTAAGTTTAGGGTTTTATCCATTAATCAAATCTTAGACTTTGGTTTAGGGTTTGAAACCTAACTCATATAATTCAATTTATAATAATATTAGAATGAGGTAAAGCTAATTAATAATTGTCTATTAACAACACTAATCTTATAATAAATATCCTACTAATGACAAAATAAAAATAGCATTAATAATGATTATTGTTAATATTAAGTATCTGTAATAACTAATACTAGTAAAATTAACTTACTAATGGTTAACCATATTTAATAATTACAATAATTATAGTGACGCTAATGATGATGATAATTAATAATAGAATTATAATCGATGATAATAGTTACCATAACACTAATTAATACATCGTAATATTAATTATAATTTTTAGTTAATAGCAACAAAATAACATTAATTGTTACAACAACTAGAAAATAATAATGATATTATTTATAACAAGTAACTAATGACGAATCTGATTGGTGAAAGGGGATGAAGATTCTCACCTTGTCGACTCGGTTCGAGTCGAGTTGGCTCGTTTCAACACAACCGCCAACACCTCACCTTCTCTCTTGGTTCTCTATCTTTTCTCGCATTTTTCTCATCTTTCTACGGCATGACCAGCAAGGTTACCAGGCCCATAGCTTAACCAACATCTTGCCCTAATTTAAGTAAAATGAGTCAACAGTGAGTTAACTCAGTCCCAACCTGAGTCAACTCAGCGACTCACCTTCTCTTCTTCTTCCTTTTTCTTCCTTTCTCTCTCTCCCTTTTTCTCCCTTTCTTCTCTTTTTCTTTCTTTTCTTATATTTTTCCCTTTGCTGGAATCCTAGCCAGGCTTAGACCACTCGACCCAGTCAGCTCAGTGCCAAAACCGAGTCGACTCGGCTCTTGACCAGACAGCAACCCTCTCTCTCTCTCTCTCTCTCTCTCTCTCTCTCTTCCTTCCCTGTTCCTTCTTCCTTTCTTCTTCCTTTCTCCTTCCTTTCTTCCTCTAGCTTAGAGAGGTCCAACAACCTCCTGACTCGACCCAGCGACGACCCGACTGAGCCAGGCAGCAGCTTAGTGCAGCGTGACCCGAACTCAAACTCACGCTCCCTCCTTCTTCTCTTATTTCTCTCTTTTTCCTTATTGTTTTCCTTCGTTGGATAGTAGTCATATGGGTTACACATTGACGGTTTCAGATCTGGAATCCGCAGTCTCACAAGCACCAGTAGTGGTGCAGGTTCGATGTGGAAGATGGTCGAGCTTCAATGGCAGGTTCATATCAGGGGTGCATTTATTCAATCCGTTTCTTCTGGGCAGTCCAGATGAACCCCATGGAGCTCCTCGACGCGTTAAAATGAAGGTTGGAAATGGTTAGGTTGATGGGTTCGGTGTTGGGAGAAACGATCATTTTTCTCTTTCTTTCTGAGTGTGGCTGCAAGGAACGGAGAACCCTCTTGCTATATAGGATCCCCTTTCCTTTGAAACCCTAGACCTCTCAACACCGTCAGATGAGGGACGGATGGTCTGGATTGAATCTGTGGCAGAGAGAAACCGTTGGCGCAACAAAAACTGACGTCAGTTTCCACTAACAGCCCTAGCCTGCGTGAAACGGACGGTCGGGACGAGCTCATTCCAATGGATAGGATGAAGGGAGGGCTTTTGACAAGGATCCGTCCAGCTAGAAAGTAAGAAAGCGGATTTCTTTCCATTTTTGGAAATGGACGCCACTTCTTAGCCTGATTTGTGGCTGAAATTGTGTGCACACGAGTGCAATCCAACAGCTGAAACTGGTCATGGATTGTAGGGTTTTTTGCCCTCTTTAATATGGATGGTTTGGATCAAACATGGGACCTAAGGTGGTGGGCCACAAATCATCCCAAAGGGACGTCATCTGTCTGTCAGGCGCGGGCGGGAGAGTATTTGAAAAGGAGTGAAATTCCTTTTTTTCTTACTTTTCACGATCAGAGCCGATTTGACCGGCCTCCTTGGTCCAGTTCACCTCGGGTGTGCACATGTGAGTGGTGCCCATGCACCACAAGTGGGGCCCACAGTGATGGCCTTACTCAATCCACGTCGTTCATTCATTCTGTCAGCCCGTATTATGGCCCCGTCCAAAGAATGAAGCAAGTCCATGACTTAGGTGGCCCATACTCCCAAATTCACTTGTTTTTAGCTCTAATTGCATATTCTAGTTAGTCTACTGGTCAGATCACCTCGAAGTTGAACACCAATGGTTGAAAAAGGGTCCTAGGGACTTAAATATAGGGTAATTCTAAGTTCCAGGTGGGCAACAACACATTTGATCAGTTCATCGTACAAATGCTCATTAATCTCTATTTAAACACGTAACAAAGATGCGTATTGGCTATGGCATCAGGTTGGGTCCCTCGTGATGTCCTTTCGGGGGATCCATTCCGTCTATCTGGTTTGTTACATCAATTTAGGACACTCTGTCGAAAACAGAGTAGTTTAGTCAATCAAGTGGGCCGCACGGTCTCGCCGAGTAGCGAGAATACTCACCGTTAAAACTTAAATTGTAACTCTCGTCAACAGTGCCATGCATGTGCTGTTACCTTATTTACAATTCTACCCTTTAAAAAAAAAAACTTCTACTATCCGTAACTCATGAGTCTACCGTCTAAATGTGATGAAATTTGACAGGTGATCTTTAATTTTCACGCTATTTCCGTCGTCCAAATTTGAGCCCTGATCTCTCAAGGATGACTAAGATTCTCTTTTAATGGCTAATATATTTCAAAATTCTAAAATAATATTTGTACACCTCTGATTGACAAATTACCGGACAGTTTGGACCTAAACCCTAAGATCTTCATGATGATCGGTTTTTCATGATGTTTACATGGCTCGTTTGGCGGATCCAAATATGACGGATGGTCAGATGACTTGTTAAAAATAATGGGACTTGATGGTTAGCACTCTGGTCATGTATGTCAGTGGATGTACGGTCAGTTTTGTAAATGGATGCTCATAAGGTATGTTTCTGGAGTGATTAGGGGTATGACACGTATACTGTTAGATTCGAGTGATTTGTTCACATGTGTAAGTTTCTCAGATTGTAATTCTAATGGTGGGTTAAGCATATTCATGTGGGGTGAACAAGATGAACGGGTCAGAATCTCGATTTGATAAGTGTACGGACAAATGTAGAGGCCAAGTAGCTGATTTACTACGATCTAAGGACTAAAATTCGACGTGTGTGGTTAATTTAGGATAATTAGGCTAGGTATAAAATTTCACATGAAACGGATCATGGGAACTATGTGATTTAGAATTCAGGGGTCAATGTTAATGACATTTTCGTAATTATTGTTGATCTAAGAGTTTTGTGAAATATAATGGTTCTACATGGTCCTATGCCCATTTCTAAATAATTCTTACAAAATGACTTACATCTAACTCATTATAGACAAAGAGTAATTCACCAATTTAGTCAATGGAATGTACGTATATCAGACCACATGATTAACAGTCTGATAACCTGATTTATGGATGAAGATCATTCTTAATTGGTTTGATTCATATTGGAGGATGGATGTAGGGTTAGTTTGGCTACATAGGTACCGTATATGTATACATAATAGGTTAAATTTAATGTAACACTCGAGTATTGAAAGTGCGGGGTGTTACAACCATCTTCTTCATTTTCTTTACCACCTACTCTCTTTCCCTCATCCTCCTCAAAACCCTATTTTCTACTATTTCCATTTTTCCTATTTCTTACTCATTTGGGCACAAAGTCCATAGCTTTGTATCTCATCTTTCAAAAAGCCTCCAAATCCACCTTCATTACAAGGTTATTTGGTTTCCATGGCTCTTTCTGAGCTTGTGGCTGCCATTTTCTCTTTCTCCACAATTCTTTCCCTCATGGGAAAGAAGAAATCTCCTACAGATGAAGCTGGGCCTAGCTACCCAACCCGTCCAAGGAAGAGATTGGGCGCAGGGCCAAGTTCGAGCGCCGCACAAGAGCTGAGGACGAAGCGGGACCTTGATCCCCTGGCTCCTCTCGAAAGAGCTCTACTAACGGACCTGTCACATGGGAGATTTTAAGGCCATAGGGTTCTCTTCGAAGCACATGTAGATGAGAGGCTGTTCGGGCTTTATCCGATGATGGACCGCCTATCTGATGCCGGATGGGGGCTCGTATTCGAAGGCAAGTCGCGTGTGTCTGTGGACACTGTCCGAGCCTTCTACGCCCATGTTTGGGACCCATCGTTGGAGCCCCTGCAGTTCAAGATTCCCGTGGGAAGGCAGGAAGCAACGATTGATGTAAATTTGGTGACCCGGATCATGGGAGTCCCACGTGGAGAGGTGCACGCTAGCGATAAGAATCTCAAGAACGTACGAGAAAGAGATCGCCGCACATGTTACCTCTACGGCCGATTAGCTCACTGGAAGGAAGGAAGAAGCCTCCCATCGACGGAGTTGATAGACGATTTTTGCTTGCTTCACCACATATTCACGTATAACGTGTACCCTAGGTGGGGCAACCGTACCGAATGCACTCGATTGGTGGTGGATTTCCTGTATAGAGCTGGGCAGGGAGACAAGTTGTGTCTGCCTACGTTCACCCTACTACAGATAGTCCAGATGACGCGTTCTCCGAGGAATGATGTCTCACTTCCATTTGGCCGACTCATATGCAAGATTGCTCGAGAATTCGCCTATAGACTTAACATGGACAACCTTGCGCCGATCCACTACATTAATGAGACTGCTCAACAACATGAAGATTGGCCCTTGACAATGTCAAGCCCGACTTGACGAGTATGGGGATGAGACAGAGAGTGAAGAAGAAGGTGATGAGATAGAAGAAGAAGACAAGTCAGAGGAAGGAGGTGAAGAAGGAGAGCAGGAAGAGGAAGAGGAGGCCCAGGACACTGACGAGGGCTCTCCTCCTGCTACACAGGTGCCTGACAGTGATCAGACTGTTATAAAAGCCCACCTGGCTCAGATCGAGGAGGGCCAGGTCGCCCTACGACAGGAGGTCAATGAGACCCGGGCCAAGCTTGAAGAGAATAGGGACCTTCTCAGATACTACCAAGGTGTGTAAGGGTTGTTTGATAGACTTAGGGAGCAGAACCATATGCATTGACCTGATTGTCACTTCCTTATACCATTACGACGTCATCCTCGACATAGACTAGCTTATCGAAATGAAAGCTGAGATTGACTGCGACACCAAACTAGTGACAGCTCACGGGCCTGAGGGCACGACTTTTACATTTCCAGTTCAAGTCAATTGGCCTTGCCGCGTTAGCTGTTATGCCACCTTACTAGAGAATGTTGATGGTCCAACACTTGAGAGCACACCAGCAGTTCGGGGTTTCACAGACGTGTTCAGGACGATTCCTGGATTACCTCCTCAGTGTGAGATCGATTTTAGTATTGACCTGGTGCTTGGCGCGACACCTATATTTCTTCCGACGTATCGCATGCCTCCATGCGAGATGGAGGAACTGAGGAAACAGATCGATGATTTGTTGGATGTAGGCTTTATACGATTGAGTGTATCTCCTTGGGGAGGACCTATGTTGTTTTGTAAAGAAGAAAGATGGATCACTGTGATTGTGTATTAATTATCGCAAGTTAAACCAAGTGATAGTGAAGAACAAGTATCCTTTGCCCAAGATAGATGATCTGTTTAATCAGTTGAAGGGGGCACAATATTTTTCAAAGATCGACTTACAGTCAGGGTATCACCAGTTGCGCATCAGGGATGAGGACGTGCAGAAGACAGCTTTCAGGACCAGTTTTGGGCACTACGAGTTTCTTGTGATGTCGTTTGGACTCACGAATGCACCGGCCGTGTTCATGGACTTGATGAACCGGGTGTTTCGGCCATATTTATTCTGATTCGTCATTATGTTTATGGATGACATCCTGATATACTCCAAGAGTCGGGAAGATCATGAGGAGCACCTGCGAGCAGTCTTTGATACTCTGAGGAAGAACTAGTTGTTCGCACAGTACAAAAAGTACAACTTCTGGAAAGAAGAAATCAAGTTCTTGGGACATGTGGTGTCCAAGGAAGGGATAGTTGACCTTACTAAGATAGCCGCAGTTCAGTTACTGAAGTGAGGAGTTTTCTTGGTCTGGCAGGTTACTATTGGCGATTCATTTGGGACTTCTCCAAGATAGTCAGACCATTGTCTCAACTGACTCGGAAAGATCTCAAGTTCGCATGGAATGAAAAGGCAGAGGCAGCTTTTCAGGAGCTGAAGGACAAGCTGACGTCCGCCCCTGTGCTAGTATTGCTAGAGCAAGGGGTCAAGTATATGATATACACTGACGCGTCTCGTGTTGGTTTGGGTTGTGTTCTGATGAAGAAGGATAAGGTTATTGCCTATGCATCGCAACAGTTGAGGAAACATGAGGAAAAATACCCTACGCATGACCTGGAGTTGGCGGTCGTCATCTTTGCATTAAAGCTCTGGAGACATTACCTCTACGGAGAGGAGTTCGAGCTCTTTTGCTACCACAAGAGCCTCAGATACATATTCACGCAGAGGGACCTGAATATGAGGCAGCGACGATGGATGGAAATCTTGAAGGACTTCAAGTTCGAGGTCTCCTACCATCCTAGCAAGGCTAACCTTATGGCAGATGCGTTGAGCCGCAAGAAGACGATAGCATTTGCGGCTCCGCTGATGATAGCAGAGTGGGATGTGGTAGAGTTTGTGCGAGACTTTAAGCAGAGACTTACGTTAGATGAGCCATTCGAGAGCATCGCACATATTCGTGTTCAGCCACTTATCGATGACCGAATCATAGTGACTTAGGGGGAAGATGAAGGGTTGCTAGAGTTGAGGAAACGAGCTAGTAATGATGCAGGCTCTGAATGGAGAGTTGGTACCGATGGGGGTTTACGTTATCGTGGCCGCCTATGCGTCTCAAATCTTCACGACTTGAGAAAGGAAGTTCTCGAGGCTGCTCACAATTCGAGGATGGTAATGCATCCTGGCAGTACGAAGATGTACCGAGACATAAAGCGCTCGTACTGGTGAGATAACATGAAGGCCCACATAGCAGACTATGTATCCCGTTGTCTCACGTGCCAGCAAGTCAAGGCAGAGTATCGCCGACCTCCTGAACTACTTCAGCTCATGCCCATAGCTGAGTGAAAATGGGATTTCATCTCTATAGATTTTATCTTAGGGCTACCGAAGACGAGGAAGGGACATGACTCCATATGGGTGATTGTGGACCGGTTGACGAAATTAGCTCATTTTCTCCCTATTAGAGTTATGAACTCAGCAGACGAGTTGGCTAGGCTGTACATCAAGGAGATAGTACGTCCGCATGGAGTTCCTATGGAGATCGTGTCGGATCGAGACACGCGATTCACATTTATCTTTTGGACTCGTATCCAGGAAGCAATGGGTGTGAAACTGAAGTTCAGTACCGCGTTCCACCCACAGACTGACTGACAGACGGAACAGGTAAATCAGTTGTTGGAAGATATGCTGCGAGCTTGTGTGCTTGATTTCAAGGACAGTTGGGATGATTGTCTTCCTTATACTGAGTTCGCCTATAACAATAGCTTCCAGACGAGTATTGGCATGACCCCCTATGAGGCACCGTATGGACGTCCGTGTAGAGCACCGTATTACTGGGCAAAAGTTCGTAAGAAGAGTTTGATTGGCCTAATTTAGTTCAGGCGACCTCAGAGAAGATCAACATTATCAAGCGTCGACTTTTGGTAGCACAGAGCAGACAGAAGAGCTACGCCGATACGAGGCGGCAACTGCTAGAGTTTGAGGTTGGGGACCATGTGTTCCTTGAAGCTTTCCCCATGAAGGGAGTCTTTCGGTTTGGGAAGAAGGGGAAGCTCACGTCGAGATTCATTTGTCCATTCCAGATACTAGATCGAGTGGGGGTGGTAGTGTACCGCCTTGCTTTACCCACACCACTCGTAGGCGTGCACAATGTATCTCATGTGTCGATATTGAAGAAATACGTTCCTGATCCTTCCCATATTATCAAGTGGGAGAGGGTGCAGTTGAGTGAGGATGCTACTTATGTACTGGGTCCGATGCATACCCTAGATCGGAAGGAACATGTACTGCGTAGTAAGGTGATTCCACTTGTGATGGTTCTTTGGACACACCACACTGAGGAAGAGGTTACTTGGGAAACAGAAGCCGAGGTCCAAAAGAACTACCCTCAGATTCTCGAGGAATACGAAAAGGTACTAATTTCGAGGACGAAATTTTTCTTTAAGGGGGGTAGATTGTAACGTCTCAAAAAAATCCATACAAAGACCCGAGTACCACCTCAGGCAGAAATCATTAAGGACCAAATCATTTAGAAATTAGACGAAGATTAATTAGGTGTTAAACTAAATCACCTGTTGAATTAGCTTGGACAGCTTTCAATGCGAACTGCAAGACCCAAAACTAGCAGAATCGTTAAAGCTATATTATCTAAAAACCTAGGATCAATCTTTAAACCCAGTTGCTCACGAGAGCACACTGAAACTTCGTATCGGACCTGGACCACGCGTCGAAAGTTCAATAACCACGAAACTATACGATTATGACCGCCTTGCTGGACTTGATAACCATCTCAAAAATCAAATCCTAATAGTATCCAGAAACGCACAACTTGAACCCGGAGTGAAATGTGTGAGAAACATGAATACCTTTAGAAAATGAACTCAGATTTAAGTGATTTAGGCTGTTCGTTTGTAGGCCAAATTAAAGTTTTAGATCGTCAGAATCTGACCCAATTACACCCTCGGATCAGAAAAATTTCCCAACACAGGTCAGTGTACTTGTGGCCCTGATCGATTGATGATGGCCGTTGAACTGAAACTGGACCTCCGCGGTCGATCCATAAATCCGATCGGACCAAAAACTTGACCTGGCATAGATCCATTGTCAGGGAACTTTCTCCGGACCGTATGCAGAAGGGGGGCCTCCAGATGTGCTCTGTTGGCCCGAAACAACCAACTTTTGGCTATAACCTAAGTATACCATGACGCTGGGGCCATTGAGGTCAGTTTTGGGCCTATATAAATACCTAAATCCACCCCTCTCTCATTCCATATGAATTTGTAAACCCTAGGAGAGAGAAGATAGCAAAGAGAGAAGGAAGGAGAGAGAAAGTAGGAGAGAGTTCCTGGGATTCGACCCCCCCCCCCCCCCCCCCCCCCCCCCCCCCCCCGCTCTACATGCTGAATCGGCCTATCTGTATCGTTATTCCGGCGATTCCGACTCCGTTCTTGGATAAGAAATCCTAACCCTAATTTGTTATAGGGATTGAATAGGGTAGATGATGAAATAGCTAACCTATTTCATGCTATAGGATGTCATTGTGCTGTATACAAAGACATACAGTTCAAACTGAGCTCGTTACGTGTTTACCGACGAAAGGTGCGGACTATAAACGTTTAGGTTATAGTTTTCAAGGCCTTCAATGTCAGTAATGATTTATGGCTAACTTGATTGCTATCACATATGTTTAGATACGACGTTTTCTATATATTACATATATGTATAAGATATGTTGAATAAAATGCATTCTATGTGTTTGTTAAAATGTCTGAATGGATGTGGTTTGTTATGATTGTCGTTAGAGAATACATGATTGTTGTAGATATGGCAACTCCTATGTAGAAGGATTTGTTATGATATGCGTTTTAAACTAATTAAGTGTCTGTGTGTAATATGTGTAGTCTAAGTGTTTGATAAAATGCCTGAATAAGAAAATGCTTTTTTAAATGTATGTAATGAGGGTGTTGAGATAGGATTCTCAAATCCCTTATATATAGTTACAGTTTCCTTTGTGTAATCTATCTTACTACTATGTGATTACTAATGAAATGCCTATGTACGGTAACATGTGTAGTATGTGTTTATTGAAATGTTCGAATGAGATTTGTGTTTAGATTTGTTTGTCACAAGCTGTCTTGGATTATCACATGTGAATGCTATTACTTAGAGTGTGTTTGGGGCTACAATGTAGTCCAGGTAATGGTGTACGATGGGTGGCCGGACTGTTTTAGCCACGACGGATGTGTTTGACGAATCCAAGTCGTACGCTGTTTGTTGACAGTGGTTAGGCCACGCGGAATGCTTACGCACTTCATGTCAATTAAGTCAACGTACGCTCGTACCAGTCGAACTTGTCAAGTAACCCGATTGACCCAATGTATGTTCACCATGTATGGATGTTACTGCTTGAATCTAAGGTACCAACTTACCAGTGAAAAGCCCGTTTAACCTTGGTACCTCGATCCACTAAGACTCATGAGCCGGGCATGGTGGTATAGGACACCGTGTTCGAGCTGTCGGCCTACGCTGGGGCGACGAGCCTCCCCTTGGTGTCTAGTGTGCAACCCAAACTCGTGATCCGAATACGGTGGTATGTGACACTGTATTTAAGCTGTCGGCCTATGATCAGGTGACGAGCCCGTAGTGACGTTGAGTATACACTAAGACTACGCTAGGGCGACGAGCCTTTCCGTAGTCGCTTCGAGTATAAGCTAGGCCTGCGTTGATGGTGACGAGCTTCTCCGTAGTGACCTAGAACTGCTATCATATGAGATTAGTTAGGATTGACGACCCTAGATGGATCATTATTTGAGAAATAATATAAGGGAGGTACCTTAGCTTCTCAACCTTCTGTATGAATAAGACTAATTAAGAACTTGGCTAATCACGCACATGCACCGCATTACATGTGCCTTTGGTGTTGGAGTTGAGTACAAAAGGAGTGTTGCATGTTGCGATCGTGAGATGATGTCGCAGAGGGAGTTTAGGCGAGGGCATACATCATTATCGCATATCATCCTTGCATTAACAAGAGTATTTAGGACATGAGTGTTGTACTACTTTATCATTACTGCTTGACTGAATTGATAACATGTTAACCTTTGCTTTATAGCTCTACTGAGTTGATCACTCACTCCCACATTCTGGGACGGTGCTTTAAACACCAACCAGACCCTATTGTAGTTGTAGATGATAGCGATGCTTACGAAGTGGAGCCGGAATTTTATGATGATGATGAAGAGTTCTCCTATATGCAGCTACCAGGTGGGTCTATGTAGACCATGTTCTGATCGACGGGGTTTCAGGGATGCTGATTCGAAGTCATTACACTTGTCATTTTGCACTTTTGGAACACTTGTGTATATTCATTTTGTTCAGTTTTGGAGTATACATGTATATATTTAACCTGGTAACATGTTTACACTCTGGGGACTCACGACAGTTTATATATTTTATATATCTATCATAGTCTTCCACTTGCATAATTTAACTGTCTCTGGAGTATGACATTCTGATTTGATATAATCCCATTCATGTTTAAGGCACTAATACAAACAACATTTAATCATCATTATCTATGTTGCATAAGTGATGTGTTGGAACTCGGGAGTTGGGCTCCTGCTCAACCCCCAATTTTCAGGGCGTTACAATAACCTAACACCAAAAACCAAAGGTTTATGGCAGGACAACCTTACTAGAACGTTGGTAAGTATCAAAAACTCAAACCAATAAAGAGGCAAGGGAAATAAACTAAGTGCTTACAACATTCACCACAAGTGCATAAAGTAAATTACAACATTCACCACAACACATGTACCATCATCCTCATCCAAACTCTAAGAATTATAGTGGTTCGTGTGTGTACACCAACTGTTGGCAAACAGCTACACAACTACTCCACTCCCAATATCCACACCCACGGGATACTGGCATTCACTATGAAATAAGTTTTTCCAAGGTTCACCTTAAAACCTTCACAATTGTGTTTTTCAAATGGGCTTACACAATTACAAAAACCCCACTTTGAGACTTTCCTAGCTGATCTCAGACAAAACCAAAAGATGAGATTTTCCTGGCTGAATCTCACAAACCAAAAATACAGAAAATTGAAATAATACTTATCTGAAGATTCTTCTTCAATGTAGCCCGGTAGAACCGATTCCTTGTAAATGTAGATGTTCAATGTTCAATCTCACAAGTGGAAGGGTTCTAGGTCTAGATGAATTTTAAATTAAATCAACCTAGGGCTAGCTTGAATTTGATTTTAGATCTCAAAGGGTAAAGCAGAGTTCACTTTTAATAGAATAATTTGAATAAGGAGATCAATAAAATCAAATAGAAAAGCTATAAAAGAATCTAAACTTACTAACCAATAGCTTCACAATAGTGGAGACTTATCTCTCAGAGTGATGACTTGATTTGGAATGGAATGAATTGAAATCTCTGAGAAATGTCCTCAAATTATAGGCTAAAAATTGGATTTCTCGGCTGGTCTAAGATTCGGCTCGACTGGTCGAGGCAAAACCAATTTTCAAATTTTCTGGAGCGATCAGAAAAAAAAACAGTTTCTCGACTGGTCGAGTGACTTACTCGACTAGTTGAGTGGCCTGCTCGACTGGTCGAGCAATGCACTCGACTAGTCGAGTGGGCTAAAAATTCCTCGCTAGAGTTCGAGTCGAGCCCTGCTCGACTGGTCGAACCAGTCTTCACAACCGGTCGAGCATCCTCGACTGGTCGAACCTTCACTAGAAATTCTTGAAAATCCTCAACAATTCTTGAATTGGTCGAGCTAGTGCCTGGACTAGTCGAACAATAGCTAGGACCAGTCGAGAAAAATCCTATAAAATTATATAATGACCCAAATTAAATATGCAATCTATATGACCTAACCTATGGTCAATCTAGGGTCATTCATACCTTGTAACTGAATATAGAACATTGAAACATCATCCTCTTCGGTTGATAATTTATCTTGAAGTACATGAAGCTTGTCCTTGTATACTCGAACATGAGCTTGAGCTTGTGTCCTTATGACTTGAGCTTGAGCTTGAGTACTTGAGTTCCAACTTGAGGTATGAGTATATGAACTTTAACTTGAGTAGATTACTTGAGCTTGAGTTCTTGAGGGATGCACACTGTATTGAAGTTGACTACCCTCTAGATGTTGATGTAGACAGCTTGACACACAACTTCGAATGAAGGTGAACTTTCCATCTATCAAAATGAGTCAGTGATTCTAGAGTGGTTTGACACACCAAAATTTGACAAAACATGGTGCACTTACAACACAACACTTACAATCTCCCCCTTTGTCAAGTTTATGACATAACCAACTAAAGAATCATGCACCAGATTATAAACATCGCAAGACAATGATAACATCGAGAGACAATGATATTACTCCCCCTCAATCTACTACTCCCCCTCAATCCGAGCAAGGGTGATTATAGAGTACCTGTATTAATCAAATACATATATACACTTCCATATTTCTTTACAACCAACCACTTCCACCAATCATCATAAAAAAATTATCACACCACTTATACCGATTATACCTCACTATTTCTCCCCCCTTTTGTCACAAAAAGACAAAGGAAGAATATATATATATATATATATATATATATATATATATATATATATATATATATATATATATATATATATATATATATATATATATATATATATATATATATATATATATATATAGATGATTGAGTAAAAAAAAAATAAAGAGAGGAGTAAGAAAGAGAGTTAACATTAGGAGTTATAAATATATCCATCAAGCTCAAATAAACATAACATGTCCATAGAGTATCATCAAAGTAACATGTTCAAGTAACAACCAAGTAAAGGAAAGTATTAATATTTAGTACATGCCCAAATAAAAACTAATCAGAACTAGATGAAGAAGGTGGAGGAATAGATGGGTCAATTTGATGTAATCTCCTATTAATGCGACGAAGATATTTTTGCATATATTTAAATTCTGACTCATGGGATACATGCAAACCATCCACCTCTTCTTCCAAAGCGTGAAGGCGCTCATCAAAATCAGAAGGCTAAAAGTCAGGATCAACCTCAGGATCATCTTCTTCTAGTTCATCCATATTAGTGTCAGTGGGCAAGTCATCTCCTTCTCCAGCTTCCTCACCTTCCCCATCCATTTGTCCGGAGCTAGCTTTAAATTCATCTTGTTGATGTTTGAATTGTTGAATGGGAGTAGAGTGATCCAGATGAAGTCTAAACTGAATGATCATATAACATATCAAGGAACGAAGACAAACAGGAGTACCAGACACTACAGAATGAAGAATACGAACCATAAAAGAAGTTAATTCAGCCTTGTTTCCTGATCTGGGATACACACTAGCAATAAAAATACGATAAAGCACTCTGTATCTGGGCAACATTTGATTGGCCCGGAGTGCATTCCCAGAAACCTATTCCATATCCATATTGCATAACTTACAAGTCAAAAGGCATTTTTCTGACTCAGAAATTCTCTCAGTTAGGACTGTTATAAGAATACCTTCATCACTCACACTTACATTTAATAGATCAGCAATTATAAATCTATCAATTTTAAATGTGCAGGTCAGGTCATCTAGAGAGAAATCTGTGATGCATGCAAACATGGCTTGCACAATGGACCGGTATGTAGGTCCGCCCCATTTCAAAATATTTTCCCATCGCACAGCGATGAGTAGAGGAATAATCTAGAATTGAGCGATATGCTTTGCATTAATGAGCCGTTCAACGATGACATTCTGGTAATGGAAGTCATGCACATAATCTGGATCATCACCAGGAGCCCGTAAGGAATGATTCACATGAAGTAGAAGCTCGGGTTTTCTTAGTGCGACGTTCCATTACCAGAATGAATCAAGAAAATCTACCAAAGAAAGCTAGGAAATGAAACCCAACAAGATTTTCTCAAAAATACCCAATAAACCACTATAATCGATGAAATAAAAACAAGATCCAAGCAAGATGTGACTCTAGTAGCCTAAATCCAAAAGGAAATAAAAAATGGAGCACTTATAAGAATCGAAGATGGGTTCGACGGGTCGTGGAAGGAACACTTGAGGAAGATGAGAAAAATGGTGAAAAAGTGACTTTTTCCACATAAAAGGGGATTCCGCTCGCTCACCATGACTGGTCAAGTATAGTGCTCGACTGGTCGTGCCACAACCAGTCGAGTATGGTGCTCGACCGGTCGTGCAAGCACAAAAAATTGCATAATTTTCAATTTAAATACAGAAATAAAATACATAAAAATATACAAAAATAAAGAAATTTAAACATGATAATCTTAGTTAGAATTACACATGCCAATATCAATCTTTAATTTAGAAAACCTGTTTCTGTCCAGAGGTTTAGTAAATATGTCTGCAAGTTGATTTTCAGATTGCACATAATCTAATAAAATAATTTTATCTTCAACTAATTCCCGAATATAATGATACCGTATATCAATATGTTTGGTACGGGAATGCTGGATGGGATTCTTAGATATATTTACTGTGCTCGAGTTATCACAATATAAAATCATAGTATCTTGCTCAATACCATGTCAAGTAACATTCTTTTCATCCATACAAGTTGAGTGCAAGCATTTCCAGCTGCAATATATTCCGCCTCAGTTGTGGATAAAGATACAAAACTTTGCTTCTTGCTATGCCAGGAAACCAAACAGTTCCTAACATAAAAACATCTACTGCTAGTGGACTTTCGATCATCTATATTTCCAGGCCAATCAGCATTCGAGTAACCGACTAATTGAACATTAGTACCATAAACCTAAACTAACCGAACTTACGACATATCTGATAATTCTCTTAACAACGATTAGGTGAGATTCCTTAGGGTTTGATTGATATCTAGCACAAATACCTACGCTAAATGTTATATTAGGTCCGCTCACAGTTAAATATAATAAACTTCCAATCATACTGCGATACAACCTAGGATCTACACTTTTACCTGAAGCATCTTTAGAAAGCTTAAAAGTTGTACTCATAGGAGTATCGAAGTTTTTTACTATTCTTAAATCCAAACTTCTTAACTAATTTTAGGGCATACTTGGTCAGAGAAATGAGAATTCCATCTTTAAGCTGTTTCACTTGTAGTCCAAGGAAGTAATTCAGTTCTCCTACTATGCTCATTTCGAACTTGGATTTCATTAACTCTGCAAACTCAGTAGATAGGTTAGAACATGTAGAACCATAGATAATATCATCAACATATATCTGCACTATAAGTATGTGATCATTGTGTTTCTTTACAAACAGTGTCTTATTAACACTCCCCATCACAAAGTTATGACTTAGTAAAAACTTAGTCAATTTCTCGTACCATGCCCTAGGAGCTTGTTTTAAACCATAGTGCCTTTTTCAGGCGATACACATGATCAGAGTGGTTAGGATATTCAAACCCTATAGCTTGTTCAACATACACCTCTTCATGTAAATCGCCATTCAAGAAAGCAATCTTGACATCCATCTGATAAATTTTAAACTTTTTGAAACAAGTAATGGATATGAATAATCTGATAGATTTAAGACGAGCTACTGGGGCAAAGGTTTCATCATAATCAATGCCTTCCATCTGAGTGTACCCTTGTACAACCGGTCATGACTTGTTTCTTATAATGTTCCCTAACTCATCAGATTTATTTTTAAAGATCCACTTAGCTCCTATGATATATTTATCATTTGGTTTAGGAACTAGATACCATACATTATTTCTTACAAATTGATTTAATTCATCTTGCATGGTTACTATCCAGTTTTCATTAGTAAATGCCTCTTTCACATTGGCCGGCTCAATTTGGGAAGTAAAATGCACATAATTACATATGTTCTCTAATTATTTACGAGTACGCACACTAGTGAGAGGGTTACCTAGTATTTGATCAGTTGGATGGTCTTTCACTAATCGTAGTTCAGTGTTGTTTTGACTGGATAAAGAGTTAGGTTTATCAAATATAGTGACTTCATCATCTTCTGAACTAGAGATGGGTGTATTCAGGTGATCATCTATAGCCACATTAATGGACTCTTGAATAACACCGGTTCACTTGTTGAGAACTCGATACGCTCGACTATTTAGAGCATACCCTAGGAAAATCTCTTCGTCACTGTTAGTGTCGAACTTCCCTAAATTTTCGCGGTCACGCAAAATATAACACTAACTTCCAAAAACTCGAAAATATTTGATTGTGGGCTTCTTATTGAACCACAGTTCATATGCAGTTTTATCATTTGATTTTCTAGTATAAACACGGTTTATTATATAATATGCAGTGTTAATAGCTTCAGCCCAAAGATTTTAGGTAACTTCTTGCTATACAACATTACATTAGCCATTTCTTGAAGTACACGATTCTTCCTTTTAACAACCCCGTTTTGTTGAGGTGTCTTAGTGCAGCAAACGCATGCGATATTCATTGATCAGTACATAACTTCTCAAAATTGCTATTCTCAAACTCCTGAAAGTGCCCTGGTTTGTCAAGTTACGTGAGTGTTGAGTCAGATTGTCTACAGAGCCTAATAGGAAGATCAATTCAAGCGTCTGCCTCAACCGGATATGTGCAAGCTTGCCACAAGTAAACTTAAAGCCTCACATCCCATGACCCAAAACACCAGGTGAATAAAACCCTTTAAAAAAAGTTAGAAAATCATGGGGTTTTAAGGTGAGAAAATATTTTTCAAAATAGGAAAATCTCCAAGTTTTTCTTACCTTGTCGATTTTATTGAAGCACCCTCGATATGATCGACCTGCGCCGTCGAGTCCTCGATGCTTCATCGATACCATCGAAAAGAGGACCAAATATGTCCAGCAACTTCACAACATATCTGGACGAATTATCGATGTATCGATACACATATTGATATCATCAATACTCAAATCTCGAGCACATCGAAAGTGGCTCGATAAGATCGACAGGCAGATTTTTGACGCCCCTGTTTTTTTAAAAAAATCTCAAATTCCTTCGATATATCGATGCATCTTTCGATATGATCTGAAATCAAATATCGATAAGATCGAAAGCCCATCGATGATATCGACCATGGGCGCGCATTTCTTTCAGCAAATATTTCAGGTTGTTTTTAACTTTGATCGGGGGCCATTCAAGAAAATCGATATTCATATGTCAATGATATCGAGGCCAAGTCGATTGCATCGATAATGGACATAATCTGTCCAGCAAGTTTACTGATAAATCTATTGAATTTATCAATGCATCGACACTGCCTTCGATATCATCGATATACAAATTCCGATGACATTGGCTAACCCCCGATCATATCCTGAAAACCTGAAATATTTCAAAGTCAAGTCTCTCTCATTTTTCAAGTGTCGATGTATCGAACCTATCATCGATAGAATCAGAGTTCGAAATTCGATGACATCGACAATAGTTTCGATTCATCGACCAATTGGTAAAGAGTTTCAAAAGCGTATGACATTGAGTTCGAGTCATCGAGCAGACCATCGATGTTATTGAGAGTATACGCTCGATGATAACGAACTCTGTCATAAATGTGGCCATTTTATATCCGTTGGAACTTTCTGCCTATATATAGAGGACTTGTCTTTTGCTGCTGTGAGAGAAAGTAGAGAGAGCTTTTGAGTGTTTAACCTTAGATCGTATACCCAAAGCCCTTTCTATGAAGGAAGTTCATCCTCTAATCCACCCTTACCATTGATAATCAATAGAGTGGATTGGGGAATGAACTTCCGTATTCAAGGATCCTCCAGCTACTACCTTAATGGCAAATCATTAAGCTGGGATGCTTTGAATGCCTAGATGATTGGAACTACTCTATCTTCCTTATAGGAAAATCTTTAGGGAGTAGGATTCCATCATAACCTTGACCCAACTCGAAGCCAAGTACTCATATATCATCTTGTATTGCGGATCAAGGGAGCAGAAGAGTCATCGTCAACAAGGAGGAGGAGATCTTCGACATTGTGCTAAATGGGACTCATCAACTTATTAGTAAGTATCTAGAGTCCAAGATGACAATTGTGATCATTCCTTTGTAGGATTGGGTCTTAAGTGGTTCTCACCCTTTGAAGTCCTCATAGGAGGCCTCCAGCGGGAGTGTACGTGGTGGGTGCGTTGTGTGGACCCTTGCTCTGTGGAGAGCATAAACATCTGGTTAGGAGTGAACCAGTAAAACTCTAGGTTTGAGGTAAACCGTGCAAAACCTTGGGTTTGAGGTGAACTGTGTGAAACCTCGGGCTTGAGGTCAACTGTGTAGAAACCTCCAATAGGGTCTTATGGAAGATCCTTGGCCAGTGTGCCTAAAAGTGGGTGCGTTGTGTTGACCCTTGCTCATGAGAGCGTAAACAGTCAGCCTCAGTGTAGGTTGTAAAGGTTGAAGGTGAACATGATTTAAAACCTTAGGTTTGAGGTGAACTGCTGTGAAACCTCCTTAGTGAAATCCAGTACACTCAAGGGTTGAGTGCGGTTACCGGGAGTGGAGTAGACTTATCGTCGAACCACTAAAAAAATGATTGTGTTTGAGATTGTTATTTTGATTTTGTGATTTGCTTTAATACTTTCATATTTGAATATCTGATCACACCTCACACACCTACATAGTCATATCCATCATGAACTAGGTTGCATATTGTTTACTTCTAGAATAGTTTGTGATTGGATCCTCTACCAGGCTTGGAAGCCAGGAGAGTTATGTTTGAGTTATCCTAATATATGTTTGTTATGAGGATTAGTGTAATAGGATTTTAAATAAACCATAAAAACTTTTAAAAGTCCTATTCACCCTCCTCTAGGATATATTGACATATCCCGACTTCAATTAAAGCGGTCTTCACCGCAATTTCAATTGGTATCAGAGTGGGTCTCTCTTTAAGGGCTTCACCGCCTAGAGAGTGATCTTGATTGAATTTGGGAATATGGCCAAAGTAGAGGGCTCATCAGTCACTAGACCTCCAGTATTTGATGGCTCAAATTATGCATACTGGAAGGCTAGGATGCATTACTTTCTAAGATCTTTGGACCATGATGTTTGGGATATAGTTAAAAATGGATACGTGCCACCAACTGAACAAATCGTACTTGAAAGTGGCATGACGATCACAAAGCCCAAACCCAAAGAAAAGTGGACGACGTTCGACAAGGAAAAACAGACTGCTGAAGCAAAAGCTATGAACACCATCTACTGTGCCTTCTCCCAGGATATATTCAATCAGATAAGTATGTGTAGGACATCTAAGGAAGCATGGGATCTATTGGAAACAACCCATGAAGGCACAAGCACTGTGAAGAGGTCTAAACTTCAACTCCTGACTTCACATTTCGAAAGTCTTAGAATGAAAGAGCATGAGACATTTTTGGAGTTTTTCATAAAGTTGAATATCATCTGTAACTCCATGGGTGGATTGGGAGAAAAAGTTCCGGTACCGAAAATCTGTAGGAAAATTCTAAGATCCCTACCGGAACGATTTAATCCCAAGGATACAACAATTGAGGAGTGTAGAAACATAGATGAAATGCAAGTAGAAGAACTGGTAGGTTCCCTACAAACTTTCGAACTACACTTCAAACAAATCCCTAAATCCAAAACAACTGTCCTAAAAACCTCTAAGAAAACATTACATGAGGACAGTGAAAGTGAAAAGGAAGATGAAGATGAAGAAGTGGCCTTGCTGGCACAACAATTCAGGAAGTTCTTTCAGAAAAATCGTGGCCGGCCTTCTAGAGGAAGAAAGTTGAACTATAAACTGTCTACTGGCAAATTTGGTAAAAGAACCAAAGAACCACAATGTTATGCCTGTCATGAGTATGGACACCTATCAACCGAATGCCCAAACAGAAAAACTATGGGCAAGGCAATGGCTGCCACGTGGGATGATACTGAGGAGTCAAATTCAGAATCTAGTGACTCAGAAAGCGATGGATATAAGAAATCATTGAAAATACTCATGGTCTCCACTGCTTCAATCATTCCAACTGAATCTGAGAATGAGAAAGAACAGCTAGCCACCGAATCATCTTCATCTGATAATGAGGGAACTAGAAAAGAAGAAGAAATCAAAAAGGATAAACTGCAATATGCTTATAATCAACTTTATATTCACAGCGTCAATATCCTTAAGAGACTGTGAATATCTAAGAATAAGAAACAATTGCTGCAAAAAGATTTGAACACAAATGTAGAAATCAATACGCATCTGATCAATGATTTACAGCAACATCACTCAAATAATGATCGACTTGATAGAATTAACGCCTTCCTTAAATCTGAGACTGAAAAACTAAACAAACAAGTTGAGCAATTAAAAGACAAAAATATGCTCCTTCAAAATGAAAATCATACACTCCTGTTTAATTTAGAAGAGTCCAGAAGAATTGTGAAGCAAAACTAAAAGTTTTCCCAGAGTGGTGAGAAGTTACGGAAACTTTTAGGTATGGGAAAATCTGAAAATATCAAGAATGGCTTAGGATATGAGAAAGTTAGAGCCAAAACTGGGTATGGAACACAAATACTTGAAAATTTTAATGGCTCCAGTAGCAACACAAAGACTATTCAAGTAATTGAATCAGATAAGAAAATTAAATCTACTACAAGTAAGAACCCTGTCACAAAGTGGATAATTAAAGAAAAGAAGAATTATCTTGCTACTCACTCAAATTACTTAACAGGCAATGATACTAAGTGGTACGTTGACAGTGGTTGCTCCAGACATGTAACCGGTGACATGTCACTTCTTTCAAATTATAAGAACCTTCATAATGGGATAGTCACCTACGGAGATGGAACCACTGCTAAAGTAATTGGATAGGGAATCATAAAAGGAATTCAGTTGCTTGAAAATGAGAATGCTTTCTGCATAAAAGGTCTGACACATAATCTCCTAAGCATATCTCAAATCTGTGATAATGAGCACGTAGTTAAATTTAACAAACAAGAGTGTGAAATCCTAGACTTATCAGGAAAATCAGTAATGAAGGGTCATCACACAAGCAATCACTGCTACACTATCAAAGGCATAGAAAGAACTGATGTCTGGAAGTCCTGAGTATAAAAAGACAAGTCCAGATTATGCATCTAGATCTGGTTATTTGCTAAAATAATGCAATTTTGCTGAGCGTCAAATGATATATCTGAGGTTCCTCACCTCAATCTTTTGTATATAAACATTCAAATGTTTATAAATTTTAATGTGTATAGTCATTGTACATAATTTTGCTGAGTATGCTAGTAAGTTATAGAAAAACTAAAAGTATACTTAAAGGTCGTCTGTATGACTGAAAAAGAAAAATATTCCTCTTCGATACGTCTATCGATATGTCATTCCCAATTAATCGATCATGAGTCGATATCATCGACATCTCTTCAGAATGTGGAAAGTCACATGATCGGGACTACTATGAAAGCAATTGTCGATAACATCGAATAAGGATCATCGATATAATGGAAAGAGTGTTTGATCAAATCGATGTTTGGCGCCCGATAAAAGGCGGTCAAGTAAAAAAATCTTATTTTTGCTCGAATCAGAAGACCATCGGCAGGTCCCAGAAGCTTCAAAAGAAATGGGTATTACCTTTCCATTTCTTCCACTCCAGAGTCTAAACTCACTTTTGGTCTGGTATTTTCTATTCTTTTGGTTGACCATTCTTACATTTGCCTGTTTCTTACACTGAAAAATCATGAATAAAGGGAAAGGTAAGTCTCCTTCTCAGTCTTCGAAAGGAAAAGCGAAACAACCCAGTATGCATCAACTCATTCCATCGGTGAGACATCCAGCCACTGTTGTTGAACATCTGGTTCTTAATAGTGCCATTGAGTCTTTTAGTATGGACCTTCTTCTAAAAGTAATAGGATGGAAAAATATTCTAAATCTTGGTGGTTCGTATCAAATAGGGGTGATCCATGACTTCCTCAGTAAAAGTCATGTTATTCGTGACGATCCACCTTGCATTCAAGTCGAACTATTGCATTACTCCAAGCACATCACTCCCATCACTTTGAGTAATCTTCTGGACCTCGAAGTCACTCGCATTCCAGTCACCAATCGAAATTTGAATGGTCTGGGTGTCTGGGGAGAGATAACTCGTGCACTATGCCAGGGAACTACTATTTCTCGGAATGATGATAATTCCCTTCATATCAATCATCTTGGTCCCACTTTTAAAATCCTTCATGACATTTTTAGGTCCAATGTCTATCCCTGTGATGTAAATGGTAATCATCTGTCTCCCTTTGTGTTAAATTTGTTATATGACGTGTATTAGGAAGTTCAGGTGTGCCTCCCAACACTTCTTCTTAAGCAACTAATTCGGGTCATTCAAGGCAATCATCAGGATACACTAGCTTTTCCTGTAATCATCTGTAAATTAGCCCACCATGTTGGTATTCCTGCCTCATCTGATAGAGTCTATCCAGAGAAGTGGTTTGATAGTGATTCGGCTCAAGTGGCACAACAACAGTGTCTTCCTTCAGTTCTTCCAGAGAACAGTGCCCCCCTGCAGTCGGCTGCTCCATATGCTCATCCGTCATATCCATGGGGATCCAACCAAACGTCATTGCTGAGTCCGGAGTCTATCACAAATCGCCAAACTCATCACCTTAAACGTCGCCTACTGAACGGTATAGCGAGCATGGAGGAGCGACTTCACAATTGTGAGAGACGTCTCACCGTGATTGAAGATAAAGTCGAATCTCTCCAGCAAACAAATCAGTAAGTAGTTGATTTACTCACACATGGTGATTCGCGAAGATGGTAGAAGCTGATTGTGCTAGTTGTATATCATTTTTTTGGGGGGTATCTGTGCGTGGGCTTGGTATTTTTGCTGGGATAACTGTTAATTTGTTGCCAATCTTAGGCAGTCCATTTTGGATAGTTGTTGAGGGTCAAATATGGCATATTAGACCTCATTTATTACTTGGATTTATGAGCGCAATATTGTTTAACGCCCGGTTTTAACTGTGTTGGTGATGCAGGGTGTAATTATGAAGCTTGGACTGAAAAGAATGCTAAAGGCATGGATTTAATGCACCGAAGTCACCAAAGGCAAGGGATGGACCCCAGGGGACCAAGATCGACGGGTTTACACGCCAGAGATTCGCGAAAATCCAGAAACTGAAGCTCAAGTGGCCTAATAAGGATCCGACATGCAAGATCATAGGGTTTTCACCATCCGTTCAAGTTGAGACTTCATATATGTCCTAAGGGCCATAAATTAACCGTACACGTCAAAAATCAGCCATTGGACCCTTACAGAAGTGGCTCAACGGATAGATCAGCTCATGAAATTCTGTTCTGGGGCCCACGTGATCTCTGGATTTGCCTCAATTTTGGATTCAATGCCTAAAATAATATGAGAAAAGAGATGGACAGAGCTGATGTCTCACATGCATCACAGTGGACCCCACATGTACACGTGGGAGTGCACGGGCGGTGCACTCCTGCACCACACCTGTTTAACGCCCGGTCAACACGGGCGCTGACCCGCGCCATCTCCCACACGGAGATAGCAGACAGACAGCGTCCGTCCATTTTTCACTTGTGGGCCCCACTTGTCATCCTTTTCGATGATCCGAACCGTACAAGCGTCTCAGGGGTGACCAAGACCCTTACCTAGGTGATCTTTCGAGACCATACAAGCCACTGAAAAATCCTAGCCGTCAAACATAAGATGGACGACAAAGCAAAAGATCAAGTGGTCCACACCAATTTCACTTGAAAAATACTCTTTCCCGGACGGTTTTTCGACGTCGATCCAATGGACGGCTTGGATTTCTTCAAAAGACATCAAGTGGAGCCCACCAGCTTCGTCAGCGCAGGTGAATGAACTCTGCTTCGCAGCGTCCGCGAAAACCGGACGCCGATTCATGTTGTGGGCCCCATACATTGTCCATATGGACAATCCAAACCGTCCATGAGATTCACGAGGACCATATCACTCATGCATAAGTGGCAAATTTTCAAAGGGTACCGGAGATCCGTTTTTTATCGTCCAAAAGCAAGATTGACGGCAAAAGGATCTGGTACAATGGGTCACACTCAAACCGAAGAAAAACGGTCATTTCTGACCGGTTTCTCGAACTGAAGCTAGTGAACGGAGTGAATTCCCTTGTTATATCCAAGATTGGGCCCTAGAGAGGATTAACATAATATCAGTTGTCTCCTGCTACAACAGGGAGTGCGTGACTTCTTACGCACTCCCACTTTGGGTTTCTATATAAGGATGGGAAATCAGAGACAGTGGGGGGAAGGCTCGGCTGGGGACGTGCATCTGTGAAGACGGAGGGAGCTGTGAACGTCAGGAAGAGACAGAGAGAAGAAGTTTGGTTAAAATTATTTTATTTGCTAGTTTGGCTTTATCATGACTTTTGAGGGTTTTAGTCAAATCATGTTTGGCTAAACCTCTTAGCTAGGGCTAAGAGGTGAAGCTTGTAGTGAGATGGGGGATTCTATTAATTGCCTTTAATTTAAATTCATGAACCGAATTTGATATTGGTTTGATTATTGTGGGAATATTTTTAGTCTTTAATGGTCTGTTGTGACTGAAATTACAATGGGTCTGCAATGGCTTTGAGTATTTCTTTTTTCCTTTTGATGTTTATGACGTCAGGAAGCCCTGTTGTTTACCATCGTCTCCTAGGCATGGTTGGATGACGGTACCCTTTCCTAACCCTCATAGCACGTTGATTAGTTGGTAATTAGTTTAATTCTGTTGTTTGCTTTGCCTCTTGGGCACGGTGTGGTGATGGAATCCATTCTAATTCATATACCCTTCATCTCTTGCAAACTATATCAATGACAGTTCAGTTGATTTTCATGAATCAAGAGTAGTCTCCCTGATCTCTACAAGTGGATCCTCTGAATCCTTAGTTTCCTATTTCTGAATTCCTTAAGTTTTAAATTAATATTTCACAAATTTTTTTCAAATTATATTTGATTTAGATTTCATCTTAGTCTAGTTCTAGTTCTACTTAGTTTCAGAATACGTACAGGTTTCAGTCCTTGTGGATTCGACCTCGGTCTTACCGAGTTTATTACTACATCACAACCCTGCACTCGGGGAGTGAACAATAGTTGGATATCTTTGTTTCATTCTGGTATGTGGCCGAAGAGAATTCATATCTTTAATGCCATAATTATACTTTGAGTTCCCCTGGTTTATCTAGTTTTTGATATGGAATGCATGTGATATCTCTAATGAATATTCTATCTGCTGTGCATTCATAAATTCTGAAACTGATGTTTGCTTAAACTGAATTCTTATTATACACCAATTAATTTGCTTCTGCCTGGATGGTTCTCCCAAGTAACTCACTCTTCAGTCAATATCACCTGATCTATCTTTGTCAATGACTGACAAAAAGGGTGAGAACATTTACAAACACCCCGAATGAAAATTGTATATTTTGCTTAGATGTTGTTGCAGGTGTTAGGGGGAGCAGCTATATCAAGCAAGGGGGTGTTTACGAGAAAGGGGGAGCAACTACAAGATGTGTACATGGGTTAGAAAATTGTAAAATTGTGTAAAAGCATGTACACACAATTTAGGGTGTGTTTGTCTAGAGCATTCTAGGGCGTTTCAGGGATTTTGTCACGTAATTGACAAAGGGGGAGATTGAAGTGCCCTGGTTTGTCAAGTTACGTAAGTATTGAGTCAGATTGTCTATAGAGCCTGATAGGAAGATCAATTCAAGCGTCTGCCTCAACCGGATGTGTGCAAGCTCGCCATAGGTAAACCAAAAGCCTCACATCCCATGACCCAAAACACCAAGTGAATAAAACCCTTAAAAAAAAGTTAGAAAATCATAGGGTTTTAAGGTGAGAAAACTTTTTTCAAAATAGAAAAATCTCTAAGTTTTACTTGCCTTGTCGATTTTATCGAAGCACCCACGATATAATCGACCTGCGCTGTCGAGTCCTTGATGCTTAATCGATACCATCGAAAAGAGGACCAAATATGTCCAGCAACTTCACAACATATCTGGTCTAATTATCGATGTATCGATACACATATCGATATCATCGAAACTCAAATCTCGAGCACATCGAAAGTGGCTCGATAAGATCGACAGGCAGATTTCCGGCGCCCCCTTTTTTTTAAAGAAAATCTCAAATTCCTTCGATATATCGATGCGTCTTCCGATATGATCTGAAATTAAATATCGATACGATAGGAAGCCCATCGATGATATCGACCAAGGGCGCGCATTTCTTTCAGCAGATATTTCAGGTTGTTTTTAACTTTGATCGGGGGCCATTCGATGTCACGCCCCAAACTCGGAAACCGGGCTCACAAAATTCCCGATCGCCGAATTCGGCACCGACAGCCTCCGTAGTACCCCATTCTCGGATTCCAATACTCACATACCAGATTTCGATCCTGGGATCCTACAAGGGGGATTTTCAATATGATTTTTTTTTGTAATGGAGCATAACCACAAGCATAACCAAGTCACAAATAACAACATCACATATCCACTATAACAAAAACTTTTAAGTACAATGCGGGAAGGGAAATACAGTATAGTCAAAAGGCTCCAAAATGATCTGATTCACGCTCCTGCCTCAGCGCTACTGCTGACCAACGCTACCTGCACGCAACGGTCGTGCATAAGCTTACAAAAGCTTAGAGGGTGGTGTAAGTGTATGTACAAGGCAAACACCAAGTGTACAATATCAAAGTAATGCGGAAATATGCGGTAAGTCCATGAATGTTATCAGCTGTACCAGAACTATGTAATGTAAGGCATGAATGATATCGGCCATACCAAGGCCATGCGATGCGAAACATGAATGTCATCGGCCATACCGACGCAATGTAAGGCCTACGTAGCCGAATGCCATATGCGAGATGCAATACAAGCATGTCAGTCCTCATCATGTACACATATCAGTACAGTTCACACTGACTGCCTTCTCCCTAGCTGCACAGTCAAGCAAGTGGAAGAGACCACACTATCCGCCTGACCAGTAGTCTGCCAATACCTACCCAGCTCGTTGATAGCGGACACATTTGCGAGCTGGTCAAACTCAGCCTAGCTTATAGCCCCCTCACTCAAGCGGATAAGGCCACATCCCTTTCCAACCAACCACGACACAGTGGGAGACGTGGCCTACTGGTATTCGGCACTCGGGCGCTCGTGTATCCACTCGGTCTAGACGTTGGAGCATCTCCTGGTACCAAAAAGGTTCAGGGACTTTCACCTAAGGACATCCTAAGTGCCCACAATGCTAGAACAAAGTATTTTCGGTATCCGATACGGCCATCCACGATATGCCTGTGGAGCCACGGCCCTGATGTCGCTAGGGCGTGCAGTGATCAAGTCACACATTGTAACGCCCTGAAATTCGGGGGTCGAGTATGAACTCAACTCCCGAGTTCCAACGCATCACTTATGCAACATACATAATGATGGTTAAATGTTGTCTGAGTTAGAGTAATAAACATGAATGAGATTATACCAACACAGTAATTCATACTCTAGTGCAATTGTATAAAGGCAAGCGGAAGACTGAAATTGTATATATAAAGTATGTAATGAAACAAATTTTTTATGAACACCCGAGTATGAACACTAACTGAGTACCCATATACATGTACTATTTCTGAGTCAAAAATCAAAATACAATCTAAAAGATGAGTCCTGAAATCCCTGCGATGCAGTCGGCCCAAGCAAAGCCGTCAGAATACTGCATAAATGAGAACTCATCCTGGTCCTCGTCGAAATCGGGCTCCGGCTCCTGAACCGACGCGCCGTCTATACCTGTGACAGAGTCTGGTTGGTGTGTACAACACCGTCCCGTAACGTGGGAGTGAGTAGCTAACTCAGTGGAACAATAAAGCATAGGTTAACATGTTATCAATTCAATCAAGCAGTAATGATAAAGCAGTATAAATCAAACAAGTTTAACTACTCTTGTTAAATGCATGAATGAAATGACATGATGATGTATGCCCTTGCCAAACCACCCTCATGCGACATCATCTTACGTTCACGAATGCATACCTCCCTCAATGCTCCACATCTACTAGGCACATGCGGTACGATGATGAGCATGATTACCGAGTTATTATTAGTCCATTTCAAACAGTAGTATTGGGAAACTAAGGTACCTCCCTTATATCATTCCCAAACTTGATCCATTCTAGAGTCGTCAATCCTAGTTAATCTCATACGATATTATGGTTCGAGAGGCATCGCGGAGGCATCGCAAAGGGCTCGTCACCCGTCAGCACGGATACAGATCTCACCGTATGCGGCTCAATTGCTGACCGTCAGCTCGAGTACAGGTCTCACCATACTCGGCTCAATCGCTGGCCGTCAGCTCGAATACAGGTCTCACCGTACTCGGCTCAACTCATACTCTAGTTACTGTGAAGGGCTCGTCGCCAATCACAAACCTTGGAGTATACTCGAAGATACTACAGAGGACTCGTCATCCGTCAGCACGAGTACAGGTCTCACCGTACTCAGCTCTCGCCGTAAGTATCGACAGCTCGAATACAGTATCCCATACCACCGTATTCGGCTCTCGAGTTTGGATTGCTCAATGGTCACTACAGGGAGGCACGTGGCCCCAGCATAGGCCGACAGCTCGGCCACGGTGTCCCATACCACCATGTCTGGCTCATGAGTCTTAGCGGATCGAGGTACCATGGTTAACGGGATTGCCACTGGTAAGTTTGGTACCCTAGGTTCAAACAGAAATGACCAAACATGGTGAACACACATTCAACATATCGGGTTACTTGACGAGCCTGACTAGCTCGAGCGTACGACAAGTTGGGCGATATGAAGCGCAAAAGCACTCCGTGTGGCCAACCACTACCGCCAACCGAAGTACGACTCGGGTTCGTCAGACACATCCCTTGTGGCGACATGAATCTCAGCCACAATCTCAAGTCTGGTACCGAATGTCTGGACTATAGACATAGTCCCAAACTCAAACAGTTCTCATCAATAGCATGTGGAGTTAAGCATGATAAACAAAGTAATACAAACATGCTAGGAGGCATGTCATAAAACATGATATAAAGCATGTTGTAAAGCATGTAATAGAGCACTAGACAGATAGGGATATAAACACATATACATCATATGTGAGTGGTTGAAGTAAACAACCACATGGAGGGAATCCTACATGTCTCTAAGGTAGTCGAGAATTCCATCTCAGCACCGACCTACTGTGCTAACATCTAAGCATTTACTCTCACAAGCATTTACACAAACACTTGGAGTACACTATTTCAACATACATGACGTATGTTAGTAAAACATGTATTAGGGCTATCCTTTCGCCAAGCGAGTATTTTATCCGTGTATATCATAATCATACAGCAAATAATCATGACAATTGCATTTCCAAAATTTATACATATACGGTATTTTCTAGAATACACAATTTCAACATACATAGTATTTACAAGCGAACATGTATTACGGCGATTCCTTTCGCCAAACAAGTATTTTATCCATATATCATATAACCATACATCAAATAAACATGTCAATCACTTTTCTAAAAAAAATACGTATACGGTATTTCTATGTATACCTAGAGTATGTGAAATTCCATATTCTACAACTTTAATCGAAACAGAAAACGGAAAGCACTTTGTACATGTGCATTTGCATGCAGATCATGAATCTATCATTATCTGACATTGAAAGCGTTGAAAACCGTAACTTATACACCTAAAATCCTCACCTTGCTCTTTGGAATTTCAACGGATCAGCAAGGTTTGATGAGCTTCCGTATTCGGGAGTTTTCTAGCCTAAAGAGTGAAATCGGTTAGCTATTTCACAACCTATAGCCTATACACCTCAAATCAAATTTAGGGTTAGGGTTTCTCACCTTAAAACGGAGTTGATATCGCCGGGAAAGTGTCTGGAAAGAGGCAGTGCAGCCCGTGTGATGATCGAAAGCAGCAGGAGGAAGGTGCTCCCACAAATCCCAAGCTTTCTCTCCCTTTTTTCTCTATCTCTCTCTTTCTCTCTAGGGTTTTATCCCAAATTCGTATGGCTGTGAGAGGGGCTGTTCTAAGGCCCTTATATAGCATAAAACCTCTCTGGAATAGACTCAGGTTCAAGGGCTACTTCTATTATAGGCATTTCGGCGATGTTCCAGCTCAAAAGAGGGTTTTTGGTGGCCCTCCTTGAGCCAAACATCAGACTTAAGCTCACAACTCATGGATCTACGTGGGATTACGTCTTCGACTCGATCGGATTCCCAGATCACACATGGCGGACTAGTTTCAGTTCAACGGTCAGTGGGCCACGATCCGAAATTTCAAGTACATGTAAATGTTCCTGAAATTTTTCCTGATCCGAGGGTGTAATTTGGTCTGATTCTGACAGTCTGGTTGCTTAATACTGATCCGCAAGTGAGTGGTGCCAGATCACTATTCCAGATATTTATTTTGTAAAGAAAAGAGTGGTTTTCACACTCCCTCGCTCCGGACTCAAGCGAATGACCGTGGGACATCGTCTGGACTTGATTTTCGAGATGGTTGTCAAGCCCAGTGAGGTGGTCCTAGTTCCTTAACTTCGTGTTAATCGGACTTCCGATGTGCGGTCTAGACCTAATACGGAGTTTCAATTAATTCCCGAGAGTAGCTGGGAAATGAGTTCGGTCCTAAACATTAGGGTAACCTAGAGTCAATGATTCTGCAAGTTTTGGGTCTTACAGATCGTATTTAAAGCGATTCCAACGGATTTCATGGCTAATCGAGTTTAGCACTTAGTTAACTTTGTTAAATTTCTAAAGGATTTAATCCTAATTGATTTCTGGTCGAGATGGTACTCGAGCCAAAGTACGGAAATTTACGGGTCGTTACACACATATGCGAGATGTATGATTCACACCGTACAATCATGCAGCAATCTCACGCGTACCACGTGATCATGTGGGGCACTCCGTCTCATAAGGAGTCCTGTAAATGTCTCAGTCCAACGGCTTATGCTATGATCAAACATTCCTCATATCAAGCATCCAAATGATGCGTATGAGTATGAATCATGGAGCTATACTAAGCATGTTATAAAGTGGTGAACTATCATCAAATGTGGGCCTACTAATGGGCCCTAGGGAGAGTTATAATGCGCACATTTAACCAACATTATTCTTACAACGTGGACGTCAAACCAACATTTCTCCCAAGGCATAACCTGTCATCAAACATTATTACACACACTATGGAGGAATCCCTCATTGCAATGGACCCTAAGGACATCCTGTTGGGCCTCGACCCATGGGCCTTATATTCATCAAATGGGCCGCATCATATGGGCCTTTTGTAAATCAAGTGGGCCACATCAAAAGGGCCTTATGTACATTGCAATGGGCCATATCCCACGGGCCTTTGAATACATCACAATGGGCCTTGTAACATGGGCCTCAAATACATTGAATGGGCCCCATCACATGGGCCTTATAATTATCAAGGTGGGCCTCAACAACGGGCCACAAATACATTAAATGTGGGCCTCATCAATGGGCCATAAGCAGGACATAATGGGCCTGATCACTTGGGCCTTATATATACACCAAGGTGGGCTACACCAAAATACAAGTGGTGAGGATGATTTCCACCATTAAAAAAAAAATTCCTAAGGCCCACCAACAAATATTATATATATATATATATACACACACACACACACACACACACACACACACACACACACACCACATGCACGCATGCACACAGCAAGCACGCACACACACACACACACCCGCACAGCACTCACATACGCACACACCCGCATGCACACCGCACGTCAGGGAGGGCTCACCGTCCACTGACGGTGGACGGTGAGATGCACACATCACTGTGGGTCCCACGTGGGGCCCACCATAACGTTTATCTTCCATCCAACCCGTTCACAAGGTCGCACGGACCTGGAAGAAGAGGAAAAACAAATTTCAGCTTGATCCGAAACTTCTGTGGACCTAGAAATGGATTTCAACGGTAAAGTTAAATTCACACTATTTTCTATAATGTGGGCCACCTGAGTCATGGATGGGCCCGAAATTTGGAGGGGACCCACTTCAGGTCGTGGCCCACCAAATGGACGGAGTGGATATAATAAATACATCATGGTGGGGCCAACGGCTGAGGGGCTGTGGGACCCTGTCCGCCCGCTACACGCGGCCTGCGGCCTGCGCCTCTAGCGCTGGCAGCAGCAGCCTGCCCATACCTTTTTTTTTATTATTATTTTTTTGAAATCACCTTTTCTGTGGTTTTTCCGGTGTAGGGCCCGCATCGGTTAAATCCGCCTCAGCCATTGGTCCCCATGGCTCATAACAAGGATAACAAGCCCAATATTGGGTACGTTTTGGCGTCTAGAAAGGTTAAGGTACTTCTAAATGGTAGCAATTGATCTTTGCTAAGGTAGGGCCCACCCATTTCACAGACCAGTCTCATTTTTCGGCTCAAGGCCTAAAATGAGTTGGGGAAGGGGATGGATGGCTTGGATTGAATACATATATCAAAGGGAGGCCTATGTGAGTGGCCACCCTCCAAGGGTTGAAAATCAAGCCATTAATTATGTTTTCCCTCCCACGTCCACGTCCACGTCCAGGGACGTTGGATGGCTGGACTGAACACATACGTTCAAGGTGGGCCCGGTTTAGATGGGCCACCACCTGGAGGTTGGTGTGGTTATAATACGTATGTAAAGTGGGCCCCACCTAAGATGGTTTGGATTCAATACATGCCCTATTGTGGGGTCCAACCAAGTGGGCCACACAATCATAACATCACAAGAAAAGAAAAATGAAAGAGAGAGAGAGAGAGGAAGTGGGACACACGTGTGATGGAGGGACCCCTATACTATGGGCCCTCCCTTGCATTCCATCATACATCAAACGGTAATCAAAGTGGGCCATTGGCCACATCTTAGGGTCCCAAGTGAGATCCATACCATTGATCGGTAGGCCTCACTTGGCCCATCATAAAAACATAGAAATTTATCCTATTAAAGCACCCACCACTTGATCTTCTTGGTCCGTTGGGAAGCCTATCTCCTTGTGCTCTTCTTTGATGGTGGAGATGAGAAATGGATGGCTAGGATGAAGGGTTTTGGAATGGAAAAGGTGGGCCTCACACTTGCTTGTTTTCTCTCATGGAAGAGCTCCCAACGTGGGATTTTTGGTTGCTTAGGATTGTGGTGAGAAATGAGAAAGAGAGAGAGAGGGTTGTAAGGAGATGTGAGAGATGGGTGTGATGGGTGAAAGGGTGACTGATGTGTGATGTGTACTTGACATGTATGGTGGTGTAAGAGAGAAGGTAAGAAAGAGTTGACTTTGGAGAGAGAAAGCATGGGTTGCTTGTACTTGACATTGAAGTGATTGATTGATTGATGTGATTGATTGATTGATGGGATTGATTTGACATTGTGTAGAGATTCTCTTGGGATCGAGAAAGCGCGGCATTTCTTCAAAATAAACGTCGACTCACGTCTTCTGGTCAGGGTATCGGATCGGTGCGTGAGTCGCGGCGTTAGAACCGCGGCGACGGTGCGGTCGCAATGATACAGGTCTCGGATTAAACTGACTCGAATCTAAAGGATACGACTTATGGTCGTGCACAACATCGATTATCAGTCGCGGATTGCCGAACTTCGACGAAAATGATCGCAGGATTCATCGGAACAGTACGAACTAGGATACGGGTCTTACAGCTCTCCCCTCCTAATAAAAATTTCGTCCTCAAAATTTACACTACCATCGCAATTCAACATAACCCATAAGGAAATATGAAACATCACACCATATATAATCACAACACAGTACAACATACAATCAAACATCGAAAAGATGGGGATAATGCTCTCGAATCTCCGCCTCACTCTCCCAAGATGCCTCATCTACACTATGATGGCCCCACTGCATCTTCACAAAGGGGATGACCTTGTTCCGCAGGACCTGCTCCTTACGATCGAGGATACGAACTGGCTGCTCAATGTAAGAAACGTCCTCACGAACCTCCAACGGCTGCCAATCAATAACAGGAACGATGTCTGACCCACATTTCCTCAACATAGAGACGTGGAAAACGTTGTGGACGCCAGACAACTGAGATGGCAAGGCAAGCCGATAGGCCACGGCGCCAATGCACCCGGTGATCTCAAAAGGTCCTATAAATCTCGAGGCAAGCTTGCCCTTCGCTCCAAAACGAATCACACCCTTCATGGATGAGACCTTGAGATACACATGGTCCCCAACGACAAACTCCAACGGACGACGCCGACGGTCAGCCAAACTCTTCTGTCGGCTCTGAGCTGTACGCATCCTCTGCCTGATGATATCGATAGCCTCTGATGTCTGCAACACAAGCTCAGGACCTAGGAGACGGCGCTCTCCAACCTCGGTCCAACAACTAGGAGATCTGCACGGTCTGCCATATAATGCCTCAAAAGGAGCCATGCCAATGGTCGCCTGATAGCTGTTGTTGTACGTGAACTCAGCCAATCGCAGGTGCTCGTCCCAACTACCCGAGAAGTCAATCGCGCAAGCCCGAAGCATATCCTCAAGGATCTAGTTGACCCTTTCGGTCTGTCCATCGGTCTGCGGATGATTCGCGGTGCTGAGCTACAAATCAGTGCCCATCGCTCTCTGGAAGCTCCTCCAGAATTGAGACGTGAACCTCGAGTCTTGGTCTGAAACAATCGAAACAGGAACACTATGCAACCTCACGATCTCATCAACAAACATCTTGGCAAGCCGGTCGGTATGCCAACGCTCACGAATCGCAAGAAAATGTGCCGACTTCGTTAGACAGTCCACAACAACCCAAATGGCATCATGACCGCGCTGAGTCCTCGGCAAACCCATAACAAAATCTCGGTGAGTCCTCGGCAAACCCAGATATGTGCTCCCACTTCCACATCGGAACGCTCAACGGCTGCAATAGACCAGGGGGTCTCTGGTGATCGGCCTTGACACGCTGGCACGTGTCACACTCGGCCACAAAGCTAGCTATCTGGCGCTTTATCCCCGACCAATAATACTGACGCCTCATATCGTGATACATCTTCGTCGAGCCAGGGTGGATAGAGAAACGCGATCGATGTGCCTTGTTCATAAGATCTCGGCGCAACTCAGGAATATCCGGGACACATAATCGGCCTCTAAAGCGAAGTCCACCATCAGAACCAACCTGCCAGTCTGACTAACTCTCAGATGCTGCCTCTACTCGGTAATCCTGTAACGACTCGTCAGCCTGCTGAGCCTCGATCACCCTTGCGACAAGAAAGGGTTGAATCGAAAGGCTCAATAACTGAACGATAGAAGACTGCAGACCAAACTCGAAGTCATATTCTGCTACGTCCTCGAGCATCCTCCACTCCTGAATCATCAAGTGCGCCACCAGGCCTCGTGGCTGACGGCTGAGGGCATCCTCCACCACGTTCGCCTTGCCCGGGTGGTACTAGAGGTCAAAATCATAGTCCTTCAGGAGCTCCATCCAACGCCTCTGCCTCATGTTCAACTCAGACTGAGAGAACAGATACTTCAAGCTCTTGTGGTCGGAGAAGAGCTCGAACCTCACTCCATAAAGATAGTGCCTCCACACCTTCAGTGCGAAGACCACTGCCGCCAGCTCCAAATCATGCGTGGGGTAGTTCAGCTCATAGACCTTGAGCTGGCGAGACGCATAAGCCACCGGCTTCCCATGCTGCATCAGGACAGCACCCAAACCAACTCGTGAGGCATCGGTAAATACTACAAGTCCATCACTCCCAGAGGGAAGAGTGAGGACAGGAGCGGTCGTGAGGCGGTCCTTCAGTTCCATAAATGCATGCTCACAAGTGTCACTCCATACAAACTCGACACCCTTCCGGGTCAACCTGGTCAACGGGGCTGCAATACGAGAGAATCCTTCGATGAAACGTCGGTAGTAGCCCGCCAAACCATGAAAACTGCGGATCTCGGATGCGTTCGTGGGCTGGCCCCATTGACGCATGGCATCAATCTTCGAGGGGTCCACTGCGACACCCTGCCTCGTCACCACATGACCGAGGAACTTCACCTCCTCCTGCCAGAACCCGCACTTCTCCAGCTTCGCGTAAAGCTGGTGTGCACGGAGGGTATGCAATGTAATCTTTAGATGCCGCTCATGCTCCTCACGGGTCCTCGAATATATCAGAATGTCGTCGATGAACACCACAACAAACTGGTCGAGATATGGACGGAAGACCTCGTTCATCAACTGCATGAATACTGCAAGCGCATTGGTCAGTCCGAAGGACATGACCTGAAACTCAAAATGACCGTAGCGCGTCCTGAAGGCTGTCTTCAGGATATCCTCATCTCGAACCCGAAACCTGATGATAACCGGACCGCAAGTCAATCTTCGAAAAGAACTGCGCCTCCTGCAGCTGATCAAACAAGTCATCGATCCTCGGGAGTGGGTACTTGTTCTTGATCGTGACCTTATTGAGTTCGCAGTAATCTACACAAAGCCTCAACGAACCATCATTCTTCTTCACGAAGAGTACCGGCGCTCCCCATGGTGAACTGCTCAGTCGGATAAAGCCCAACTCACGTAGCTCGTCCAACTGCTTCTGTAGTTCCCGTAACTCCAACGGTGCCATACGATACGGGGCCTTCGAAATAGGCGCGGTACCGGGTACGAGATCAATCTGGAACTCGGTGTGCCGACGAGGTGGTAACCCCGGAATCTCCTGAAATACATCAGGAAAACCACAAACAACCGGCAGCTGGTTGATACACAAAGCAACTGGCTCCTCAACGGCACATGATAACAGGCAAGAAAGCTGCTCTCCTCTGGGCTCGGCAACAAACTAGAACTCTAGCACGCCGGATAAATAGAACGTGACTATCCTCGCGGAGCAGTCCAATATAGCGTGGTACTCGGCGAGCCAATCCATGCCCAGGATGACATCAAAATCGGACATCGGCAATACGAACAGGTCAGCAGGTAAAAAGATATCCCCAACCAGAATGGGACAAGATGCGTAAAATCGGCCCAACACTGCAGTCTTCCCTAAGGGCGTCAATACTGACAAACCCTCATGGGCAGACTCCATCGGCAAACTAGTCGATCGGTAAAAATCATCGGCCACAAAGGAATGCGATGCACCAGAATCAAATAATACACGTGCAATGCATGTAGAAACAAGGAGAGTACCCTCGACAACCCCTCCTGATGACTGTGGGTCCTGCTGTGCAGCATAGAACCTGCCCTGAGCCTGTTAGGGAGGTGCAGGTCCCCTCTGAGGTCTCTGCTGCTGCTGTGGCCGCTGTGGGGGCCTAACTTGCTGTCTCTGCTGCTGCGGGGGAGGTACAGGAGGCTAATGTTGCGGTCGCTGCTGCTGCTGTGGCGGCTGTCGTGGAGGCTGATGCGGTGTCCTCGGCTGCTGTCGCTGCGGATGGGGACACTCGTGTACACGATGTCCCGTCCTACCGCACCCAAAGCAAGTACCGGTGAATGGTCCTGAAGGTGGTGCTGGGGGTACTGCTGGTGCTCGGAACGCTAGACGAGTCGTACGTCGCTGCTGTGAACGATGCTGTTGTGGCTGCGAACTACCAGAGGGCGCCTTCCTCTTCTGATCTCCCCTCTGATCACGGGCTCTCTGCACACTAGCCCAATCTGTCTCATATATCATGGCTCTCTCCACTATCTCCTCAAATGTCGGAAGCATGTGTCCGATCACATGGCTCCTGAGGGCAGGACGTAAGCCGTTCTCAAAACGGCGGGCCTTCCGCCCCTCATCATCCACAAGATACGTCGCGAACCTCGAGAGTGCGACGAAACGTGCCTCATACTGGGACACAGTCATGTCTCCCTGGACCAAAGTCTCAAACTCTAATGCACGCTACTGGCGCACATGCTCAAGAAAGAACTTCCGGTCAAACCGGTCCGTAAAGTCCTCCCAGGTCCACTCAAAGTCGGCCGCTACCGACCGGGCTACAGATGCCTACCAATGCTGTGCCTCACCCTAAAGGAGAAATACGACTAATGGGACTCGCTGTTAGGTCGTGCATCTCATGGTATCGAATATCTTCTCCACCTCAGGGCACCATATCTCGGCTGCAGTGGGGTTTGGCTCACCCCTGAAACGTGGAGGATGTGCCGTCGGAAGTCCTTGAAAAGGGCGCTCGCTCGCTCCTGCTCGGCCTCGACCGGCGTAACAATGGGACGCCTGCTCTGCCCCTGAAGAATAGCGGTCATCGCCTGTAGCATCTGCTGCACCTGGGTGGCACTCACAGGTACGGTCAGATCCGCACTGGTCTCAGGTAAAGGAGTGGCATCTACAGGCTAGAAATCAGGAATATCCGGTGGTGGAGCAGGAGTCACAGGTGGTAGAGCGGAGTAGCAGGTGGTGGAGCGGGATTTGCTCGGGTCGGTCTTCTAGCCATTACATCCTACAGGAAGCAACAAGGGCCTATCAGCCTTGAGAATTCTCGAAGGCATAAACGTCATAGGGCTATGTCAGAAAATTGTTAAATTATCAAGACTCGAAACCTATTCGTTCTAAGTTCATAACAGATATGTGTTATGATCCTTAGGTATTCCCAAGTTATGCTCTAATACTAACTTCTTTCACGCCCGAAACTCGGAAACCGGGCTCACAAAATTTCTGATTGCCGAATCCGGCACCGACAACCTCCGTAGTACCCCATTCTTGGATTCCGATACTCACATACCAGATTCCGATCCTGGGATCCTACAAGGGGGATTTTCAGTATGATTTTTTTTTGTAATGGAGCATAACCACAAGCATAACCAAGTCACAAATAACAATACCACATATCCACTATAACAAAAACTTTTAAGTACAATGCGGGAAGGGAAATACAGTATAGTCAAAATGCTCCAAAATGATCTGATTCACGCTCCTACCTCAGTGCTGCTGCTGACCAACGCTACCTGCACGCAACGGTCGTGCATAAGCTTATAAAAGCTTAGAGGGTGGTGTAAGTGTGTGTACAAGGCAAACGCCAAGTGTACAATATCAGAGTAATGCGGAAATATGCGGTAAGTCTATGAATGCTATCAGCTGTACCAGAACTATGTAATGTAAGGCATGAATGATATCGGCCATACCAAGGCCATGCGATGCGAAACATGAATGCCATCTGCCATACCGACGCAATGCAAGGCCTACGTAGCCGAATGTCATGTGCGAGATGCAATACAAGCATGTTAGTCCTCATCATGTACACATATCAGTACAGTTCCTCTCTGGATATCACCAGGGTCTAATACACCTCACACTGACTGCCTCCTCCCTAGCTGCACAGTCAAGCAAGTGGAAGAGACCACACTATCCGCCTGACCAGTAGTCTGCCAATACCTACCCGGCTCGTCGATAGCGGACACATTTGCGAGCTAGTCAAACTCAGCCTAGCTTATAGCCCCCTCACTCAAGCGGATAAGGCCACATCCCTTTCCAACCGACCACGACACAGTGGGAGACGCGGCCTACTGGTATTCGGCACTTGGGCGCTCGTGTATCCACTCGGTCTAAACATTGGAGCATTTCCTGGTACCAAAAAGGTTCTGGGACTTTCACCCAAGGACATCCTAAGTGCCCACAGTGCTAGAATAAAGTATTTCCGGTATCCGATACGGCCATCCACGATGTGCTTGTGGAGCCACGGCCCTGATGTCGCTAGGGCGTGCAGTGATCAAGTCACACATATGCGAGATGTATGATTCACACCATACAATCATGCAGCAATCTCACGCGTACCACGCGATCATGTGAGGCAATCCATCTCATAAGGAGTCCTATAAATGTCTCAGTCCAACGGCTTATGCTATGATCAAACATTCCTCATATCAAGCATACAAATGATGCGTATGGGTATGAATCATGGAGCTATACTAAGCATGTTATAAAGTGGTGAACTATCATCAAATGTGGGCCTACTAATGGGCCCTAGGGAGAGTTATAATGCGCGCATTTAACCAACATTATTCTTACAACGTGGACGTCAAACCAACATTTCTCCCAAGGCATAACCTGTCATCAAACATTATTACACACACTATGGAGGAATCCCTCATTGCAATGGACCTTAAGGACATCCTGTTGGGCCTCGACCCATGGGCCTTATATTCATCAAATGGGCCGCATCATATGGGCCTTTTGTAAATCAAGTGGGCCACATCAAAAGGGCCTTATGTACATTGCAATGGGCCATATCCCACGGGCCTTTGAATACATCACAATGGGCCTTGTAACATGGGCCTCAAATACATTGAATGGGCCCCATCACATGGGCCTTATAATTATCAAGGTGGGCCTCAACAACGGGCCACAAATACATTAAATGTGGGCCTCATCAATGGGCCATAAGCAGGATATAATGGGCATGATCACTTGGGCCTTATATATACACCAAGGTGGGCTACACCAAAATACAAGTGGTGAGGATGATTTCCACCATTAAAAAAAATCCCTAAGGCCCACCAACAAATATATATTATATAATATAATATATAATATATACAATATAACATATATAATATAAAAAATATATATATATATAATATATGATATGTATATATATATAGATAATATATATATATATATATATATACACACACACACCACATGCACGCACACACGCACACACACACGCGCACAGCACTCACATACGCACACACCCGCACGCACACCGCACGTCAGGGAGGGCTCACCGTCCACTGACGGTGGACGGTGAAATGCACACATCACTGTGGGTCCCACGTGGGGCCCACCATAACGTTTATCTTCCATCCAACCCGTTCACAAGGTCGCACGGGCTTGGAAGAAGAGGAAAAACAAATTTCAGCTTGATCCGAAACTTCTGTGGACCCAGAAATGGATTTCAACGGTAAAGTTAAATTCACACTGTTTCCTATAATGTGGGCCACCTGAGTCATGGATGGGCCCGAAATTTGGAGGGGACCCACTTCAGGTCGTGGCCCACCAAATGGACGGAGTGGATATAATAAATACATCATGGTGGGGCCCACGGCTGAGGGGCCGTGGGACCCTGTCCGCCCGCTACACGCGGCCTGTGGCCTGCACCTCTAGCGCTGTCAGCGGCAGCAGCAGCAGCTGCTGCCCATACCTTTTTTTTTTTTTTGAAATCACCTTTTCCATGGTTTTTCCGGTGTAGGGCCCGCATCGGTTAAATCCACCTCAGCCATTGGTCCCCATGGCTCATAACAAGGATAACAAGCCCAATATTGGGTACGTTTTGGTGTCTAGAAAGGTTAAGGTACTTCTAAACGGTAGCAATTAATCTTTGCTAAGGTAGGGCCCACCCATTTCACAGACCAGTCTCATTTTTCAGCTCAACACCTAAAATGAGTTGAGGAAGGGGATGGATGGCTTGGATTGAATACATATATCAAGGGGAGGCATATGTGAGTGGCCACCCTCCAAGGCTTGAAAATCAAGCCATTAATTGTGTTTTCCCTCCCACGTCCACGTCCAGGGACGTTGGATGGCTGGACTGAACACATACGTTCAAGGTGGGCCTGGTTTAGATGGGCCACCACCTGGAGGTTGGTGTGGTTACAATACGTATGTAAAGTGGGCCCCACCTAAGATGGTTTAGATTCAATACATGCCCTATTGTGGGGTCCAACCAAGTGGGCCACACAATCATAACATCACAAGAAAAGAAAAATGAAAGAGAGAGAGAGAGAGAGGAAGTGGGACACATGTGTGATGGGCCCTCCCTTGCATTCCATCATACATCAAACGGTAATCAAAGTGGGTCAGTGGCCACATCTTAGGGTCCCAAGTGAGATCCATACCATTGATCGGTAGGCCTCACTTGGCCCATCATAAAAACATAGAAATCCATCCTATCAAAGCACCCACCACTTGATCTTCTTGGTCCGTTGGGAAGCCTATCTCCTTGTGCTCCTCTTTGATGGTGGAGATGGGAAATGGATGGCTCGGATGAAGGGTTTTAGAATAGAAAAGGTGGGCCTCACACTTGCTTGTTTTCTCTCATGGAAGAGCTCCTAACGTGGGATTTTTGGTTGCTTAGGATTGTGGTGAGAATGAGAAAGAGAGAGAGGGTTGTAAGGAGATGTGAGAGATGGGTGTGATGGGTGAAAGGGTGACTGATGTGTGATGTGTACTTGACATGTATGGTGGTGTAAGAGAGAGGGTAAGAAAGAGTTGACTTTGGAGAGAGAAAGCATGGGTTGCTTGTACTTGACATTGAAGTGATTGATTGATTGATTGATGGGATTGATTTGACATTGTGTAGAGATTCTCTTGGGATTGAGAAAGCGCGACGTTTCTTCGAAATAAACGTTGACTCACATCTTCTGGTCAAGGTATCGGATCAGTGCGTGAGTCGCGGCGTTGGAACCGCGGCGACGGTGCGGTCGCAATGATACAGGTCTCGGATTAAACTGACTCGAATCTAAAGGATACGACTTACGGTCGTGCGCAACGTCGATTATCAGTCGCGGATTGCCGGACTTCGACGAAAATGATCGCAGGATTCATCGGAACAGTACGAACTAGGATACGGGTCTTACATTCGAGGAAATCGATATTCATATGTCGATGATATCGAGGCCGAGTCGATTGCATCGATAATGGACACAATCTGTCCAGCAAGTTTACTGATAAATCTATTGGATTTATCGATGCATCGACACTGCCTTCGATATCATCGATATACAAATTTTGATGACATCGGCTGACCCCCGATCGTATCCTGAAAACATGAAATATCGAACCTATCATCGAGTTTACTGATAAGTCTCTCTCATTTTTCAAGTGTCGATGTATCGAACCTATCATCGATGGAATCGGAGTTCGAAATCCGATGACATCGACAATAGTTTCGATTAATCGACCAATTGACAAAGAGTTTCAAAAGCGTATGACATTGAGTTCGAGTCATCGAGCAGACCATCGATGTTATTGAGAGTATACGCTCGATGATAACAAACTCTGTCATAAATGTGGCCATTTTATATCCGTTGGAACTTTCTGCCTATATATAGAGGACTTGTCTTTTGCTGCTGTGAGAGAAAGTAGAGAGAGCTTTTGAGTATTTAACCTTAGATCATATACCCAAAGCCCTTTCTCTCAAGGAAGTTCATCCTCCAATCCACCCTTACCATTGATAATCAATAGAGTGGATTGGGGAATGAACTTCCGCATTCACGGATCCTCCAGCTACTACCTTAATGGCAAATCATTAAGCTGGGATGCCTTGAATGCCTAGATGATTAGAACTACTCTATTTTCCTTATAGGAAAATCTTTAGGGAGTAGGATTCCATCATAACCTTGACCTAACTTGAAGCCAAGTACTCGTATATCATCTTGTGTTGCGGATCAAGGGAGCAGAAGACTCATCGTCAATAAGGAGGAGGAGATTTTCAGCATTGTGCTAAACGAGTCTCATCAACTTATTAGTAAGTATCTAGAGTCCAAGAGGACACTTGTGATCATTCCTTTGTAGGATTGGGTCTTAAGTGGTTCTCACCCGTTGAGGTTCTCGTTGGAGGCCTCTAGCAGGAGTGTACGTGGTGGGTGCGTTGTGTAGACCCTTGCTCTGTGAAGAGCATAAACATCTGGTTAGGAGTGAACCAGTAAAACTCTGGGTTTAAGGTAAACCGTGCAAAACCTTGGGTTTGAGATGAACCGTGTGAAACCTCGGGTTTGAGGTCAACCGTGTAGAAACCTCCAGTAGGGTCTTATGGAAGTTCTTTGGCCAGTGTGCCTAAAAGTGGGTGCGTTGTGTTGACCCTTGCTCGTGAGAGCATAAATAGTCAACCTCAGTGTAGGTTGTAAAGGTTGAAGGTGAGCCTGATTTAAAACCTTAGGTTTGAGGTGAACCGCTATGAAACCTCCTTAGTGAAATCCGGTAGACTCGAGGGTTGAGTGCGGTTACCGGGAGTGGAGTAGACTTATCGTCGAACCACTATAAAATTGACGGTGTTTGAGATTGTTATTTTGATTGTGTGATTTGCTTTAATACTTCCATATCTGAATATTTGATCACACCTCACACACCTACATAGTCATATCCATCATGAACTAGGTTGCATATTGTTTACTTCTAGAATAGTTTGTGATTGGATCCTCTACCAGGCTTGGAAGCCAGGAGAGTTATGTTTGAGTTATCCTAATATATGTCTGTTATTAGGATTAGTGTAATAGGATTTTAAATAAATCATAAAAACTTTTAAAAGTCCTATTCACCCCCCTCTAGGATATATCGACATATCTCGACTTCAATTAAAGCGGTCTTCACTACAATTTCAACTCCGATCCATGGTCACTTCGAATTTTAGAGACGTTTGTTTCTTTTTTAGTTTGGATACGCTTAAGTATCATTTTCACTTTATCGAGAGTTTCAGACTTCTCTCATGAAAGCAACCCATGTGAATCTAGTAAAATCATCCACAATTACCAGAATATATTTCTTTCCACCTCGACTCTCCGTTCTAGTTGGTCCAACAAGATCCATATGGAGGAGTTCAAGGGGTTTAAATGTGGCACAGGAGTTCAGTCTCTTGTGAATACTCCTTGTTTGTTTCCCGATTTGACATTCGCTACAAATTTTGTCCATCTTCTTTAATTTGGGTAGACCTCTTATTAGATCGGCCTTGCTCAGTCTGTATAAATTCTGGTAGTTTATATGTCCAATGCATTTATGTCATAACTTGGTTTCATTGGTTTAGACCATGTAACAAGTAAATTTAGACGAGCTAGAATCACTTACAATATAACAATTCTCAAATGTTCTTCGACCATTTAGTATCACACAACCTTTCTCATTAGATATCTCGCATCCTTGATTAGTGAATTTAACGCAATGTTTATTATCGCAGATTTGAGAAATACTTAAAAGATTATGCTTTAAACCTTCTACGAATAAAACATTTTTAAAAGGAGGAAGATTGAAAAGTTGAACTATACCTTGGCCAATTATTTTGCAGTTGCTTCCATCACCAAATGTGTAGTCGGTGAACAAATCTCTATCACCTGTCATGTGTCTAGAGCAACCACTATCCAGTTACCACTTTGATTGACTTGAAGCTTTGAAGGGAGCGTGGGCAACAAAACAAGTAACCTTAGGAACCTATTTCATAGTCATTTTGGGTTTTGGAACATTGTTGGTTTTTCTTCTCTTATAGACATTATCAAATCTCACATTAAAGTTTGATTTCAGAAGCTCCTTGAGTAAGTCCATAATTTTCTCAGCTAAGGGGTTATAATTTTGATTTCTATGGCTGATATGGTTGGTATTAAATTTGGGAGTTTGAAAAGTTTTAGAGTTTTTAAAACTATTTTGATTTAAGCCTTTCCCTTTTGAGTTGGAGGACTCTCCTTTAACAAATATAGGAGTTGTATTCTGATTTTTAGGAGGTATGATTTTATCATAGCCCAGACCCGATCTATCACCACATTTTTTAGATGCGGTTAGCAATCTTTCAAGTTTAGGGTCTCCTTGGGCATACTTCCAAGTGTTCTTTAAACTCAAGAGAGAAGAGACTTCAAGTTTTAATTTCTCATTTTCTGATTTTAATTTTTCAAGTTCAGATGTTTTAAAATCCAAGTCAAGTCATATTTAGATTTTTCAAAACAATCAGAAACATGTGACTTTTATAAAAGTAAAATTTTAAAATCCTCTTTTAATTTTAGAAATTCCTCTTTGTATAATTTAAGCTCGACAACTATCGTACAACTTTTCCTGTATAGGGCATTATAGGCATCTTGTAAATCTTCATCATTTTCAGGGTCACTCCTCAGATTTTCATCATAAGTTGAATCGCAACTATCTGTGGAAGTGACTCTGGCTAGAGTCATTAAGGGCTTGACTTCATTTATAGGTTCAAGTTCTGAATCCTCTGATTAAAAAGAAGCTTCAGAGCTAGACGATTCATCCCATGTGGCTAACATGCCTTTTCTCTTTGGCTTGTCCCTTTTTGGACACCTATTTGCCAAATGCATGTATTCATCATAGTTGAAACATTGGCTATCTTTTAGAGATTTCTAAGTTTTAGATTTACTCTTTTTCTGAAATTTTTCAGAGGGTTTTTGAAAATCAACTTTCTTTTTACATTTAAAAATTTTATAAAACTTTTTCACTAATAAAGCCATATCATCCTCTGAATTTTCACAATAAAAAATATTATTATCTTGAGAAATATGTTTCGAAGATTTAAGGGCTATAGACTTACCTTTTAGAGCCTTGAAATTCAACTCGTAGGTTTAAAGTGAACCAACAAGTTCTTCCACCCTCATATTATCGGTATCTCAAAGTTCCTGAATGGCAGTGACCTTAGAATTGAATCTTTCAAGAAGTGATCGCAGTATTTTTGCACAAACTTTGCTTTCTGGGATGCTATCTCCAAGATCCCACATTGAGTTGACTATGTCATTCAATTTCGTATAGAAGTCCATGAATGTTTCATTTTCTTCCATACGAATTTTCTCAAACTTAGTTGTGAGGATTTGCACTTTTGACTTCTTGACAATAGTTGTTCCCTCGTGTGTCGTTTCTAAGATATCTCAGGCTTGTTTTGTAGTATCACAAGATATAATTCGTTTGAACTCATCTGGTGATAGTGCACAAGTGATTGCATTTAAAGCTTTAACATTTGCACTACTTTCATTTTTCTGAAGAGTAGTTCATGAAAAATAAGGTGATTCTTTTAGGACTTAGTTCCATCAGGGCTTAGAACTTCAACCGTGATGGGTGCCACCTAGTCATTGTTGCTTGTCACACACTTTCATCTATGGATTTTAGAAAAATCCTCATTCTGGCTTTCCAATAGGCATAGTTGGAGTCATCAAAAGGTGGTGGCCTAGAAACAGATAGGTTATCAAAATTTGACATATTAAGAGCTCGAGATCGCTTAACTCAGGAAATGAATCCAATGGAATGAGTTATTAGGCTCTGATACCACTTGAAAAGGGCAAGCTCTAAGTCCTAGAGGGGGGGGTGAATAGGACTACACCAAATAAAAAAATAAATGCGGAAAGTAAAGGCAGATAACACAAATAAATAATTAGATAGCACAAGTAAATTGTAACCTCAAATGCACTAGTTTTGAGAGGTTGATATAAACTTGGTTCTAAGGACAACCTAACACCAAAAACCAAAGGCTTATGGCAGGACAACCTTTCTAGAACGTTAGTAAGTATCAAAAACTCAAACTAATAAAGATGCAAAGGAAATAAACTAAGTTATTACAACATTCACCACAAGTGCATAAAGTAAATTACAACATTCACCACAACACATGCACCATCATCATCATCCAAACTCCAAGAATTATAGTGGTTCGTGTGTGTACACCAACTGTTCGCAAACAGCCACACAACTACTCCACTCCCAATATCCACACTCACGGGATACTGGCATTCACTATCAAATAAGGTTTTCCAAGGTTCACCGTAAAACCTTCACAATTGTGTTTTTCAAATGGGCTTACACATTACAAAAACCTCACTCTGAGATTTTTTTGGCTGATCTCAGACAAAACCAAAAGATGAGATTTTTCTGGTTGAATCTCACAAAACAAAAATACAGAAAATTGAAATAATACTTATCTGAAGATTCTTCTTCAATGTAGCCCGGTAGAACTGATTCCTTGTAGATGTAGATGTTCCATGTTCAATCTCATAAGTGAAAGGGTTCTAGGTCTAGATGAATTTTAAATTAAATCAACCTAGGGCTAGCTTGAATTTAATTTTAGATCTCAAAGGGTAAAGTAGAGTTCGCTTTTAATATAATAGATTTGAATAAGGAGATCAATAAAATCAAATAGAAAAGCTATAAAAGAATCTAAAATTACTAACCAAAAGCTTCACAATAGTGGGGACTTATCTCTCAGAGTGATGGCTTGATTTGTAATGGAATGAATTGAAATCTCTGAGAAATGTCCTCAACTTGTAGGCTGAAAATCGAGTTTCTCAACTGGTCTAAGATTCGGCTCGACTGGTCGAGGAAAAACCAATTTTCAAATTTTCTGGCACGATAAAAAAAATAGTTTTTCGACTGGTCAAGTGACTTGCTTGACTGGTCGAGTGGTCTGCTCGACTGGTTGAACCAGTCTCCACGACCGGTCGAGCAGGATGCTTAACTAGTTGAACCTTCACCAGAAATTCCTGAAAATCCTCAACAATTTTTGGACTGGTTGAGCCAGTGCCTGGACTAGTGGAACAATAGCTAGGACTAGTCGAGAAAAAGCCTATAAAATTATATAATGACCCAAATTAAATATACAATCAATATGACCTAACCTATGGTCAATCTAGGGTCATTCATACCGTATAGGTGAATATAGAACATTGAAACATCGTCCGCTTCGGTTGATAGTTTATCTTGAAGTACATGAAGTTTGTCCTTGTATACTCGAACATGAGTTTGAGCTTGTGTCCTTGTGACTTGAGCTTGAGTCCTTGTGACTTGAGCTTGAGTCCGAGTAGTTGAGTTCCAACTTGAGGTATGAGTATATGAACTTTAACTTGAGTAGATTACTTGAGTTTGAGTTATTGAGGGATGCACACTGTCTTGAACTAGACTACCCTCTAGATGTTGATGTAGACATCTTGATACACAACTTCGAATGAAGGTGAACGTTCTAACTATCAAAATGAGTCAGTGATTCTAGAGTGGTTTGGCACACTAAAATTTAACAAAACATAGTGCACTTATAACTCAGCACTTACAGAACTCGCTGAGCTCAACTGCCCACTTCGTAAGTTTTCCTAATACTTTCAGCGTAAGACCCGTATCCTAGTTCGTATTGTTCCATCGACTTTCGCGATCCTTCCCGTCGAATTTCGGCAACCTGCGACATATAATCAACGTTTGCGATCAACCCTAAGTCATATCCTATAGATTTGAGTCGGCTTAATCCGAGACTGGTACCATTGCGACCGCACCATCACCGCTGTTCCGACGCCGCATCTTACGCACCGATCCGATACCCTGACCAAAATATGCGAGCCGATGTTCCGTTCGAGAAAACACCACGTTTGCAATCCTAAGAGAATCTCTACAATATGTCCCTTCAATCAATCAATCACCTCATGTCAAGTACACGCACCCATGCTTTCTTTCTCCACAAGTTAAGCAACCACCAAAGTCAACCCATCTCTCACCTCACATCCATCACTCCATCACCCATCACTCTCTCTCCCTTACAACCCTCTCTCTCTCTCTCTCAACATAAATTCCAAGCCAAGCAAGGAAGTGCACGTCCAAGCCTCTCTAATTGAGAAAAGTGAGTGTGTGGCCCACCTTCCTCTCCCAAAAATCCTCAATCCTAGCCATTTAACTATCATCCTCTCCATCAAAGTGAAGCACAAGGAGACCGGCGTTCCAACGGATCGAGAAGATCGAACGGTGGGTGCTTATTAGGCTAGATCTTTCCATGTTTTGATGATGGGCCAAGTGAGGCCTACCGATTGATGGTATGGCTCTCACTTGGGACCCTAAGACGTGGCTGATGGCCCACCTTGATCTTCATGATCATTCCATGATGGGGCCATTCTCCATGGACCCCATCATGATGTTTATTTTCTAGCTTGAAAATGGGTCATCTAGACCTTATATCTTGGTGGAGGAGGGATCTCCACCGTTGATCTTTGATTTGGTAGGCCCACATGCAATGAGACCCACTTAATGTATGATTGGATGCTTGAAACGGAAGGCTCATAGTGCCAGGGTCCCTCCATCACGCGTGTCCCTCTTTCTCTCTTTCTTTCCCCCTCTCTTTTTATTTATTTATTTTTGTGTGTGATGATATGGCCGTGTGGCCCACTTAGATAGACCCCACCATGAAGCATGTACTAGATCCAAGTCACTTGTAGGTGGGGCCTACTTTATGTATGTGTTGTATCCACACCATCACCATTTGGCGGCCCACCTAAGCAGGGACCACCTCAATGCACGTGTTATGTCCAGACGTCTAGGGACGTCCCTGGACGTCAATTGAAAACACAAATATGAGCTTGATTCATAAGCTTTAGAAGGGGCTTGTTCATGTAGGCCCCACCTTAATGTAGGTTTTTAATCCAAGCCGTCCATCCCCTTTCCTACCTCATTTTAGGCGTTGAGCCGAAAAATGAGGTTAATCTGATTCTCAGGCAAGTCATAACATAGCAAACAGTGTGTCTGCCATTGAAATCCACCTTGACATTTTGATGCGCCAAAATATATGTAATATCGGACTTGTTTGGCTTGTCTTAAGCCATAGAGGCCATTGGGCAGGGTGGATCCATCATACGTGGGCCCCACACGCGAAAAACCATGAAATAACGTGATTTCCAAAAAAAATATATATATATATATAAAACAAAGTTGTTGCTGCTGCTGCGGCTGACAGGGAGAGGACGCGCAGGCGTCCTGCGTTGTGGGCGGACGAGCCAGGGACCCACAGCCCAGCCGTGGGTCCCACCATGATGTGTGTATGACATCCAAACCGTTCATGAGGTTGGGCCCCTCCAAAAATCAAGCCCATCCAAATCTCAGGTGGCCCACATCACAGGAAATAGTGGGCTGAACCGTCTGCCATTGAAACCCCTTTTGGGTCCACAGAAGTTTTGGATCAAGATGAAATTTATTTTTACTCTTCATCTAGGCCTGCGTGACCTTATGGACAGATTGAATGGCATATAGACATGATGGTGGGCCCATAGTGATGTATGTGTTCTAGGCACACCGTCCACTACTGTGGACGGTGGATCCCACCCAGATGTATGTGTTTTATTCACGCCGTCCCCAGTACGGGACGGTGGAACCCACCTGGTGCATGTGTTCTCTACCGTGGACGGTGAGCCCCACCATGATTTGTGTCTTATCCGCACCGTCCACACCTGGACAGTGGGACCCACCCCACGTGTGGGGCTGTGTGTGTGTGTGTGTGTGTGTGTGTGTGTGTGTGTGTGTGTGTGTGTGTGTGTGTGTGTGTGTGTATATATATATATATATATATATATATATATATATATGATGGTGGGCCCTCATGTGGACCCCCACCATGATGCATGAGCTGCATCCAAACCATCGATCCATTTGAAAGCTCATTTTTTGGCATGAAATAAAGAATGAATCAGATCTATAGTTCAAGTGGACCTCACCTTAGTATATATATAAGGCCATAGGATTAGGCCCATCTTGATTTATTGTAGCCCGTTGTTGGGGCCCACTTGAGTATATATACGAGGCCTATTGTGATGTATTAGGACCCATGGGTTGAGGCCCATTGTGATGTATTTGGAGCCCATGGATTGAGGCCCACCTTGGTACATGTATGAGGCCTATTTTGATTTATTTGTGGTCGTCCATTGAGGCCCACCTTGGTACATGTACGAGGCCCATTTTGGATTTATTTGTGGTTGTCCATTGAGGCCCACCTTGGTATGTGTACGAGGACCATGTTGATTTATTCATGGCCGTCCATCGAGGCCCACCTTGGTACATGTACGAGGCCCATTTTGATTTATTTGTGGCCGTCCATTAAGGCCCACCTTGGTATGTGTACGAGGCCCATGTTGATTTATTTGTGAGCATCCATTGAGGCCCACCTTGGTATGTGTACGAGGCTCATGTTGATTTATTTGTGGTCGTCCATTGAGGCCCACCTTGGTGTATATATAAGGCCCAAGTGATTAGGCCCATCTTGTCATATTTATGGCCTGTTGTTGAGGCCCACCTTGGTATGAATGTAAGGCCCATGAGTTGAGGCCCATTGTGATGTATTAGGGCCCATGGGTTGAGGCCCATTGTGATGTATTAGGGCCCATGGGTTGAGGCCCATTGTGATGTCTTTGGGGCCTGTGGGTTGAGGCCCATTATGATGTATTAGGGCCCGTGGGTTGAGGCCCATTTGATGTATTTGAGGCCTATGGGTCGAGGCCCGATGAGATGTATACAAGGTCTATTGCATTGTGTGATTCCACCATGGGTTATGTAATGACAGTTATGGCAAGCCATGCCTTGGGAGCAATGTTGGTTTGACGTCCACATTGTAAGAATAATGTTGGTTAAATGTCTGCATTATAACTCTCCCTAGGGCCCATTGATAGGCCCCTACTTGTTGTGTGTAGGCCATCAAGGCCCATCTTCGTTGTGAGGATAGTTCATCACCATATAAAATGTTTAGTATAACTCCATGATTCATGCCTATACGCATCATATGTATGCCTGATATGAGGAATGTTTGATCGTGGCATATGTCATTGGGCAGACAATTTATGGGACTCCTTATGAGATGGAGTGCCCACATTATCGCGCCATACACGTAGGATTACTGCATGACTAGATAGTGTGACTCACGCATCTCGCATATATGTGACTTGATCATTGTACGCCCTAGCGACATCAGGGCCGTGACCTCCACAGGGACATCGTGGATGGCTAAATGGGACACCGGAAATACTTGGTTCTAGCATTGTGGGCACTTAGGATGTCCTTGGGTGAAAATTTCAGAATCTCCGAGGCCAGGAGGTACCCCAACGTCTAGACCGAGTGGAACATGAGCGCCTGAGTGCCGAATACCAGTAGGTCGCGTCTCCCACTGTGTCGTGGTTGGTTGGGAGGGGTGTGGCCTTATCCGCCCGAGCGAGGGGGCTATAAGCTAGGTTGAGTATGACCAGCTCATAAATGGGTCCGCTATCGACGAGCCGAATAGGTATTGGCAGACTGCTAATTAGGCAGATAGTGAGGTCTCTTCCACTCGTAGGGTTGTGCAGCTAGGGAGGAGGCAGTCGATGTGAAGTGTAATAAACCCTAGTGATTTCCCCAGAGAACAACCGTACTGATATGTGGACTTATTGAGCAGGAATTGCATATCCATTCATTCATTCATTCACTATCCACTCGGGCTGGTGGTGCGTAACTATTTGTTACTTGTACCTTCGCATGGCCAGGATTTCGGTTGGGGGCGCGACTAACCTAAGATCAGGAGTTTACCACATTGAGTCGGACTATCCAAATTTAGGTATGGGACTGGTTTGGATAGAAGTCCCTTGTGGTGGACTCCGTAGCCTGTGATACTACATACTATCATCCCGACTTCACATTCCAACATAGTCATTTCATTCGCACCATATATTACATTGCATCCGCAGTACTTAACATTTTGGATTACTATGTTTTTGCACTTATATGACTTAGATGAGGTTGATGGTATTCGTGGCTCATCAGGATTTGCATATTGCATTGCATCCTCAGCGTTTGTTATTGTCTTATTATGGTTTACATCGCATAGCCTTGGTACGGCTGATAGCACTCATGGACTTACCAGTATATTTCCGCTTACTCTGATATCGTATGATTCATGATCTTATTAGTATTTCCACTTATTCCGATGATGTATGATTTATGGGCTTTATGGTATATTTGGCACTTATCTTATGTACACACTTTCACCACCCTCTAAGCTTTTGTAAGCTTATGCATGATAGATGCGTGCAGGTGGCGTTAGGTTGCAGCAACGTTGAGCTTGGAACGTGTAGCTATCCTCTGGAGCTTTGATTTTGATATATGTATTTCCCTTTCAGCATTGTATTCAAATGATTATATTAGTGGATATGTGATGATGATGTTACCTTTATGATTTGGGTATACTTGTGGTTATGCTCCATTACGAAAAAAAAATCATACTAAAAATCCTCCTTGTAGGATCCCAGGATCGGAATCTAGCGTATGGGCGCTGGGATCCGAGAATGGGGTACTACGGAGGCTCTTGGCACCGGATTCGGCAATCGAGAATTTTGTGAGCCTGTTTTATGAGTTTGGGGCGTGACATTCCGCTTCTGAAGAACTTGTCGAAGGGGTTGGTTCCTCGGGACCACAATGGTGTGGGCCTGGAAGTAAGGTCTGAGACGCCGTGATGAGATGATTAGGGCCAGGGCGAGCTTCTCGATGATCGGATACCTGGTTTCTGCTAGGACTAGGGCCTTGCTGACGTAGTACAGGAGAAATTATTTCCCTCCTTGTTCTCTGATAAGGATGGAACTGATAGCAGCTGACGATACTGTTAGATATAATAGGAGCGGTTCCTCTTGTTCAAGCTTTGAGAGTAGTGGCGAGGACCCCATGTCCCCACTACTTTTTTATTTCCTTTAAGCTGTTTGAAGAAGGGCAAGAATTTATCTATGGCTCGGGAGATGAATCGACTGAGCACGACCACTCTTCCCATAAGGCATTTGATCTCCTTTGTTGTCCTTGGTTAGCTCATGTCGAGCAGGGTTCGAATGTTGTCAGGGTTCGCTTCTATCCCTCTTTGGCTCACTAGGAATCTGAGTAAATTTCCTGAGCTAACGCCGAAGGTGCATTTGCTCGGGCTCAGCTTCATCTGATATTTCCTTAAGATCACTAACATTTCCTCGAGGTTGGAAGGGTGGTTTGCAACTTTGACGCTTTTGACCAGCATATCGTTGACATAGACCTCCATAGATCGCCCGATCTGCTGAGCGGACATTCTGTTTACAAGCCTTTGATACATAGCACCAGCGTTCTTCAGCCCGAAGGGCATGACCTTGTAGCAGTAGAGACCTTTATTGGTGACGAAGCTCGTCTTCTGCTTGTCATGAGGTTGCATTGCAATTTGATTGTAACTTGAATACGTGTCCATGAAGCTTAGGAGCTCATGTTCAGCTGTACTATCGACGAGCTGGTCAATTCGAGGGAGGGGGAAATTGTCCTTGGGGCAAGCTTTGTTCAGGTCGATGTAATCGACACAGACTTGCCTCTTCCCATTGGACTTCTTCACTAGGATGACGTTGGCTAGCCAGTTCGAATAGTATATCTCTTCTACAAAGCCTACCTCGAGGAGCTTTTTGACCTCCTCTCCAATTACTGCATATCGCTTTGCTTCGAAAGCTCTCCTTTTTTACCTGACTGCCCTTTGGTTGGGATTGACGTTAAGTTTGTGTACTATTACTTCGGGTCGATGCGAGGCATATCTTGGTGCGACCAGGCGAATATGTCATAATGTCGCTGAAGGAGAGTCATGATTTCGTCTCGTAATGCGGGGTCAGGGATGATCTGACCTGAACCATACAAACGAGAGCAGACTCATCAAGGGGGAAGGACATGAGGTCTTCCATCAGGCGTCCTTTTTCGTCAGACTCTTCTCAGGGATTAAGGGAAGTGAGGTTCATTACTTGATGCTTTCTTAATGCTAAGGAGTAGCATTGTCGAGCTTCCTACTGATCACCTTTGACTAACCCAGTGTTGTGCTCGGTGGGGGAACTTCATCGCCAGATGATACGTTGATACGACTACCCGTAGGGTGTTGAGTGAAGGTTGTCTAAGGATTACATTGTAAACAGAGGGGCAGTCGACTACCAGGAAATCTATCATTGTTGTCGCTTGGTTCTGTCCTTCCCCAACAGTGACTGGGAGGTGGATTGATCCTTCCACGGTGACCTTGTCTCCTACGAACCTGAGCAGAGGCATTTTGACAGGTTAGAGTCGGTCTATCCCGACAGACATTTTGCCGAACGCTTTGGTGAAGAGGATGTCTATCAAGCTACCGTGTCCACCAAAATTTGAAACACTTTACGGTTGGATATGATCATAGTCACCACTAGTGCGTCGTCATGGGGGTGGTGGACAGCTTTGACATCCTCCTTGATAAAGGTCAGGTCACAGGGAGTCATCCTATGCTCTTTTGGAGGCCTGCTGGTGACATGTATTTGGTGTTTTGGAACACTCTAACTGATACTCCAAGCATAGGCTCTCCGAGCTTTGTTTGAATCACCTCCCCCTACAGGTCCATCGAAGATCATGCAGATTTCTCCATTAGGCTCATTGTTGATTGGTGGTTCATCCTTGGAGTTTACGAGTTCTTCCTCTTGGTAACGTATTCATGCAAGTGTCCGTTGCAGATAAGGACTTCGATTTTATCCTTTAGATCGAAGTAGTCACTTGTTGAGTGACTGTGGTCGTTATAGAAAGCGTAATATTTTCTTTTATCTTGCTGGCTGGCATCGACTTTCATCTTGTTCAGCCACTTCAGAATTCACTTGTCCAAAACTTCCATGAAGACCTGCTCGGGCGTCGTATTGAGAGGGGTATATGAGTTGAACCTGCTGTTGTCAGGCCCCAAACTCGGAAACCATGCTCACAGAATTCCAGATCGCCGAATACGGCGCCGACAGCCTCCATAATGCCCCATTCTCGGCTCCTGACACCCATATGCCAGATTTCGATCCTGGGATCCTACAAGGAGGATTTTCAATATAATTTTTTTTGTAATGGAGTATAACCACAAGCATAACCAAGTCACAAAACAACATCACCACATATCTACTATATCAAAAACTTTGAGTACAATGCGGAAAGGGAAATACAAATATAGATATCGGAACTCCAAAAGCTAAACTACACGCTCCTACCTTAGTGCTGCTGCGATCCAACTTCACCTGTATGTAACAGCCGTGCATAAGCTTACGAAAAACTTAGAGGGTGGTGTAAGTGTGTGCGCAAGGCAAATGCCAAGTATGTAATATCAGGGTAATGCGGAAATATGCTACTAAGTCTATGAATACTATCAGCCGTACCAAGGTTATGTGATGTAAGGCATGAATGTTATCGGCCATACCAAGGTCATGCGATGCAAGGCCTATGTAGCTGTAACACCCCGTACTTTTCAATACTCGGGTGTTACTGTGTAACCTAATTTAGAATGAGTATAAATCTGATTCATCTAAATGTTCACATGTTCTGGTCCAAATCTGACCATTAGGAGTAATATTAATCTCTAGAACAAGTCATACGTTCGTTGATTTTTGGGATGGATCACTATATCGTCAAATCACTCTATTTTAGAAGTTCAACCACCCTGACAGACCAATTTCTCTAATAGATAAATCAGACAATCCAATATGAATCAATCATTCAAATTCACTTGAATAATTCTAAAAGATCCTAAGACCATGAATTGACGACTTATAGACACTCTAACTATAACTTACGTGATCTGACTGTCGATTTAAGGGTCTACTCATGCATTTACGTCATAGGACCCTAAAGGAACGAAAGGGACCATTTATTTCTCTTTAATTAAATCATCCAACCATTGCTCCTCAGGAGAAGCCCCGTGGACACTCCATCTCCGAGTCAAGGCCAATCTAACGGTAGATTTAGGAGTCTAACTATACACCTATGCCTCGAAATCCCAAGGAACCTGTTGCTCATAAATTTATGACATTATCCTAAATCAAAGATTTAGAATCTAACCAAACGTCGGTAAAACATCTTAATCTAACAATAGACTCGAGACAATTTCAGGCAAGTTAAAATATATTATAAGTGGACCACTAGTACCCTTACTATACAAACTAGAACATATCCAACTGTCGGATCGATGATGATTGGCACTTAACGGCCATATTTCAATCATTAAGGTCCACCCAGGCTTTGGATCCACCTCATCTTTGGTGGGATGGCTCCACAACGATATTCAAAATGAATGGATGGAGCAAATTTCATTAAATAGCATTGTGGGCTCCACACAAGGGTTGTGTGTGCACCAGGGATGGTGCACCCGCAGTGCATCAGACCCACTTGCAAGGTCAAACTGTGTTTGACCCGTGCTTTCCAAAACAAAGAGAGGATTCTCTTTTCTTTTTCCATTTTTCCTGCTCGCAGGGCATTTGAATAAGCAATCAATGCTGGCATCGTCCGTGGGCCACGACGATCATTCCCTTCGATGATCCGAACCGTCTATCAGATGTAGACGGCGGATTCTACCACAACCCTAGGCTGGCACGCGCTGAGATGCATGCGTGAGCATACAATTTCCAGCAGAAGTGGAGCTGCGCACTTGGTCATTCCCGAAAACAGGAAGTTTTCAATTCTCCCCTTTCCACGCTGGCAAACCATGTGCGTCTGCCTTCGAAAATCTCAGCCCTCCATTGGCATAAATCCCAGCCACCAATTTTAGGGCTCCTTTGGCTGTGGTTTAAGCTTTCTTACTGCCGCGTATTGCGCTCAAGTCCATTAAGGAAGCTAATAACCGTCCGAAATATGGACCCCACATTGATCTCTAGTCAAATCCAAGCCGTCCATATGCCTCAGATCATGAGATCAGCCACATAATGAAAACTTGCCATGAACAGCCGCCCTTCTTCTCCAACCGACGGGAAAGACCCATCTTCGCTAAGTGGGTCCCACCTTCTGATCTGAGTCATTCATATGATGACCCATCATCTCAAACGTCCATCCTGATGACTGGATCACATACACGCAACTTATTTTGATCTGAATCATCAGATTGTCAGTGCCGCTTTTAGATTCAAAACCAAGTCAGCTAACTAATCTAGTGATTACTTAGCATTCGAAAAGTCTAGAACGAGATTAGTGGGGCCTATTTAAGGCTGCCTTTTAGGGGCATTCTTTTTGAAAATGGAAAGATAAAGAGAGAGAGGAAAGGCACCGTTCTCCCTGTCGCACTAAGCCAGTCAACTCGGTTTGAGTCGCAGTCCAACGTTCCGAGTCCATCCACCAGAAGAGAAAGAAAGAAAGAGGAGAAAAGGGCGTAGAGAAAAAGTAAGGAAGAAGAAGAAAGGGAGAAGGAAAAATAGAAGGGAAATTGGAGTGCCACTACTCGCTGCCGCACTGCATCAGGTCGCCATGTCGAGTCCGCAACCAACCAGGTGAGTTTCATTGAGTCTCGTCTTTGCAGCCATCTAGAGTAGAAGAAGAGGAGAAAAATAAGGAAAAGAGAAGGAAAAGGTGAATCAGGAAGAGAAGAATGAGAGAGAGAGAGAGAGTAATGTTGGGTTGGGTTGGCCGGTTACCGAGTCTGACTGCCTCGACTCGGTCCGGGTCTAGACCGATTCCAGATCTTGCAAACGTTCAGAAAGAGAGGGAGAAGAAAGGTAGGAGATGAAGAAGAGGGTTGCACGTGGCTGTTGCAAATAGGGGGAGCTGAATGCTTGACTCGCCGCCGAGTTTAAATGGATCGACTCACTGAGTCAGTCTGTCTTGTAATATGGCTCATGTGGAGCTGGTGCTGAACATCTCAAAAAAAATGAAAGAAAGAAGGAACGAGGAGGGAAATAGGTGAGGTAGTTGGGGCTTGCAACTGATCCAGAACCGAGTTCGTTGGGGTGCTGCCGAGTTAACTCAGACAGTCACCGAGTTCAGCTCCTAAATCGGTCCATCGCTGGTGCATCTTTACTACTAAACTCTGAGAACAAATTGCATTGAGTTCGGATCTCTAGTTGTTGTAGCAAATGAGTTTTTGTTACTGATTTGATGCAAATGGATTAAAACCAATTTCCTGTGTTAACTCAATGAGTTTTTTTTTTAATTAAATTGAAACCTGATTTGAATAAATCTGGGTCTCTCTGAATGATAGCTAATTTCGGTGGGTGAATTCAATCTAGCTTGCATACAAGGTTTGGACCGAGTTGTTTTCAAGTTAAGGCCGAATCAGGACAGAGTTGAGTCAAGTGAGTCACATCACAAAGTGAGTCTAACTCCGTTACCTTATCATGCTAAATCAAGTTTAATGTAGTAAATTCTTGAATTCCTTCTCAGATATGAAATTTGAAGCCTCTAAGTTAGATCTTCGTTGTTCAAATTGTTTTAAAATCAAGATGAATTCAAGTTAGAGTCAAAGTGAGTCAAATCGATCGTACAAGGTGAGTTGATCTCTTAATTATTTTATTGGAATATTATTTAGAACTTGATCTAGGTTATTTAATATTATTTTCTGATTTTAATTTAGGAAATTCAAACTTCCCAATTTCCACCATTGAGTCGCATTTAAGTGAGTTGTATTGATTTGAATGGAACTCGAGTAAATGCTAGTTGACAGGACTTGATCTTAAGATTGGTTTTGGCGTTGCTAGTGACTTGTGTAGCGAACTCACACTTCTAAGGTGAGGATCACCCTTCAAGCTTTACTAAATCATGATAATTAGTGTTGTTTATTTATATTAATTGATTACTTAATATAGTATTTAGAGGAAATGATGATAAGTGTTAGTCTCTACATGTGTAATTATTTACAAATAACTGATGATTGAACTTTAATTCAATAATATGAATATGTTGTAGTTCCCAATTACATATGTTTTGGACTAAGATGAAAATTTTAATGTATAGGAACTATTCAAATTGTATATGTCTTGTTTTACTGCTTGCGATTACTTTATGGTGTTTTTGGTGGTCCTCGAGCTATTGGTCAATTATCCTGATAAGATTAAATAAAATGTTTAAGGTGAAACTACCATCTTGTGGACCATTTATGCCTATGTGCCTTTTGGGGAATAGTCTCTTTTAATCACACCATTAGGTGGAATATTTGGCCCTTGCGGCTTTTATGGAATACTTGCCCTTTTGCGGTTTTAATGGATTATTTTATACAACTTTGTGATGGTAAGTTCCACTTGTTGGACAACGATTGACTACTAGTTGAGTACGTTACCTTAAAACACCTTATTTGTTAGTCTTATGAGCTAGGGATGGTGGAATGAGATATTATGCCTGAGCTGTTGGCCTATGTTGGGTGACATACCCCCCATAGCAACCTTTGAGCTTTCTTAAAATGATCGTTTGAAATTAGAAAATAATGGTTGGGCTAATCATGCATTTTTATGGCATATATTATGGTCTTTTCCGAGTGACTAATTCTCCTTAGGTGATCTATATATTATTATGATCTTTTCTGGGTAACTAATTCTCCTTGGGCGTACCTTGAGTACTTCTCCGGGTAGCTAGATCTCCTTGGACGATCTATATATTATCATGGTCTTTTTCGGGTGGTTAGTTCTCCTTGGGCGTACTTTGTGTACTTTTTCGGGTGACTAGTACTTCTTTGGCGATCTATATATTATGGTCTTTTCCGGATGGTTAGTTCTCCTTGGGTGTACCTTTGTGTACTTTTCTGGGTGACTAGTCCTCCTTAGGCGATTTATATATCATAGTCTTTTCCAGGTGACTAGTTCTCCTTCGGCGACTTTTTACCAGCTAGATGTGCATCCCCAGGTCTGTGAACATGTGCATACATTCATACATTTAAACAAGATTATCTTGAGTGATTTATTTAATGAATGCGTATCTGATGAACCTTATCTGATTTCCATGATAATCATTGTGTATTATTTGTTATATACTATCTCTGATAACTATGCTTAATTATCTTGATGCTGCGATAAATCTTGGGGGTTATACTTCACTGGATAGCCATTGAAGCTATCGAACCGTATTCAGTGTGCAGAAGACGCAGATGATACGTATGCTGGTGTTCATGTGGAATGAGAGGAGCCAGATGATCTTGTGACTCTCCATTCCTGACTTTATTTGTATTTAATTTATACTGTTATATTTGTAAAGGTTAAGACATTGGTTTGTATAAGTTTTTGGGTAACCGCTTGAAACATTTGGATTTGCACATTTAGACTCCCTCTTATACTTGATTGCTCATGTTCCGCTAGTTTATTAACTCTGATAAAAAGAAAAAAAAATGTACATGAGATTTGAGTTATAGTTAAAGGTAAACACTCGGGTTTTTGGAAAACTACTAATGTACTCGAGTTTCAGGAACCGGGGTGTTATAGTAGCCAAATGTCTTATGCGAGATGCAATGCAAGCATGTCAGTTCTCATTGAGTACATATATCAGTACAGTTCCCTTCTGAGATATCACCAGGGTCTAGTACACTTCACACTGACTACCGCCTCCCTAGCCGCATAGCCCAGCGAGTGGAAGAGACCACACTATCCGCCTGACCAGTAGTCTGTCAATACCTACCTGGCTCATCGATAGCGGACTCATTTACGAGCTGGTCAAACTCAGCATAGCTTACAACCCTCTCACTCAGGCGGATAGGGCCACACCCCCTTCCAACCGACCATGACAGAGTAGGAGACGCGGCCTACTAGTATTCGTCACTTGTGCACTCATGTATTCACTCGGTCTAGACGTTGGAGCATCTCCTGGTACCAAAAAGGTTCTGGAACTTTCACCCAAGGACATCGTATGTGCCCACAGTGCTAGAACCAAGTATTTCGGTATTCAATCTGGCCATCCACGATGTGCATGTGGAGACCACGGCCTTGATGTCGTTAGGGTATACAGTGAATCATGTCACACAGAATGCGAAATGCATGAGTCACACATCCAGTCATGTATCACTCCTGTGTACCGCGCGATCATGTAGGGCACTCCGTCTCATAAGGAGTCCCATGAATGTCATGAAATAGCGGTGAAGACCGCTTGAGTTGAAGTCAGAATATGCCAATATCTCCTAGAGGGGGGTGAATAGGACTTTTTAAAGGTTTATGTGTTATATTAAAAATCCTATCACTCTAATCCTATCATGTATGCAATTTTCAGGATTACTCAAATGTAACTCTACTAGCTTCCAAGCCAGGTAGAGGATCCAATCACAAACTAATCAAGATATAGCAATATGCAACTTAGTCTATGTTGGATGTGACTGTGTATGTGTGTGAGATGTGATCAAATATATGAATATGAATGCATTGTCATGAATCACACATATAGAAAAGCAATCACAAACACAGTCATTTTATAGTGGTTCAACGATAAGTCTACTCCACTCCCGGCTGTCGCACCAACCCTTGAGTGTACCGGATTTCACTAAGGAGGTTTCCCAGGGTTCACCTTTAACCTAAGGTTTTAAATCAGGTTAACCTTCAACCTTTACACGAAGGTTTCTACTCGGTTCACCTCTAACCCTAGAGTTTCACTGGTTCACTCCTAACCAGATGTTTATGCTCTCCACAGAGCAAGGGTCCACACAACGCACCCACATCGTACACTCCCGCTGAAGGCCTCCTTGAGGACTTTAAAGGGTGAGAACCACTTAAGACCCAATCCTAGAAAGGAATGATTGCAAGTGTCCTCCTGGACTCTAAATACTTACAGATAAGTTGATGAGTCCCGTTAAGCACAACGCCGAAGATCTCCTCCTCCTTGTTGATGAAGAGTCTTCTGCTTCCTTGATCCACAACACAAAAGATATACCATGACTAGGCTTAGGGTTGGGTCAAGGTGAAGATGGAATCCTACTCTCTAAAGGTTTTCCTATAAGGAAGATAGAGTAGTTCCAATCTTATGCATTCAAGGCATCCCAGCATAATGATTTGCCATTAAGGTAGTAGCTGGAGGATCCTTGAATGCGGAAGTTCATTCTCCAATCCACTCTATTGAATATCAATGGTGAGGGTGGATTGGAGGATGAACTCTCGAGAGAGAAAGGGCTTAGGGTATAAGATGTAAGTTGAAACACACAAAAGATCTCTCTTTTCTCTCATACAGCAACAAAAGACAAGTCCTCTATATACAAGCAAAAAGCTCTAACGGATATAAAACGGTCACATTTATGACAGAGTTCGATATCATCGAGCAGGTTCGATATCATCGAGCGTATACTCTCGATAGCATCGATGGTCTGCTCGATGACTCGGACTCGATGTCATACGCTTTTGAAACTCTTTGCCAATTGGTTGATGAATCGAAGCTATTGTCGATGTCATCGGATTTCGAACTCCGATTCCATCGATGACAGGTTCGATCCATCGACACTTGAAAAATGAGAGAGACTTGACTTTAGAATATTTCAGGTTTTCATGAATGATCGGGAGAACCGTCGAGGTCATCGGAATTTGAATGTCGATAATATCGACATCAGAGTCGAGGCATCGATAAATCCAGCTGATTTATCTTTAAATTTGCTGGACAGTTTATGGCTTTGTTCAATGCAATCGAGATGGTGTCGATATCATCGATATTTGAATATCGATTAAATTGAAGAGCCCCCGATCATAGTTAAAAAATAACCTGAAATAACCGCTGTAAGAAGTGCGTGTCCACTGACGATATCATCGATGGACCTCCGATCTTATCGATATTTGAATTCAGATCATATCGGACGGTCATCGATATATCGAAGAATTTTGAGATTTTCATTAAAAAACAAGGGCGCCGGAAATCTACCTGTTGATCTTATCGAGCCGCTCTCAATGGTCTCGAGATTTGGATATCGATAATATCGATATGTGTATCGATACATCGATAATTCGTCCAGATATATTGTGAAGTTGCTGGACATATTTAGTGCTTTTATCGATGATATCGATAGCTGTATCGATATATCGATAAATCCATCCAGATGAATATTTAGTTGCTGGACATTTTGGTCCTCTTATCGATAATATCGTTAAGGTATCGAGGACATCGATAGTGCAGATCGATCATATCGAGGGTGCTTCGATAAAATGACAAGGCGAGAAAAACTTAGAGATTTTCCTATTTTGCAAAAAGTTTTCTCACCTTAAAAATCCTAAGATGTCTATCTTATTTTAAGGGTTTTAATCACCTAGTATTTTGGGACACAGGATGTGAGGCTATGATTTACCTATTGTGAGCTTCCACACATCCGGTTGAGGCAGACGCTTGAGATAATCTTCCTATCGAGTTCTGCAGCCAGTCTGACTCACCACACACGTAACTTGACAAACCCGGGCACTAGCAGGTGCACTTTCAATCTCCCCCTTTGTGAATTACGTGACAAAATACCCAAAACACCCTAGAACACTTCTAGACACACCCTAAATTGTGTGTACATGCATTTACACAATTTTACAATTTTTCTTTTTCTACCCCATGTACACAATCTAGAAGTATCTGCTCTCCCTTACTTCAAAACTCCCCCTTTCTTGCAGCTGCTCCCCCTAACACCTGCAACAACATAGATAGATACACAATTTTCTGCTTGGGGTGTTTTGAATTGTTCTCCCCCTTTTTGTCAGTCATTGGCAAAGGTATAGCAAGTGATATTGACTAAAGAATGAATTGCATGGGAGAACCATTAGGCATAAGTAGATGAATTTGATGTATAAGAGTTAGTGCATTTTAGTCAAACATCAATCTCAGAATGAATGCATATTAGATAAGATATAGCAGTTTTCAATCATATGCAAACCATAACTTGATAAATCGCGGGGGGGGGGGGGGGGGGCAAAAAAATGGCATTAATGATAAGAATTCTATTCAGCCATACTCAAAATGCAACCAACATATCCACACATACTACCACAGATAGCAGTAATCAACCAGTCTTCCAAAAAAAAAAAAAAATGTTCAGTCCAACCATGAACATATACACTTTTAAACAAATGTACCAGACTAGCTAGTTATCACATACACTCAGATCGGCATAGAATATTCAAAACGATACTAATATTCATATGCAGAATTATGAGTGGAGTGTATGTGATAGTGTGTAGTGATCATCATCATGGTGCAGAATGTGATGGTGCCATGTCGTCCTAGCGACAAGTCATTACGTCCACCAACTGCTGGATGCTTTGCTGCACACTCAGCACTATCCGTTCCAGGACAGTAAATCTCTCATTCATCGACTCCCTGAGCTGAGAGACATCGTGCTGAATAACACCAAGCTTGTCTGACTGAAGCTTAAACCGCTTTGCATGCCCAGATGTTGATGTTGATGGAGCATAGTGCGGTCTAGAGGCATCTTCTTCGGTCTTCCCAGTCCCTCTCATAGGAGCGTCTCCAGCCCTATCTTCTCCCTCAACTTGGATTCCTTCCTCCAGGGGCTCCTCAGGATATTCGTGAAACACCAGATTCATCCTTCGGATGTTACTTTTGTTGAAGAACTGGATCATTTGTGGTTTGGAATCCTATGGCATTACAGATTGTATTGATGATCCAGGGGTATTGCAGGAGAATGTCCCTAGCCCTATGAAAAGCATACATCAATTGATACACAATCAGGGTAGGCAGACAGATCTTGACTCCAGAGGCGATTGAATAGATTATCATAGTCATGAAGCCAGTGAGATCAGCTCTGTTGGAGCCTCTAGAGTAGATATTTGAAGCGAGAATACCATGCAGGACTCGATAGCGTGGTTCCATGAACTTAACTTTCAGAGCATTTCCTTGGTACCACTCGACATCACGATCGTGACAAAGAAATTTAGTGACCTTGGATCGAACTTCAGGATCTTCCATGTCCATATCAGTGATTCCCACAGGGGATAGGATAAGATTGAATATTCCTGCAACAGACCCTGGAGTGATCAGCACATCATCACCATCTACAGTGACGGAGATAGAGGGGGGATCAGATGTCGGAGAATGGCAAGCAGCAAAGAATTGGTAAGTTCGTTCAAGCTAATACAATCCTCCAAAGTCGAGAACTGGTGACCAATCTACAGCTGCAAAAAGAGGTTCCAGATTATATGGGATCAAGCAGCTTCTGTCGACTTTCCTCTCGGGAATGACTTTCCTTCCTGCAAACCTTGCTAAGACGGGATTGACTTGCACTGGTGGAGGACTCTGATCTTCCGACTGGGACCCACCTTGTTTTGAGCGTGGCTTTGTGGGGATCCCAGGTTTGGAAGCACTTGCTTTAGCCTTAGAGGCAAGCACCTTTTGTCGGGAGGTTTTTGAAGATTCCCCTTGTCCGGATGCTTTCCCTTTATCTTTTCCCATGTGGTCGGATTGAACGACTTGGGAAAGACGACAAAAATAACTGACAAAAACGGCAAATACCCAAAAAGGGAGGTGGACACATGGTGTGCTTGGAAGGGTGTTACCGGATTTGTAGAAGGATGATCCGACGTGGCTTCTAGCAGTTTGGTCGGGAGCATTGAGTAGAGAGGGCGACCGAAAACTCTTGAAAAATAAATCCCCTTTTTCACTCTGCTGACTTTTATCGGGCGCCATCTGTCGATTTTATCGATGATCCTCAGTTGATATGATCAATAGTAGCCCCGATAGTATTCTCGATCAAGTGACTTTTCAAATTCTGATGAGATGTCGATAATATCGACATTTATCAATTTGATCGAGAATACACATGACAAATCAGTAGGAGTATCAGTTATGAAAGTTTTTCAGATTTTAGCCACCAGACGACACTCACTTCAAGCATACTCAGCAAAATTATGTACAATTACTGTACATCAAAAATTATAAACATTTACATGTTTATTTACAAAAGATTGAGGTGAGAAACCTCAGATATATCATTTTACGCTCAACAAAATTGCATCATTTCAGCAAATACCCAGGCCTAGATGCATGACTTGGACTTGTCCTTTTATGCTTGGAGTTTCAGGGTATGTGAAGATTAGTCATAAGACAATTTTGTTTTTCTTTTTCTACCCATTTTGAAATAAACTTCTTTCTCCTGTCTTTCATCTTAGGTGGTGATAGATGAGTGTTTCCCCTAGGTGAACTCTTGACATTCTGTGTTTCTCTGATTGGTTTGAATTTTCCAATGTGATTTTATCCAGAGTTATGTGAAGTCCGTCTAGATGTTAGACATTCAACCTCATAATGACTCGTATCACCACATAAATGACATACTGGAGAGATTCTTACATTGCTTCTTGAAACAGCCGATGATTTAGTTGTTGGTGCTGCATTTCCTGCTTTCTTCTTAGTTTTCTCATACCCTAGGCCACTCTTGTCCTTTCGGGGCCTTCTCATCCCTAACATCCTTTCAAGCTTTTCACCACTTTGAGAAAATTTATAGTTTATTTCAGCAAATTTTCTAGATTTCTTTAAGTCATAGCGGAGTGTGTGATTCTCATTCTTAAGATGCCTATTTTCATCTTCTAACAATTCAATTTGTTTGGTAAGCTTAGATGATTCAGTTTTTAGGGATAGGTTGATTCTTTCCAATTTGTCATTATCTGCATAATATTGCTGCAGATCATTAATTAGGTGTGAATTTATCTCCAGTGTTTTATCCAGGTCTTTTTGTAGTAGTATCTTCTTGTTTTCTGAGATTCCAAGTCTCTTAAGAATGTTGATGTTATGAGTATAGAGTTTATTGAAGCATCTTGTAACTTTTCTTTTCCTATTTCTTCTTCATTCCCAGTTTCTTCATCATCAGATGGAAATGATTCTGTGGCTTGCTGTTCTTTTTCGTTCTTAGATTCAGTGGGAATGATCGAAGCAGTGGAGACCATGAGAATTTTCAATGATTTCTAATCTTCATTGCTTTCTGAGTCACTAGATTCTAAATTTGACTCATCTGTATCATCCCACGTGGCGGCCATTTCCTTGCCCTTAGTTTTTCTGTTTGGGCATTCGGTAGATAGGTGTCCATACTCTCGACAGGCGTAGCATTGTGGTTCTTTGGTCTTTTTGCCAAATTTGCCTGTAGAGAGGTTGTTATCCACCTTTCTCCCTCTAGAGGGACGACCGCGATTCTTTTGAAAGAATCTCCTAAATTTTTGTGCCAGCAAAGCCACTTCTTCATCTTCATCTTCCTTTTCGCTTTCATTGTCCTCATGAATTGTTTTCTTTGAGATTTTTAGGACAATGTTTTTGGATTTTTGGGATTGAGTGAAGTGTAGTTCAAAAGTTTGTAGGGAACCTACCAGTTCTTCTACTTTCATTTCATCTATGTTCCTACACTCCTCAATTGTTGTAACCATGGGATTAAACCATTCCAGTAGGGATCTTAGAATTTTCCTACAAATTTTTGGTACCGGAACTTTTTCTCCCAATCCACCCATGGAGTTGCAAATGATGTTTAGTTTTGTAAAGAACTCCATAAATGTCTCATGCTCTTCCATTCTGAGACTTTCGAACTGTAAGGTCAATAATTGAAGTTTGGACCTCTTCACAGTATTTGTGCCTTCACGGGTTGTTTCCAGTAAGTCCCATGCTTCTTTTAATGTCCCACACATGCTTATTCGATTAAAAATATCTTGGGACACGGCACAGTAGATAGCGTTTATAGCTTTTGCTTCCGCGGTCTGTTTATCTTTGTCGAACGCCGTCCACATCTCTTTGGATTTGGGTTTTGTGATAGTTGTGCCACTATCTAGTACAACTTGATCTATTGGCAGCACATATCCATTCTCAACTATTTCCCAAACATCGTGATCCAAAGATCTCAGAAAGTAGTGCATCTGAGCCTTCCAGTATGCATAATTTGAGCCGTTAAATACTGGAGGCATGGTGACTGATGAGCCCTCTCCTTTGGCCAAATTCCCAACTTCAGTCAAGATCACTCTCTAGGCGGTGAAGCCCTTAAAGAGAGACCTGCTCTAATACCAATTGAAATAGCGGTGAAGACCGCTTGAGTTGAAGTCAGAATATGCCAATATCTCCTATAGGGGGGTGAATAGGACCTTTTAAAGGTTTATGAGTTATATTAAAAATCCTATCACTCTAATCCTATCATGTATGCAATTTTCAGGATTACTCAAATGTAACTCTACTAGCTTTCAAGCCAGGTAGAGGATCCAATCACAAACTAATCAAGATATAGTAATATGCAACTTAGTCTATGTTGGATGTGACTATGTATGTGTGTGAGATGTGATCAAGTATATGAATATGAATGCATTATCATGAATCACACATATAGAAAAGCAATCACAAACACAGTCATTTTATAGTGGTTCGATAACAAGTCTACGCCACTCCCGGCTGTCGCACTCAACCCTTGAGTGTACCGGATTTCACTAAGGAGGTTTCCCAGGGTTTACCTCTAACCTAAGGTTTTAAATCAGGTTCACCTTCAACCTTTACACGGAGGTTTCTACTCGGTTCACCTCTAACCCTGGAGTTTCACCGGTTCACTCCTAACCAGATGTTTATGCTCTCCACAGAGCAAGGGTCCACACAACACACCCACAGTGTACACTCCCGCCGAAGCCTCCTTGAGGACTTCGAAGGGTGAGAACCACTTAAGACCCAATCCTAGAAAGGAATGATCGCAAGTGTCCTCCTGCACTCTAAATACTTACAGATAAGTTGATGAGTCCCGTTAAGCACAACGCCGAAGATCTCCTCCTCCTTGTTAATGAAGAGTCTTCTGCTTCCTTGATCCACAACACAAAAGATATACCAAAACTAGGCTTAAGGTTGGGTCAAGGTGAAGATGGAATCCTACTCTCTAAAGGTTTTCTTATAAGGAAGGTAGAGTAGTTCCAATCTTATGCATTCAAGGCATCCCAGCATAATGATTTGCCATTAAGGTAGTAGTTGGAGGATCCTTGAATGCGGAAGTTCATTCTCCAATCCACTCTATTGAATATCAATGGTGAGGGTGGATTGGAGGATGAACTCTCTCGAGAGAAAAGGCTTAGGGTATAAGATGTAAGTTGAAACACACAAAAGCTCTCTCTTTTCTCTCATACAACAACAAAAGACAAGTCCTCTATATATAGGCAAAAAGGTCTAATGGATATAAAACGGTCACATTTATAACAGAGTTCGATATCATCGAGCAGGTTCGATATCATCAAGCGTATACTCTCGATAGCATCAATGGTCTGCTCGATGACTCGGACTCGATGTCATACGCTTTTGAAACTCTTTGCTAATTGGTCGATGAATTGAAGCTATTGTCGATGTCATCGGATTTCGAACTTCAATTCCATCGATGACAGGTTCGATCCATCGACACTTGAAAAATGAGAGAGACTTGACTTTGAGATATTTCAGGTTTTCATGAATGATCGGGGGAACCGTCGAGGTCATCGGAATTTGAATGTCGATGATATCGAGATCAGAGTCGAGGCATCGTTAAATCCAGCTGATTTATCTTTGAACTTGTTGGACAGTTTATGGCTTTGTTCGATGCAATCGATATGGTGTCGATATCATCGATATTTGAATATCGATTAAATCGAAGGGCCCCCGATCATAGTTAAAAAACAACCTGAAATAACCGCTGTAAGAAGTGCGCGCCCACTGACGATATCATCGATGGACCTCCGATCTTATCGATATTTGAATTCAAATCATATCGGACGGTCATCGATATATCAAAGAATTTTGAGATTTTCATTAAAAAATAGGGGCACCGGAAATCTGCCTGTCGATCTTATCGAGACACTCTTGATGGTCTCGAGATTTGGATATCGATGATATTGATATGTGTATCGATACATCGATAATTCGTCCAAATATATTGTGAAGTTGTTGGACATATTTAGTGCTTTTATCGATGATATCGATAGGTGTATCAATATATCGATAAATCTGTCCAGATGAATATTTAGTTGCTGGACATTTTGGTCCTCTTATCGATAATATCGTTAAGGTATCGAGGACATCAACAGTGCAGGTCGATCATATCGAGGGTGCTTCGATAAAATTGACAAGGTGAGAAAAACTTAGAGATTTTCCTATTTTACAAAAAGTTTTCTCACCTTAAAAATCCTATGATGTCTATCTTGTTTTAAGGGTTTTAATCACCTAGTGTTTTGGGACACGGGATGTGAGGCTATGATTTACCTATTGCGAGCTTCCACACATCCGGTTGAGGCAGACGCTTAAGATAATCTTCCTATCGAGTTCTGCATCCAGTCTGACTCACCACACACGTAACTTGACAAACCCGAGCACTAGCAGGTGCACTTTCATGTCTCAGCCCAACGGCGTATGCTATGATAAAACACTTCTCATAATAGGCATACAAATGATGCATATGGGCATGTTTCATGATGTTATACTATGCATATTCTCAGTGTGTCTTACTAGGCTAAGTATGTTAGCATGATTATCAGATATAGCAAGCGATGATCAGCCTTAACCGGTGTGCTACTTACAAGAGTAAGGGCTAAACGATACGCCCCGCTAGGCATATAGGAGTCTATATGGAATGGTACATGTTGGACTATCATAACCTATTCAAGGTACTAGTATATCATATATTCTAAGGCGGGGTCCACTTAAAAGGATGGTGGAAGGTATCGTCATTAACGGGGGCCCAACGGTTTGGGTTAGCCCAATGGGTATTACTAGCTTAAATGGGGGCCCAACGGTTAAGGATAGCCCAGTGGGGTAAGGGTAGAAGTGGGCTTACAATGGGTCCTGGGGAGGTTTACAACGGTGGACTTTTAACCACTATTGTCTAAGGCCCAGTGCATTTGGGAATCAGAATCGTAACGGGCTCTCGGCCCTCCAAATATTTAGGAGATGGATAGTCGGCGTATATATAACACATACATCACAGTGGGTCTCATACAATCACAATGGGCCCCACATACATCACGTTGAGCCTCATCAACTGGGCCTCAAGTACATCTCATTTGGGCCTCAAACATCAAGTGGGTTGCATCACATGGGTCTTAACAATGGGCCTCATAACATCCAGATGGGCCGCAACACATGGGCCTCGACAATGGGTCTCATTTACATCAAGATGGGCCGCAACACATGGGCCTAATATACATCAATATGGGCCGCAACAACAAGCCTCATATACCTCAAGGTGGGCCGCAACACATGGGCCTTATATGTATCAAGATGGGCCGCAACAATGGGCCTCATATACCTCAAGGTGGGCCGCAACACATGGGGCTTATATATATCAAGATGGGCCGCAACAACGGGCCTCATATACCTCAAGGTGGGCCGCAACACATGGGCCACACCATAAATAGAAGCAGATATAATGATCGAAAGATCATTTGGACCATACCACAAATAATAGTGGTGATAATGATTTTTCACTGTTAAAATTCCACAGGGCCCACCATAGCATTTATTTTCCATCCAATTTGTTCATACGGTCACAAAGACCTGAATCAAAAGGAAAAACAAATATCATATTAATCCAGAACTTCTGTGCTCCCAAGGAATTTCAATGGTGGATGATCAATCCCACACTGGTTTTTGCGGTGTGGTCCACCTGATAAACAGTTGGATATAACATATACATCACGGTGTGGCCCACAGTCCAGCCATCTGGACGGTGTGGGCTACATCATATACATCATGGCGTGGCCCACAGAACTTGATGACGTTACTACAGCAGTTATCTACTGCTCGTCCAACAGATGGACAGTTTGGATGTAACACAAACATCATGTGGGACACACAAGACTTGACGACCTCAGTCCAGCACAGGACTTGATGACATCAGTCCAGCAGTGGTGGGACCCACTGATGGACGACACCACTGCTGGACGGTTGAGATATAACACATACATCATGTATGGGCCCCACAGATGGGCGGTGCAGACCACATACACATCACGGTGGCATCCACCGTCTAGACATCTGGACGGTGTGGATGTAAGGTAAAAACATCACTGTGTGGCCCACTGTCAGATGGACGGAGTAGATAAAACACATATATCATTGTGGTCCTCATGTGGATGGACGGTTTAGATAAAATATATAAATCATGGTGGTCGCAGGGCTGCTTGACGTCAATCCAGCACGTCCATTTGATGGACGGTTAGGATATAACACACCTCACGATTAGACTGACATAACCTACTGAGGTTAATACAGCAGTTATATAGCTAGGTGAATCCAACAAATGGACGGCTTGGATTAATAATACAATAACATTAAGGTAAGTCCACACGTGTGGGACCCACCGGTATATATATATATATTCAGCATCCAGCGTCTAGGCCCTGAACAGCTGGACGGACGGTGTAGGTGTAAGGTGCAGGCATCATAGGTGGGTCCACACATGTGGTGTCACGCCCCAAGCTCGAAAACCGAGCTCATAGAATTCTCGATCACCAAATCCGGTGCCGACAGCCTCCATAGTGCCCCATTCTCAGCTTCCGGCACCCATATGCCAGATTTCGATCCTGGGATCTGTAACGCCCTGAAAATCGGGGTTCGAGCATAAACTCAACTCCCGAGTTCCAACGCATCACTTATGCAACATAATGAATTATGATTGAATGTTGTCTGTATTAGTGCATTGAACATGAGTGAGATTAAACCAAAACAACATATCATACTCCAAAGACAAGTGAGATAGCAAGCGGAAGACTGTGATAGATATATAAACTATATAAACTATGGTGAGTCTCCAGAGTGTGATAATGTTACCAGGTTAACTATTTACAAGTACAATTCCAAAATATACCAAATTGAGGAAGTGTAATGTCTTTTATCCCAAATACCATAGCCCCGTCAATGCAATTTCAGGTCTTCATAGACCTGTCAGAGAGTTACATGTAGGAGAACTCCTCCTCAACATCATAGTAGTAGTCTGGCTCTGCTTCATAAGCATCGCCATCACCTGCAGCTAAGACAGTCTGGTTGGTGTGTACAACACCGTCCCATAACGTGGGAGTGAGTAGCTAACTCAATGGAATAATAAAGCATAGGTTAACATGTTATCAATTCAGTCAAGCAGTAATGATAAAGCAGTACAATCAATGTTCCTAAGTACTGTAATTAATGCAAGGATGAGATGCGATTATGATGCATGCCCTCGCCAACATACTCCCTCGTGCGGCACCATCTTACGTCCGCGGCATGCTGGCAACCTCAGTGCTCCACATCTTCCAGGCACATTTAATGCGATGATGAGCATGATTACCGAGTTGTTATTAGTCCATTTCAAACAGCAGTATTGGGAAACTAAGGTACCTTCCTTATATCATTCCCAAAACAATGATCCATTCTAGGGTCATCAATCATAGATAATCCTATACGATAGTGTGGTTCTAGGTCACTGCAAGGGCTGTCAGGGCTGTTACACGGACTCGTTGCACCATTCCCCTATCACCTTATCAATACAGGCCTAGTTTATACTCTGTTACTACAGGAAGGCTAGTCGCCTCACCGCAGATTTAGAGTATGCTCGAGGTCACTACACCGAGTACGGTTAGGGCTGTTAGGGCTATTACACGCACTCGTTGCATCGCTCCCCCATCACCCATCAAAGCAGTGTAGGCTGACAGCTCGAATATAGTGTCCCATACCACCATAATCGGCTCACGAGTCTGGTTGCTCACTGGTCACTACAGGGAGGCACATGGCCCCAGCGTAAGCCGACAGCTCGACCACGGTGTCCCATACCACCATGCCCGGCTCATGAGTCTTAGCGGATCGAGGTACCAAGGTTAACGGGATTGCACTGGTAAGTTCGGTACCTTAAGTTCAAGCAGTAGCGTCTAAACACGATGAACATACATTAGACAGATCGGGTTACTTGACGAGCTCGGCTAGCTCGAGCGCACGACAAGTTGAACGACATGAAGTGCATAAGCACTTCGCGTGGCCAACCATTATCGTCAACCGAAGTACAACTCGGGTTCGTCGAACACATCTCACATGGTGAATGAATCTCAGCCACGAATTCAATCCCGTTACCGATTGCCTGGACTATACAATAGCCCCAATCACATTCAATTACGGAACAGTTAAAGCAGTAATGGATCAAGATTTCAAATCATACAATCAAATATCCAATATTGTCCGCTTAGGGCTACCAGGACTGTTGCACAGAATCGTTACACCACTCCCCCATCACCCTTCACGGCTCTTATGGAATATAACTTAAACATGAATTTAAACATATGCATTACATAGATAAAATCATACAATCAGTTGAGCATGTTATAAAGTACAACATAAGCATGAGTTTATACACATTCAATTCCTAATTACACAGATATCTAAAGAAATCATACACATAGTTAAAGGAGTTGAGAATCATATCTCAACACCCTTATACATTACAATTTACTAACTACTACTCATTCAGACATTTCAACAAACACTTTAGACCACCTACATCAACATACATGACATATGTTAATCACATGGGTATTAGGCCAGCCAAATCCTTTCACTAGGGAGGTGCCCCAATTATAACACGCATGCACCCACGACGGATAGTCAATGCAAGCAGGAATCCAAGTTCCATATTCATTTAGTCATTTCCACAAACACTTGGGCTACACATTTTTAATTATATAGTGTATATTGGCCGTGGCGTGATTTAGGGCAAATCCTTTCGTCAAAGGGGTATCGCCTATACAACAATTATATATCCATGATAATTAGTCATGGCGAGTACGAATGCGAATTCTATACTCATTCGGTCATTTTCACAAACACTTAGAATACACTCTTTTAACATACATATCATATACTAGCAAAAACATGTATTAGGGTGAATCCTTTCGCCGAGTAAGTGTTATACATACATATAGCATATTCATACAGTAATTAATCATGGCTAACATACTTTCAAAATTTATACGTATATGGTATTTTCTACAAATATGGAGAATACAGTATATTCAACATAGTTAACGTATAACCGAAAAATGAAACGGACAGCACTTTGTACATGTGCAATTGCATGCAGATGGCAACCTGAATCGTAACGGAGTCGATAGAATCAATAAGCTTTCGTATACGGCAGTATGGCAACCTGAATCATAAAACAGGTCGGCCATTACATCACCTACACTCTTGGAAACCCTAAAACAGCTTAGGGTTAGATTTTCTTACCTAGAAATGAAGTCGGAATCGCTGGGAAAGTGATTAGAACGGGATGGTTAAGCTTGTATAGCGGCAGGGTAGAGTATCAGGGAGATCCTCCTACTTCTCTCACACTTTCTCTCTTTTCTCTCTTCTCTCTCCTAGGTTTTCTCAAATTCGTATGGAATGAGAGAGTGAGGGTTTAAGGTCCTTATATAGGTCCAAAACTCACCAATATAGACTCAGGGTCAAGGTATACTTAGGTTATGTCCAAAATGAGTTCTGTTCTGTCTCAACGGAGAACTTCTAGCGGCCCCCCTTGAGCCAAAGGTCGGACTTAAGCTCACAGACCTTGGATCTAGGTTTAGCTGAGGTTTCGTTTCAGTCGAGTTCCCAGATCACACGTGGCGGACCGGTTTCAGTTCAACGGTCACTGGAACTCGATCAGGGCCACAAGTACACTGACCTGTGTATGAAATTTCCCCTAATCCGAGGGTGTAATCTGGTCTGATTCTAACGGTCGAAATCTTTATAACTGATCCGCAAGCGACATGTGCTAGATTACTTAAATTCATATTTTATTTTGAATTAATTTCACATTTCTCACACTCCTCACTCTGGGCTCGAGCAAATAGCACTAGGACACTATCTGGATTTGATTTCCGAGATGGTTGTCAAGCCCAGCAAGGCGGTCCTAATCCTATAACTTTGTATTATTCGGACTTTCGATGTGCGGTCCAGATCTGATACGGAGTTTCATGATGCTCCCAAGAGCAACCGGGTAATGAGATTGATCCTAGATTTTAGGGTAACCTAGCGTCAATGATTCTACAAGTTTTGGGTCTTGCAGATCGTATTTAAAATGGATCAAGCGAATTTTGTAGCTAATCTAGTTTAACACTTAGTCAATCCTCGTCTAATTTCTAAGGATTTAATCCTGAGTGACATAATCTCGAGGTGGGACTCGAGTCCTTGTACGGAATGATCAGCATCACCTAGACTTTAAGATTTGTGTCTAATATGAAAGCACTTGGATGAGTTTGAAGGACAAGATAGTGAAAGGTGAGATTTGTGAAGGAAAGGTGAGGTTTTCAAGAGAATGGTTTGAAGAAGGGATTTAAGACCCTTTGAATTTAGTGTTTGAGAAGTTAATTAGATTTTAGGATTGACCCATCGCCTAAGGACGTCTAATTCCAGGTTGGCAAAAATCTGGGATGTTATAGGATCATACAAGGAGGATTTTTAAACGTACATTTATCTCATAATAAACATAACCACAAGTTTACCCAATCACAAAAGCAACATCATCATCACATATCCACTAATATAAACCGTTGAATACAGTACTGAAAGGGAAATATATATATATCAAAAATCAAGCTCCAGAAGACCGTTGCACGCTCCAAGGTCAACGTTGTTGTAACGTAATGGCACCTGCACGCATCTATCGTGCAAAAGCTTATAGAAAGCTTAGAGGGTGGTGTAAGTGTATGTGCAAGATAAGTTTCAAGTATGTAATATCAGAGCTATGCGGAAACATAGTAAACCAAATATCATATATTGAGGATGCAATGCATTATGTGGTGCAAATGAAATGACAAAGCTGGAGAGTGAAGTCAGGATGACAGTACGTAGTATCGTAAGCTGGGGGGTCTATCATAAGGGAATTCTATCCAAACTAGTCTCATACCTAAATTTGGATAGATAGACTCACTGTGGTAAACTCCTGATCTAAGGTTGGTCGCGCGCCTCAATCGAAATCCTTGTCATTGCGAAGATACGCATAATAATTAGTTGCGCACCATCAGCCCGAGTGGATAGTGAATGAATGAATGAATGAGTATACAACTCCTGCTTAATAAGTCCACATATCAATATTGTACATCTCTGGGATCATCACCGGGGTCTAGTACACTCTACGCCAGCTTGTCGCCCCTATCCGAGCGCACAACTGGGTAAGTGGAAGAGACCTCACTATCCACCTACCAATATCAGGCCCGACTCATCGATAGTAGACCCATTCCTCAAGCTGGTCAAACTCAACCTAGATATTGTCCCCTCACTTAGGCAGGTAAGGTCACACCCCTCCCAACCGACCATGACATAGTGGGAGACGCGGCCTACTGGTATACGGCCCTTATACGCTCCTATATATCCACTCGGTCTATACGTTTGGGCATTTTTGGGCTACGAAGGTTTAAAAATTTTCACCCAGGGACATTTATGGTGCCCGTATGCTAAAACCAAACATTTTCAGTGTCCCGTCTGGCCATCCACGACATGCCTATGGAGGTCACGGCCTTGATGTCGCTAGAGTGTATGATGGTCATATCACAAAATGCGAGATACATGAGTCATACCATCCAGTCATACATCAAACCTATGTGTATCATGCGATCATGTGGGACAACTCCGTCTCTCAGGGAGTCCCATAATAATCCGCCCAACAGCATGTGCTATGATCAATCACTCCTCATATCAAGCATATATATGATGCGCATGGGCATGGATCGTGGAGCTATACTAAGCATGTTATATGATGATGTTGTATTCTCCTAATATAAAGGATGGGCCTAGACGGCCTACTCATATTAAGATTGGGCCTAACGAGGCATAAGGGAAGGTCACAATGTGGACATTTAACCATCATTGCCCTTACAATGTGGATGTCAAACCATCATTGCTCCTAAGGAGTGGCCCACATAGAGCCAAATGTATAGTGGGCCATGTCTTCACACAAGGGCCGAACATATATCACAATGGACCTCACTCAAGGGCCACATATACATAACATTGGGCCTCACCATATGGGTCTCATATATGTTACATCACATCGGGCCTCACCATATGGGCCTCATATATGTTACATCACATCGGGCCTCACCACATTGGGCCTAATATCTGGGCCTTAAATACATCACAATGGCCGCTCACACGGGCCTAATATACATCACAATGGGCCCCATCGCCTGGCCCTCAAATGCATTACAATGGGCCTCATCACTTGGGCCTAATATACATCACAACGGGCTACATCAAATGGGCCGCACATATGGGCCTCATATACATCAAGTGGGCCACATCAATGGGCCGCACTAATGGCCCTCATATACATCAAGTGGGCTGCTTCAATAGGCCACACCAATGGGCCTCATATACGGACCGCATACATATCATGATGGGTCTCGGACATGGACCGCATATGCATATCATTGGGCCTCATTATATGGGCCGCTCATACGTCACAAAGGGCCTCATTACATGGGTTGCAAACATATCACAATGGGTCTTGGATACATCAAGATGGGCTGCAACAACAGGCCTCAAATATATCAAGGTGGGCCACAACAACTGGCCTCATACACATCAAGGTGGGCCACAACAACGGGCCTCATACACATCAAGGTGGGCTGCAACAACGGGCCTCATATATATCAAGGTGGGCCGCAACAACGGGCCTTATACACATTAAGGTGGGCTGCAACTGTAAGTGCTATGGTTTCTAACTCCTATAATTGTTAAATTTTGTAGTGCCAAAACCTCTTGGAATCTGTGTCTTGTGTAGCGCATCTACATATTCAAGACTGTGCATCTCATGTACAAGATCAAAGGTCTTTACCTCAAGAACTTCAAATGCAAGTCAAAGATATACAAGTTTAAGTACATAGTTCACTCCTTCAAACTTCAAAGTTCAAGATTTCAAAGCTTTATCTAAAGGCAAGACAATAGTCTTTACTTTGTTACTCAATGCTCAAGGTGAAGTACAAATCAAGTACCTCAAGCTCAAGCTTCAATGTATGACAAATTTAAGCATCAAAAGGTCTCAAGTTCAAGCTTCATCATATGTCAAGATCTCAAGCTTTGTGAACTTCAAAGAACGACTATCAACTGAAGCAAAAGAAGATTCAATGTTCATACTTCATGTATAAGGTATGAATGACCCTAAATTGACCATAGGGTAGGTCATTTTGAATACATAATTCAATTGGGTCACTTTATAAGTACATAGTCTGTTTTTCGACTAGTCCTAACACTAGCTCAACCAGTCCAAGAAATTCCTCGACCAGTCCTAAGTTTGTTTATAATTTTCAAAATTTTTTGTTAAGCCTCGACCAGTCCTGGAGACTGATCGACCGGTCGTATGAACAGTACTCGACCTGTGCTCGACTAGTCCTGCAGGCTCGATTCAAAGTCCAACAACTAAATCGAGTTTCACACGACCAGTCGTGGACAGGACCCGACTAGTCGTGGAGGCCACTCGACCGGTCGAGCAGGTCCTTCGACCAGTCGTGGACAGGACCCGACTGGTTGTGGAGGCCACTCGACCGGTCGAGCAGGTCCTTCGACCAGTCGTGGAACGGTCTGATCTTATCGCGCTCAAAATTTCAAAATTTTGTTGGTCCTACGACTAGTCGTGGCGACCTCGGGACCATTCGAAGATGCAATTTCTGCACTTATAAATAAAGTACGAATTTCAGAGTTTGATAATCCAATTCAAGCAAAATCAATACACCACTCTGTGAGATAAGTTAGTGATATTCTTAAGCTATCTAGTTCTTATTTTATATTCTCTTTAATTATCTTTTTGCATTTAATTTTGTATTATGCATTCCAATTTTTTTCAAAAGAGGGATTGCGGTTTTCCCATTTCTTAGAATCAAAATCAAATCAAGCTAGCCCAAAGTAATTTAATTTAAAATCCATTTAGAATTTAGAACCATTTCACAAGTGAGTGTGAACATTAAACATTTACGTTGAACTTCTACTCCGAATTGGTTCTACCGGGCTGCATCAAAGGAAATTATCCAGATAAGTATTTTACAGTTTTGTAAATTCTTTATTTTGGTTTCATTGAGATTGTGTCAGAAAAATCTCTTTCTTTTAGTTTGTCTGAGGTGATCTAGAAAACTCAAAGTGTGGGGTTTTTGAATTGTGTAAGCCCACTTGAAAGACACAATTGTGAGGGTTTTAGGTGAACCTTGAAAAACCTATTTTCATAGTGAACATTAATATCCACTGTGCGAGGATATTAGGAGTGGAGTAGTTATGTGACTGTTTTTCTAAACAGTTGGTGTACACACAAGCGAACCACTATAATTTCTGGTCATGTGGTGATTGATTGATTATTTCATTTTGTGGATGTTGAAATTTCCCTTTATGCATTTGTGAAAAATGTTGTAATTTCTTTTATGTAAGTGTGGGAATGTTGTAATAGCTTAGTTATTTCCTTTGCTATTTATTTCTTTATTCCTCTATATCGGTTTGAGATTTTGATACACAAACCGTTCTAGGAATCAAGTTGTCCCACCATAAGCCATTGGTTTTCGGTGTAAGGTTGTCCTTAGAACAATATCTGTATCAACCGCTCAATACTTGTACTCTTAAGGTTGTTTTACATTTCCGCATTGTGGATTGTTTATTGCTATCAGTATTTATATTTGTTTAAATTCCGCTGTTATTTTTTAATTTGGCATAGTCCTATTCACCACCCCCCCCCCCCTCTAGGACTCATAGCTCGGCCTTTTCAGTAACAACGGGCCTCATATATATCAAGGTGGGCTATAACAACGGGCCTCATACACAACAAGGTGGGCCGCAACAACGGGCCTCATATATATCAAGGTGGGCAGCAACAACAGGCCTCATACACATCAAGGTGGACCGCATAAGCGTAGCAGATGGACCATGTAGACAAAATACATCATGGTGGGGTCCGCATCTGCTGGGCAGCGTGGGTAAAATATGAAATGGCCAAGCTATATGTCCTAGAGGGGGGGTGAATAGGACTATGCCAAATTTAAAATAATTACAGTGGAATTTAAATAACAAAATAGCCAAATAAAATAAATCAAGGCACAATGCTGAAATGAATAGCAACCTCAATAAACAAGTATTGAGAGATTGATACAAAAGTTGTTCTAAGGACAACCTTCCACCAAAAACTAAAATTTTTGGTAAGACAACCTGATTTCTAGAAAGATCTTTGTATCAAGAACTCAAACTTTCTAGGAATAAACAAATTGAAACTAAACAGAGGAATATAATATAATTTCAAATATTGATTGTTCTAGGGACAACCATACACCATAGAAATGGCAGGGCAACCTTACTAGAACAATTTAGAGAATCTAAAGCTCAAACAAATAAAAAAAATAGCTTGAAATAAATTGTAAAAATTTAAATCTAAACTATTACAACATTCCCCACTGAGTTAGAAATTACAATGATTACAACATTCACATCTACATACACTCCACAAAAGAATAATCAAAGATATGAAAATAAAGCACACTTCCACACAACACAAGGAGTTATAGTGGTTCGCCTGTGTGTACACCAACTATTCAACAACAACCACACAGAATGCTACTCCACTCCTAATATCCTCACACAGGGGATATTAGCGCTCACTATCAAATAGGTTTTCACAGGTTCACCCAAAACCTTTACAATTGTGTCTTTTTCAAAGGGCTTACACAATTCAAAAAACCCTCACTTCTGAGTTTTCTAGCTCTCCTCAGATAACCAACAGCTTTGAGATTTTTCTGGCTTAACCTCAAATAAAACCAAAATAAATGAATTTACAATAAATGTAAAATACCTAAATTTCTCCTTCGATGTAGCAGCCCAAAAAGAACCGAGTTGGAGTAGAGATTTGAATGTTCAAGATCAATGTCCATTCTTCACTTTATAATGGTTATAATTTCTAACAGATTTTAAATTAAAACAAATGGGCTAACTTGAATTGATTTTGATTCTAGTAAAAGGAAAATACAACTTCCTCTTTACAGATTAGATTGGAATGCAAGAAACAAAATCAATTAACAAAGCTAAAGAAAGAGAATATTAAATAAGCACACTTAGCTTTAAACGGAGCACAGATTTATCTCTCAGAAGGCTGAATTAAATTAGCTTAAATGGTCTATAAATTCTGAGATTCGTGCTCTATTTATAGTGTGAATAAATCACGTCTTCGACTGGTCTTAAGTTGCTACGACTAGTCGAAGATCCAACAGATATTTGAAAATTCAGGCACGATAAGATAAGACAGTTTCACGACTGGTCGTAGGGCACCTTCGACTGGTCGTAAGGCACCTTCGACTGGTCGAAGTTCACACACGACTGGTCGAAGTTACGTGTAAATCATCGCTGTAGTTTGAGTCGAAGGTCTACGACTGATCGAAGAACCAGTCGACACTGTTCCTACGACTAGTCGAACAGTCCCCAGGACTAGTCGAAGCCTAACAGAAAATTTCTGAATTTTTCAACAAACTTACGACCGATCCAGGAAATCCTTAAACGGGTCGAAGCAGTGATAGAACTAGTTGACCAAAGTCCAAGACTAGTCTTAGAACAGGCCAAACTCACTTATATAAAATATATGAATTATGTATCCAAAGTTGCCTACTCTTAAGGTCAACCTACGGTCAGTCAAACCTCAATAGTGAAGAAAGGACATTGAAACTTAAGGACTAGTGACCTTGAAAGTAGTGAAGCTTGAAGTCTTGATGTAGTTCAAACTTGAAAGCTTTTTGAGATCTTGAGTTTGAACTTGAAAGCTTCTTGAGATCTTGACTTTGAACTTGAAAGCTTCTTGAGATCTTGACTTTGAACTTGAAAGCTTCTTGAGATCTTGACTTGTGAGCAGTGCTTGTCCATCAAAGTTGATCTTGAATAGCGCTTTGATCTTCACATATGCAAGCTTCATAACAGTGTCTTTGGCACCACAAATTTGACAACAAAAGGGGCTATAAACAATAGTACTTACAATCTCCCCCTTTGTCAAATTAGTGATAAAACACACTTCCAAGATATGTTACAGAACACAAAGCATTGGCTTTAACGAATCATGCACCAGTTGTTATCAACCGTTATCAACCAGCATATTAAACATGAACTTGCATATCAATAGTCAACAGTCCTCCTCCTCTAGACATACTCTCCCTGAGTAAGATCATACTCCCCCTGAGTAACATAGCACTTCCAACATATTAAATATGCATTCTCGCCCTTTTTGTCACAAGATGACAAAGGAAGTACAGAACAGATAAACTAAGGAGAAATAAATAGAGAGAGATATGAGAGGAAACAAGAAAAGATAACAGAAAATAGCATAATCAACTTACATAATTCATAGACTGAGCAAAGTCACAGATAGCTACAATCTCCCAACCAGTTGTAACACAAGAATAGTAAAGTTATTACAAATTAGATAACTGAAAAGATCTAATCTGAACCGGATGAAGGAGCAGGGATGGAAGGATCAAGTTTATGCATGCCTTTGTTCAAACGTCTAAGATATTTACGCATATACTTGAATTGTAAATCATGAGCAACAAACATGTTTTCCATCTTAACATTTATATTCTCAACCTTATCCTCCAATCCATGCAGACGTGCATCAAAGTCAGAAGGCTCATAATCTGGATCATTCGTAGAATCAGAATCAAGTTCTTCAAAGATATCATTCATATTAATATCATCAGATGGAAGATCACCAGCTACTTCCTTATGTGTTGCTTCAGCATTGCTAACACCACCACCTTGGCCAGGGAGTAAATCCAACTTCATCTTATTTAGATTAGAATTATTAAAAATCAGATGACGGATAAGGGCCTCTCTAACTGGCATATCGACTAACATATGAGTAGCCAACACAGTCATTAAATAAGCAAAAAGAATGTCACTGTGTCCAGGATGGAGATGAAAATTAAGAATAAAGTAACAAATCAAGGGTGGTAAACAGATAGATCTACCAGTGGCAACAACATGAAGAACACGAACCATGAAGGAAGTCAATTCAGATTTATTACCCGAACGAGGATATAAGTTAGACACAAAGATTTTGTGAAGAACTCTGTATTTGGGTAACAAATACCTTCAGGGAAGCGCATTCCCTTTATGAGTCCATTGAGCATTCACATTGCATAAATCTCTAGTGAGGAGACGTTTTTCAGATTCTAAGGGTCTGTCAGATAAATTATAGATAGAAATCCCCTCATCATTCACAGGAATATCCATAAGAGCTTAAATCAAATGACGATCAATGTCAAATGGTCCTTCTCTAATGGTTATTTTAAAAGTTAAATTTTCCATTGAAAAATCACATATACATGCAAACATGGACTGTGCAATGGACCAGTATGCTGGCCCACCCCAATGTAATAAGTTATCCCAACCTACAGCTTGAAGCATAGGAAGGATATCAAAAGAAACAACATGATTAACATCAACAGGATGTTCAACAATAACATTACGTAATCTGATGTCCTGAACATAAGATGGATCATCATCGGAAGGCCGAAAATGATGCTTAGTGAGAGGGGCTGATCTAGAAGAAGAAGACAGACCACGCGATGTTGTTTTTCTCCCTCTAGATGCCATTTGCAACAAAGATTTCAAGAAAATAAAGAGTTGCAAAGGTTTGAGAAGATGGTTTTCTCAAAACAGATTTTTCAAAAGGGAAACCCCAAATCTCAACTAAATTTGAAATAGATAGCTTCAAAAGTAAAAGAGAAGTAATCTAGACACAAATCCATAAGAAAAAAGCAAATGAAGCACTAACTATGAAGGATTTGGAAGATGGGTTCGACTGGTCGTGTGTAGGCCCGTTGGAGAGTGAAGAGGAAATGAAGAAGAAAGTGATTTTCCCCAAATTTAAGTGATTCACGTGATCTACGACTGGTCGTGGATTTTCTTCGACCAGTCGTGCCACGATAGGTCGAGGAAATCCTCGACTGGTCGAGTACCACAAAAAAATCAGATTTTCATGCATATTTCAAAGAATTGGAAATTTAATCTAGCAAATATATACAATATGATACAAATAGGCATAAATAATCAATTTAGAATACACATGCCAAGATCAAATTTCATTTTGTTAAACCTGCTTTTGTTGAGCGGTTTATTAAAAATATCAGCACGTTGATTCTCGATAGGGATATATTCCAATGATATTACCTTTTCATCTACTAAATCTCGAATATAACGAAATCTAATATCAATATGCTTAGTACGAGAATGTTGAATTAGATTTTTTGAAATATTTATGGCACTGGTATTATCACAATATAATAACATAGAATCCTGTTTAATTCCATAATCACTTAACATACATTTCATCCAAACAAGTTGTGTACAAGCATTAACAGCTGCAATATATTCAGCTTTAGCTGTTGAAAGTGATATAGAACTTTGTTTCTTACTAAGCCAAGAAACTAAACAGTTTCCAATATAAAAACAACCACCACTCGTTGATTTTCTATCATCAAGATTACCAGCCCAGTCAGCATCCGAGTACCCAACTAATTGAATACTAGTCTCATGTGGATACCATAAACCGAGATTAACAGTACTAGCAATATATCGAATAATCCGCTTGACAACAATCAAGTGCGATTCTTTAGGTTCAGACTGATATCTAGCGCATATACCAACACTTAGAGCAATATCGGGTCTACTAGCAGTTAAATACAGTAAACTACCAATTATACTCCGATATAATTTCGGATCCACATTCTTACCTGCAGAATCTTTTGAGAGTTTCAAAGTTGTACTCATATGAGTATCAAAATTCTTACCATTCTCAAATCCAAATCTCTTAATCAAATTCATAGCATATTTAGATTGAGAGATGAACATTCCAACAGGTCATTGTTTTACTTGTAACCCAAGGAAGTAATTCAATTCTCTAACCATACTCATTTCAAATTGAGATTTCATCAAATCTACAAAATTAATAGTCATGTCAGTACAAGTAGATCCATAAATGATATCATCTACGTAGATTTGAACCATTAAAATATCTTCATTATGTTTCTTAACAAACAATGTTTTATCAACACTTCCCATCTAAAAGTTATGACAAAGCAAAAACTTAGTTAATTTCTCATACCATGCTCTGGGAGCTTGTTTTAAACCATAGAGAGCTTTTTTAAGACGGTATACATGATCAGTAAACTTAGGATCTTCAAACCCTGTAGGTTGTTCAACATAAACTTCTTCATGTAAATCCCCATTTAAAAAGGCACTCTTTACATCCATTTGAAAATTTTAAACTTTTTAAAGTATGTCATGGATATAAAAAGTCTGATTGATTCAAGATGAGCAACTGGGGCAAATGTTTCATCATAATCAATACCTTCAATTTGAGTGTACCCTTGTACAACTAATCTTGCCTTGTTTCGAATAATATTCCAAGCTCGTCAGACTTATTTTTAAAAATCTATTTTGTTCCAATAATATGTTTATCTTTAGGTCTAGGAACAAGATACCAGACATCATTTCAAACAAATTGATTAAGTTCTTCTTGCATTGTAACAATCCAGTTTTCATCAGTAAGAGCTTTTTTACGTTAGAAGGTTCTATCTGAGATGTAAAACATACGTAATTACATATATCCTCAAGTTGTCTACGGGTACGAACACCAGTGAGAGGGTTTTCAAGAATCTGTGTGGTTGGATGATCTTTAACAGTCCTCAGATCAGAATCAGTCAGATTAGATGAAGTATCAGATTTATCAATTACAAGAACTTCATCATTAACTGAACTTGAGACTGGTGTGTTCAAGTGATCATCAATGACCACATTGATGGACTCTTGAATCACACAGGTCCTTTTGTTCAGAACCCTATAAGCTCGACTGTTTAAAGTGTATCCTAAAAAGATCCCTTCATCACTCTTTGTATCAAACTTTCCCAGACTTTCACGATCTCGTAAAATATAGCACTTGCTGCTGAAAACTCAAAAGTATTTGACAGTAGGCTTTTTATCAAACCACATTTCGTAAGTCATTTTATCATTACCTTTACTAGTGTAAACCCGGTTAATGATGTAGCAAGCTGTATTGACTTCTTCAGCCCAAAGATTTTTAGAGAGCTTAATACTATTCAACATGACATTAGCCATTTCTTGAAGCACTCTATTTTTTCTTTCAACAATACCATTTTGTTGAGGAGTTTTGGGAGCTGAGAATTCATGTAATATTCCCTGGTCACTACAGAACTTCTCAAAACCGTTATTCTCAAATTCAGATCCATGATCACTACGAATCTTACTGACTTGAGAACTCTTTTCAGTTTGAATCCTTTTTAGAACCTTTTTCACTTCTTCAAGGGTTTCTGATTTGTCCCTTAAGAAGACAACCCAAGTATATATGGTAAAATCATCCACTATTACCAAGATATATCTTTTACCACCTCGACTTTCTGTTCTTATAGGTCTTACAAGATCCATATGGAGAAGCTCAAGTGGTCTTGATGTGGTATTGGAATTCACTTTTTTGTGTGAGTTCCATATTTATTTGCCAATCTGACATTCACCACATATTTTATCTAATTTTTGTAGTTTGGGTAGACCTCTTATAAGTTCTTGTTTTCTCAATCTATATAGATTTCGGTAGTGTACATGTCCAAGACGTTTGTGCCACAAATCAGTCTCGTCTGTATGGACCATGTAACACAATTGATTAGATGAGCTAGATTCGCTTACAATATAGCAGTTTTCAGACGTTCTTCGTCCAGTTAAAATTACCGAGCCTCTGTTATTTAGAATCTCATAACTTTGATTAGAAAACCGTACACTATGATCATTATCGCATATTTAAGATATGCTAAGCAAGTTATGTTTTAGACCTTCTCCATATAAGACATTTTTGAATAAAGGAAGGTTATAAAGTTGAACCATACTTTGGCCCATAATCTTGCAGTTGCTGCCATCACCAAATGTGACTGAACCATCAGTCATGTCTTTGAAATCGGTGAATAGACCTTTATCACCAGTCATATGCCTTGAACATCCATTGTCTAGGTACCATTTAAAATGGATTGTAGCTTTGAAAGCAGTGTGAGCAACCAAACAAGTGACTTTAGGAACCCATTTCAAAACTATTTTGGGTATAGGAACATAGTTGGTCTTCTTATGTTTATAGTTGTAGGAATGACCTACTGAGTTAGATTTTAAGAGCTCCTTCAGTAAATCAACTATTTTTTCAGCCAGTGGATTTCTATTCTGATTTTTGAAATTGATATAGCTACATTTAGGTTTTTGAAAGTTTTCATATTTTTAGAAAAACCTTGACAAGTACCTTTTTCTTTTGAGTTGGAGGCTTCTCCTTTCACAAAGTTGGGAGGAGTACTCTTCTGTTTATGAGGTATGTTTTTATCATAACCCAATCCAGATCGATCGCCACTTTTTCTAGATCCGGATAAAAGTTTTTCTAACTTTGGATCTCCTTGGGCATATCTCCATGTATCCTTCAAACTCAAAAGAGAAGATACTTCATTCTTGAGCTTCTCAATTTCAGATTTCAAATCTTCAATCAGGGAGCTTTTGAATTCAAATCACATTTTGATTTTTCAAAACTATCTAAAATTTGAGATTTTTCTAAAACAAGTAAGTCAAAGCATTCTTTGAGTTTAAAAAACTTTTCTTTTTGAAGTTTAAGCTTCACATCAATTTTACAACTTTCCTTGTATAGGGCATTGTAAGCATCTTGAAGATCTTCTTCATTTTCATAATCACTATTCAGATTTTCTTCACTAGTTGAATCATCATGATCTGAAAAAGTGAACTTGGCTAGAGTCATAAGGGCCTTAACTTCATTGCCCGACTCGGTTTCAGAATCTTCTGAATCAGAAGTAGTTTCAGACTCAGATGATTCATCCCAAGTAGCCAACATACCCTTCCTTTTGGGTTTGTCCTTTTTAGGACATTTGTTTACTAAATGCCCATATTCATGGCAGTTGTAACACTGACTGTCTTTCAAAGATTTTTGAGTTTTGGGTCTAAATTTCTTTTTATCATTTGATTGTTAAAGATCAACCCTTTTCTTACTATTGAAAATTTTATAAAACTTTTTTGCTAAAAGAGCCATATCATCTTCAGAATCAGAGTTTTCTTCAGAAACAATTTTAGAAGATTTAAGTGCTATAGATTTACCTTTAGGAGCTTTAAAGTTTAACTCATAGGTTTGTAAAGAACCAACTAGTTCTTCTACCCTCATATTGTAAGGACAACCTGATTTCTAGAAAGATCTTTATATCAAGAACTCAAACTTTCTAAGAATAAACAAATTGAAACTAAACAGAGGAATAGAATGTAATCTCAAATATTGATTGTTCTAGGGACAACCATACACCATAAAAATGGCAGCGCAACCTTACTAGAACAATTTAGAGAATTTAAAGCTCAAACAAATAAAAGAATAGCTTGAAATAAATTGCAAAAATTTAAATCTAAATTATTACAACATTCCCCACTGAGCTAGAAATTACAATGATTACAACATTCACATCCTCATACACTCCACAAAAGAATAATCAAAGATATGAAAATAAAGCACACTTCCACACAACACAAGGAGTTATAGTGGTTCGCCTGTGTGTACACCAACTGTTCAACAATAGCCACACAGAATGTTACTCCACTCCTAATATCCTCACACAGGGGATATTAGCGTTCACTATCAAATAGGTTTTCACAGGTTCACCCAAAACCTTTACAATTGTGTCTTTTTTAAAGGGCTTACACAATTCAAAAAACCCTCACTTCTGAGTTTTCTAGCTCTCCTCAGATAACCAACAGCTTCGAGATTTTTCTGGCTTAACCTCAAATAAAACCAAAATAAATGAATTTACAATAAATGTAAAATACCTGAATTTCTCCTTCGATGTAGCAGCCCAAAAAGAACTGAGTTGGAGTAGAGATTTGAATGTTCAAGATCAATGTCCAATCTTTACTTTATAATAGTTATAATTTCTAACAGATTTTAAATTAAAACAAATGGGCTAGCTTGAATTGATTTTGATTCCAGTAAAAGGAAAATACAACTTCCTCTTTACAGATTAGATTGGAATGCAAGAAACAAAATCAATTAACAAAGCTAAAGAAAGAGAATATTAAATAAGCACACTTAGCTTTAAACAGAGCACAGATTTATCTCTCAGAAGGCCGAATTAAATTAGCTTAAATAGTCTATATAATTCTGAGATGTGTTTTATTTATAGTATGAATAAATCACATCTTCGACTGGTCTTAAGTTGCTATGATTAGTCGAAGATCCAACAGATATTTGAAAATTCAGGCGCGATAAGATAGGACGGTTTCATGACTGGTCGTAGGGCACCTTCGACTAGTCATAAGGCACCTTCGACTGGTCGAAGGTCACACACGACTGGTCGAAGCTACGTGTAAATCATCGCTGTAGTTTAAGTCAAAGGTCTACGACTGATCGAAGATCCAGTCGGCACTGTTCCTACGACTAGTCGAAGCCTAACAGAAAATTTCTGAATTTTTCAACAAACTTACGACCAATCTAGGAAATCCTTAGACGGGTCGAAGCAGTGCTAAGACTAGTCGACCAAAGTCCAGGACTAGTCTTAGAACAGGCCAGACTCACTTATATAAAATATATGAATTATGTATCCAAAGTGGCCTACTCTTAAGGTCAACCTACGATCAGTCAAACCTCAATAGTGAAGAAAGGACATTGAAACTTAAGGACTAGTGACCTTGAAAGTAGTGAAGCTTGAAGTATTGATGTAGTTCAAACTTGAAAGCTTTTTGAGATCTTGAGTTTGAACTTGAAAGCTTCTTAAGATCTTGACTTTGAACTTAAAAGCTTCTTGAGATCTTGACTTGTGAGCAGTGCTTGTCCATCAAAGTTGATCTTGAGTAGCGCTTTGATCTTCACATATGCAAGCTTCATAACAGTGTCTTTGGCACCACAAATTTGACAACAAAAGGGGCTATAAACAATATCAAGCACGGGCCTATAAATGGGCCTAGGGAGATTTATAATGTAGACATTAAACCAACATTATTCTTACTATGTGGACGTCAAACCAACATTGCTCCCAAGGCATGGCCCGCCATAACCATGGAGAAATCACACATTGCAATGGACCCTAAGGACAACCTGTTGGGCCTCGAATGGGCCTTAGATACATCAAATGGGCCACATCATATGGGCCTTTTATAAGTCAAGTGGACCATATCAAAGGGGCCTTATGTACATTGCAATGGGCCATACCTCATGGGCCTTTGAATACATCACAATGGGCCTCGTAACATGGGCCTTATATATCAAAGTGGGCCTCATACATATACAAAGGTGGGCCTCAACAACGGCCACAATTACATCAATATGGGCCTCCTCATATGGGCCTAATGAATGCCAAGGTGGGCCTTAAAAATGGCCACCAATACATACATACATGTATATATACATATTTATGAATCATGTCAAAGGATCAACTGATCCTCAGTCCAAATAATAGTGGTGGGACCCACTTAAACCATGGATCTGACTCATTCTTTAGCTCATACTATAAAATGAGCTTTTAAAATGGATGGACAGGTTGGATGCAACACATGCATCATGGTAGGGCCCATAAAGCCCACCATCATATACATATATATATGGGAAAAGGTACAATGCGCTCGAGTTGATTTTAGCGTCCCATGAGGTCGAGCTGTGTGGGCCCCACCGTGACACGTTTCGAACGTCAGCACCATCAGTTAGATGCACTAGTCCCTCGTGGGCCTAGGCCTCAAAAATCAAGTTAGTCCGTGACTTGTGTGAGCCACACCACATACAGGAGTTGAGAGGTGTCGTGCACCATTAAAACATTCATAACCATTTTTGAGGGCCCACCGAGATGTGGTTTGTAAATCCATCCCATCCATTATGTGTCTCCCACTCATATGAGGGTTCAGACCAAGTTTCAGGTGCATGCAAATTCCAGGTGGGGTCCACCGTCCACGGCAGTGGACGGTGTGCGTGAAACACATACATTACAGTGGGCTCCCACCGTCTGCTGGACGGTGGGAATAAAACACGTACATCACTGTGGGCTCCATGTGGGGCCCACCATAACGTTTACTTTCCATCCAACCTATTAATAAGGTCGCATGGACCTGGAATGAAGGGGAAAAACAAATTCATCTTGATCCAAAACTTCTGTGGACCCAAAATGGGTTTCAAAGGTGGTCGTCCAATCCCACTATTTCATATGATGTGGGCCACCTGATCCATGGATGTGGCTGAAACTTGAAGGGGGTCCACTTCAGGGAGTGGCCCACCACATGAACGGATTGGATGTCAAATAAACATCAAGGTGGGGTCCACGGCTGGAGCCGTGGGTCCCTGCCCACCGTCCGCCCGTACACAGCAGTAGGAGCTGCCTGCGCCTCTCTGACAGCAGCAGCGTCAGCTACTGCTGTATATATATATATTTTAAAATCTATATTTTTTTGTAGTTTTTCATGTGTGGGGCCCGCTTCAGCCGAATCCACCCCGGCCACTGGTTTCCATGACCTGAGATGGACCAAACAAGTCCAATATCGGATATTTTTCGGTGTGTATGACTATCAAGGTAGATTTCAATGGTAATGACATTGTTTTCAACGCTATGGCCCACCAGATACTCGGATCAACCTCATTCTTCGGCTCAATGCCTAAAATGAGTTGGGAAATAGGATGGATGGAGTGGATTTGATCATTGCATCAAGGTGGGGTCTACATGGACCACCCTCTCCAAGGCTTGAGAACCAAGCTAATATTTTTATTTTCCCAAGTCCACGTCCAGGGACGTCCCTGGACGTCTGGTCATAACACATGCATTGAGGTGGGCCCTACTTAGGTGGGCCACCAAATGGATGAATAGCATGTATAAAACATACACTAAGGTGGGGTCCATTCAAGTGGGTCACACCATCACATCATCACAAGAAAAGAGAAATGAAAAAGAGAGAGAGAAAGAGAGAGAGAAAAGGTGGGACACACGTGTGATGGAGGGACCCCGACACTATGGGCGCTCCCTTGCATCCAATCATACATCAAATGATAATCAAGGTGGGCCATCGGCCACATCTTAGGGTCCAAAGTGAGATCCATTCCATTGATCGGTAGGCCTCACTTGGCCCATCATAAAAATACAGAAATCTAGCCTATAGAAGCACCCACCACTTGATCTTCTTGGTCCGTTGGTAAGCCAATCTCCTTGTGCATCACTTTGGTGGTGGAGATGAGAAATGGATGGCTAGGATGAGAGATCTTAGGATGGAAAGGTGGGCCTCACACATGCACTTTTCTCTCCATGGGAAGAGCTTGGACGTGGGTGCTCTTGCTTGGAATTGTGAAGGAAAAGAGAGAGAGGTGTGGTGGTGGTAAGAGAAGTGATGGGAGATGGGTGATGGATGTGAGTGATGGGTGAGGTGATGGATTGGTTGACTTTGGTGGTTGCTTTACTTGTCGAGAAAGGAAGCATGGGTTTCTCTTGTACTTGACATGAAGTGATTAATTGATTGATTGATTGATGGGACATGTTGTAGAGATTCTCTTGGGATTGCAACGCACGGGATTTTCTTAAATAAACGTCGGTCCGCATCTTCTAGTCAAGGTATCGGATCGGTGCGCGAGTGGTGGTATTGGAACCGTGGCGACGGTGCGGTCGTAATGATACAGGTCTCGAATTAAACCGACTCACTTCTACAGGATACGACTTAAGGTCAATCGCAAACGTCGGTTATATGTTGCAGGTTGCCGGAATTCAATGGGAAGGATCGCGGAAGTCGACGAAACAGTACAGACTAGGATACGGGTCTTACAGGTAAGGGCGTTAGGTTGATAAGTCTACCACATGTCTCCTATTTGATCTTGCAAATCTTTGAGCTCGACTTCCTAGGGGCTCTCACTTTCGACTACTACTTCGTCTGCCACTCCGGAGGCCTTACCGGGCTTCTTTTTCTCCAACTCGTGGCATAGTCGATTTTCATAAGAGCGGCGGTGCTAGAGAAGGCACGGGCTTGGAGGCATTGTCCCATCTACTTTGAGAGCGAGCGAGCACCTTATATGTGCCGCTAGTCTCTAGGACCGTCGTCCCGAAGCATGCTCGACCCCCTGGGTCAAGCGGGGCTGCATTTGCTCTAGTAACCGTTTTATAGAACTCATGTTGTGGTTTAATGCCTCAACTTATCGTTCGAGGGACATAAGTCGACCTCCATGGCCGAGGGATAGTTACTACGTACCCGCGGGTGCAGAATCGGCTTGTATCTACGAAGAGGAACCTCCATGGCTAGTTAACTTCTCATCGTACTAGGTTGAGTGTGCGTGGGGAGGCAGGGCTTTCTTCTTTCCTCTCACCATTGTTGGATTATGATGAAGTAAGAACGGCTTTCAAATGTCGTTCCCATAGATGTCGCCAAACTATTGATGCAGAAATCTAAGTAGCCCTTCCTGGCTAGCGAAACCTGTACGAAGAACGAACAAAGAAGACCCTGGCTCGTGCTGGGGACTCTTCGATGCCAAAGTCAGGGATATGGGTCTGGTTGGGTGTATAAGGGTTAGGGCTAGAGATTGTGCATACCTCTCCCATATAGGGATCTTCTTATTTATATGTAGGAAGAGGTAGTGGCGTTGAGAGCAATTGTCCCTGTTTTGGCGGGGACAGAATCCTAGTAAGATTCTGATTTTGATACGCGCGAAGATCCTTCTGGATTTTTGGTGAGGAGAACCGTGTTGGAGATGGTTCTCGCGATCCTTTGCGCGAATTGCAGGGCTAATGCCCGAACGGCCATTGTTGGGCTCAGCCTAATGTTGGGGTCGAGCTCGTCTTGATGTTGAAAAGTTGAGCTCCTCAGTCGGTCTCAAGCCTTTTGAGGTCGAGCTCGGCCTATCGTTGGGGTCAGGCGCGGCTTATCCACCGAGGTCGGGTATGACTTATCCACTAAGGTCGAGCTCGGCCTGAAGCTGAGATGGAGCTTTCTTCCTAGTCAGTTGAGAGGTGAGTGTTGGACCGACTGGTCGCACTTATTGCTGTTAGAGTGCTTAACCTAGCCTGTTGACTGTAGGTCAGTGTATTTTCTCCATAACACCTACCATGATATATGTGTTATATCTACACTATTTATCCATTTGACAATATCATTTCAGGGCATAAGCTTGAAAATGAAACGGGTCCAAAGTTCAAGTAAACTCTATTATGGGGAAAATGGGCCGACCCACAAAAGAAAGGTCAGGTCAAAAACCTGCGTATCCAACTTGACAAATGATTCCAAAGCCAAAGGGATGAGATCGAGTTCGATGGTGTGAGTACTACAAATCCTGAGGAAGCCCAACCGCTCAACTAAGCAAGTAGATTCGTACGATTTAGCTCAACCCTTAAGGTCAGCACTCAAGGTTGGCATCTCAAGGTCGATACTCAAGGTCGGCATAGCCCAAATCCCCTACTTCTCTAGGAATTGGAACACCGACGTAAACCCATGTATAAGTAATGGGAAGAGGCTATCAGGACTCATGAAGAAGTTAACAGAAATTGGACATTACAAAGACCTTCTTTATAAATGGAAGGCCACCACTTTGTTCGGCATATGTGGACGAGCTCCCTCATGACCCCGGATAATACTCAACATGTCTACAGTACACGTTCATTTCGTTGGTCCGGCCTCAAGGGAAGGTTGGTCCAACTAAGCTCAATCTCTAACTAACATCTCTACGCTAATTCTGGATGGTCCGACCTTATCTAAGGAAGATAGGTCCGAAATCTTCTCCGGAGATCGCAGGATTCATCCGTGATGCAATCGTGATCCCGATATCCTCTCCGAGGATCTCAGGGGATCCTCGTACTCAACAGGGAAATCCGTTGCATACTACTGCCTTTCCTCAACTATAAATAGAGAGGCCTCTAATGGTGAAAGGTACACACTATCTTTAGCCCTAAACGCATGATATTCAACTAGACCTAGATCATGTCCCTAACTTAGGTATCGGAGGGTCCCCTACTCTAGCCAAGGTCTTTCTTATCCATTCCTTGTGTAGGTGAACAGGTCCAGGAATGGGCTAACCAGATTTCTACATCAACAGTTTGGCACCATCTGTGGGAACCGGCATTGAAAGCCGCTCTCATCTCACCATAAGTTCAATAATGGCGAAAGGGTAGAAGAAGGCTCAGGCCTCCTCTGTTACGCCCGACCTTGCACCGTCAGATTAGTCTGTTAGCCACCAGGACTCCACTTTCCAACTACAGGCTGATTCCGCACCTGGAGGGTTGTTGCAACGATCCTGTAATCGGGGAGGATGGCTGGTCTCCCTTGAACAACAAGTCGAAGCGTTAAACAATAACATGAATTCCAAGAAGCAATTGTTGGAACAACTTCAGCCCCGACCCACACAAGGGGTCGTGCAAGCAGTGGGACCAACAGTCCAGGAGCCCCTCGAGCCTTCTAACGCACCCGGTGCCTCCCATAAAAGTCGGCAATGCGGAACATCAAGGCTGGCACCTTCTCACATCTATGGCACCACAACACTGGTTGCCTCCAACCTTTGTCATGAGTTGGATAGGAAGAAGCGTGATAAGGCTCCCAAGGTAGCTGTTGAGGCTATGCTGAAAGCGACGAATACTGGAAGGCTGAGCTGAACGACTTGCGAGGCCAGATCGGTGACATACGGAAGGCCTATCGTGCGAATGCTCCAACCATAGTGGAAGCAATTCTAGAGGAGTCCGAATTTCTGTTCACAGCCAATATCATGCGCGCGCAGATTCCACTAAGGTTTTGTATGCCTCAGAACACCCCGTACACCGGAACCGTTGACCCGACCGAGCATCTGAAAACCGACAGGGTTGGATGGAATTGCAAGGTGCGTCAACCGCTACCATGTGTCATGCGTTTTCGTTAACCCTAGCAGGAGCAGCCCATAAGTGGTTCTGACAACTGAAGCTGCACTTGATCGAATCCTCCGTGCAACTGAGCAAAGCCTTCATCACCAACTTTATTGGGGGGAAAGAGAGCCTTAAACTAGCTTCTATTATTCAGAAAGAAGGCGAACTACTGAAGGATTACATCAAATGTTTCAACCTAGAAACGATGCAGGTGCAGAAACATTTTGAGGATATTGTCATGACCGCCCTAACGGGAGGACTTAGGGAAGGGAGATTCCTCTTTTCACTCGACAAAAACCCTCCGATGACAATGGCAGACCTCCTCAACAAAGCTCAGAAATACTCCAATGCTGAGGAAATTGCTGCCTTACGGAGGGCCAATTAGAACAAAGGGAGTTCGGCCAAGGAAAAACAGCCCAAGGAGGAACATAATTCATCCAATGAAAACAAGAGGAGGAAAGAAGACGTGCCACAAAGGAATCAGCGCCCAAGTAGGTGGCCCGATAGCAGATTCAATTTGTACACTACTCTCAACACGACGCCCGAGCAAGTCCTCACGGAGGTCTAAGATAAACAGATCCTCAAGTGACCCAGCAAGATGAAATCCGACGGTGACAGGTGAGACAAACAAAAATGCTGTCATTTCCACTGAGACCATGGCCACTCGACTAGCGACTATTTCGACCTTAAATAAGAGATCGAGGCACTCATCCGTAAGGGGCACCTCCGAGAATATGTCAACATGAGAGAGGAACGAACTGATTCGAAGACCGAGCAACCCATCAACAACGAGCTGACCGAAGAAATCTGCACCATCTTAGACGGGATGGCCGGAGGAGGTGACTCAAACCGAGCTCAGAGAGCCCATGTTAGAAGTATCAGCCACTCTAACTCAAAGCATCAAGTCCTCATCACCAGCAGACACCTGAAAGAGCAAAAGGTGACATCTTGCAATCTAACCTTCACAGAAGAGGACGCTCGAGGATTCCACCATCCCCACGATGATGCACTTGTGGTCACTATGACTATAGCTAACCGAAAAGTGTTTTGAATTTTGGTAGATACCGGGAGCTCGACTGATATCCTCTTCGCCGAAGCATTTGATAAAATGGAGTAGGGCGACCTCGACTCTGGACCGTTAAAACTCTTCTCAGGTTCGCAGCAAACAAGGTCACATAGAAAGGATCGATCCATGATCGATTTCCTAGTGGTTGACTGCCCGTCCGTCTACAATGTCATTCTTGGACAACCTTCGCTCAACGCTTTGTGGGCCGTTGTGTCGACGTACCATCTTGCGATGAAATTCCCCACCGACATGATGCTGGACTGGTCAGGGGAGACCAACAGGAAGCTAAGCAATGCTATACTGTAACATCCCGAACTTTTTAGCACTCGGGTGTTACTATGGAGACCCAACTTGGTGTAAACATAGATATAGCCTAATTAAGCATTCAACTTCATGTTAGACTAAATCCAACCGTCAAGTATAATCGTCATTTACAAATTGAACTATTCATCCTTTAAATTCCAAGTAGAACCATCATTTCATCTGGAAAATTCATTTATGAGATCTCGATCTCCTCGATAAGTAAAACATGTCGTCCATTGTTAATATCGAAACCGGGATCATCAAACCGGCCGTTTATTAGACCACGATAATCCACGCTCAATCATCACGCAAACACATAAGTAAACCATCTAATCAACTACAAAATCTAACCCAAATTAAACTAAGAAACTATGAGACCACCGAACTGTTGAATCACTTAACATCACTATTTAAAGCCCAAATTCCATATGATAGGAACCCGTGAATGAATATAGTCAAACATTAGTCATGGAATTATTGGTGTATATCACTAGATCCATCTATTATTAGGCTCACATCACTCAATATAGATGCAGCCCACCTGATTGACCCCACTCATCATCCTGTACCCCTAATAGGACCAGACATAGCTAATGAATGGATTAGATCTCATTCATATTCATCAGGATGGGTCCCACCGCAACTGCATGTAAACAAGTGTGCGTGTACACGAGACACACCGCTCTCAAACCTGGTCAAAGCAGGCTCTGACTCGATCCTTCCCCAAAAAAGATAGCTTTCTCTCTCCTTTCTTTCATATTCCCGCCAACGAACGGACAAGGTCCGTTGATTTAGATTGTGGCCACCTCTGTGATCACCTTGCTTGATCCAGACCGTCCATCTGGTCCAGGTAGGAGTTTTGACCAAAACCCTTAGAACTCGTTGTTATACACTCATGTGTACACGAGAACCCGCGCAAGATGAGTTGTGCGCACGCCTCATTTCTGAAAAATAGAAATCTGCCTTCCTTCTTAGTTGGCAGCCCCTGTGCGGGATTTTCCTTTAATCTAAACCCTTCGCTCAGGAAAATATCAGTCATCCATTCCACTCCACACGAGTTGGGTTTCTTTACAACAAAAGAGCCGCCCCACAATCTGAAACCTAACTCGTAGGAAAATCCAACCGACCGTTCAAATGGTGGGTCCCATCGAGTTCTAGGTCGAAATCCATGCCATCCAAACCAATTAGATTGAAAGAATAGCCTTTAAGCTGAATCCACCATTATCAACCTCATCATCTCCTCCATTAATCCGAAATACCCATCTCCTTTAAGTGGGCCCCACGTCTGGATCTGAGACGTTGGATGGGTGGATCAGGGTCCCATTAGTATATCCTTGACACCTGATTGAAGCCACACAAGCTTGATTCTATCCCATGGCCATAAAGCACTATGGATTAAGTTAGCTAAAATCGTAACTAATCGGACGATTAAGAGCCGATCCTTCTGGATCTCCTCAAAGCTATAAATAGCCGTGAATTAGGGCATTTTTTGAGAAAAGGAAAGTAAGAGACAAAAAGAGAAAGACGGAGAGTGGGTGTCGCTGCCATTGCCATGCCTAATGGAGTCGACTCGGTCAGAGTCGCTGCAAAATCAGGGCCGAGTTCGTCTGGTTTTGTTGCCGAACGCCTGCAGTAGAGAAGCAGGGAAGACGAGGAGAGAAAGAAGAAGATCGAAGAGAGAGATCATGGGGGTTAGAGGTGCGGTCCGAGTTCGGTCTGGGCATAGTCGCACGACCTGTCTGGTCATAAGAGAAAGAATAGAAAGATGAGGAAGAAGCAGATGGGAGAGAGAGTCAGAGAGAGAGAGGGTGAGAGTGAGGATGGTGTCACACTCCCGTTTGGGCTCGGGTTGAAGTTGAGGGCAACCACAACAGCTCGACTCGGTCGAGTCGTCTGCCCAAGTTGGGTTCGTTTGGGCCCTCTTGAGCCTCCGAACAGGAGGAAAGAAGAAGAAGGAAAGAGAGAAGAAGACGAGAGGAAAAAGAGAGGAGAAGAAAGAAGAGAAAAAGAAATAGAGAGGGCGAGTTAGTCAAGATGAGTTGACTCAGTGGGTCAACCCACAGTTTCAACGACGAGTCGGGTTGACTGGGTCCGAGTCTGACTTGAACTCAGACCTTGTAGAAGGCCAGACAAAAGAGAAGAAGGAAAGAAGGATGAGGAAGAAGAAGAAATGAAGAGGTATGAGGAAGGAGAAGAGAGTTGGGGATCGTGTCGGCTCAATGAGTCAACCCACTCATTTCAGGGTTGAGCCGGATTAGTTGCAGGTTGAGTTTGGTTAGGTTAGTAGCATTGAATCAGGGATTGGAATTAATTTCAAGAGCCATTTGCAACCTCTAAACCTCATTTGATTTGAAGAGAGTCCACACTCTAAGGTGAGGAATATCCCACATTGCTTCCTTCATGTCATTGAATTCCAAATTAGTTAAGCCTAAAGAGTAGAGAAATTTAGAATGATGTAAATATTGATAAACCCCTCTTTAATTGAAGAAAAGGTTCCATCATATATAGTGAATTGATACCCCAGATTCCCAGAATCATTTCTTTCAATGCTAACTCGTTATTAGTTAATGATCCTAGTAATTGGATCTATATGCTTATTCTGATAGGAAATGAAATAGTAAAATTATTATTCATCGAATGACTATTCATCTATTGTATTTTCAAATAGGGGGCAAGAAGGCTTTATGGAAAAATGGTGGTTCAATTCGATATTGCCTAACGAGGAGTTAGAACACAGGTGTGGGCTAAGTAAATCAATGGACAGTCTTGGCTGTCCTATTGGAAATACCAGTGGAATTGAAGACCCCATTCTAAATGGTTTTGAAGATCCTTGACTCTTTCCTCGAGTTTGCGAAAGAAGCCTACCTTCTTCTCGGGGGAATCAAGTTGTAAAGGATCCATTACCTTTTGTAAGTAATTATTGAGAACAGTCGAAACTGCTCAGAAGTTTGCTACCGAATCTTCGGCGGAGCCGGCTACTGAGGCTGTCGGAAATCTCCTGTCTTGGCGAGATCCAAGGGCAAACATCCAACGACTTTTGACTAAGGAACTAATAGATAGACCGACGCCTTCATTTGAACCATGGAATTAGTCTCAACGAGTTCTAACCATCTAAAGGCTTTCCTTCGTTTCAAACAGAATGATCTTCCCCTAACTTAACCCATAAAGGTTTATGAGAGGGAGGAGTATACGCTGATTGACACGCGATCGCGATCTATTGTTCGATCGATCGATTTCGCGATCGATCTCCTTCCTCTGATTCGTCGTTATTCTTCTTTTTGTTTGCAGTCTTTCCTTCGTTCGCCCTAATGACTAAAGGTTTGATCACCAACAATTTGTGTTCTATGATTCCTTACAAAAAAAGATATTTTCAAAAAGTGTGATTAAAAGAAATGAAATAGGATTTCCAAAACCCGGATGTAAATCTATGAAATGAGTATATCATTTCCCGCCTGCAATTCCAAATTCGATGAGGAATTGAGTAAGGGCAAACTAAATCATATCATATCCGATGTAAGACAGGAGCTAAGAGCGGAGGTCAGACCGGAGCTAAGAGCGGAGGCTTCTCTAAGACCTAACTGCGCTGTCGAGGGAGATCTTTCAAGAGCACATCTCGGATAGGGGGAATTCCCCTTTTTTAAAGAGCTGCTTAAAGCTTGAAGGTGGAGATCTTATAAAGGTTGCCAGTAAGCAAGAAGCAAGCAGGTATTTATTAGCAGCAATAGTCAGAGTCATATAATATAAATATAATATAAAAGGTAGCCAAAAAGCAGCTGAAGTCATAGCTCTTACGGAAGTGGATTGCTTGCAGATGATGAATTCTGGGATGAAGATGTTAAAAGAAATTCTCCCCCCTTCTTTCTTCACTCGTTTTAGAGGTAGTTACCGTCCCGTGGGAGACCGCTATGCACCTTGCATTGCCCCCAGCAGAGAGTAGGCTATGGAATTTTTCACCCCATTTAACCTCTAGTTGATGTTGATAATCATGAGTTAATGTTTGAACCATATTTCTCTAATTTAACTTCTAAGAATTTGCATTATACTCTTTATGCCTCATTTGTAATTGCTTGATTTCACATACTAGTTATAACATGCGATGAGAATCTCGTTTCCAACCATCTTATAAATAGTATAATTGTCTCATTACTTCTTATATATGCTAGACCATTTTAGTTTCGAATTTAATGTGTATGAAATTTTGGAATAATGTGAATAGTGATCTAATCCTTTTATTCCTATTTCGTAGCGATGAACATGAATTAATACTAAATTCCTATTACTCTAATTCTATATGGATTAACCATGTGCCTAGAAATTAGCCTTATATCCTCTATGACACATTTGTGATTGCTTAAATATAGGTACACTTCTAGTAGTTATGACTTGAGCCTTCAACTTACACCTTATTTTGTCTTAATAATTGTATAATGAGGAATATATGATGAATGTCTTCTTTGGTAAGAAATGTGGAATGGACCTTTAAATATTTCAACTTGTTTAACCATACTTGAGATTGACACACCGCATTTGTGGGCTTTTACTTGAGCCTAGAGGAATAATTAGGATTTATGATTGAGCTCATGTTTGATGTTGATATCTAATTAAAAGACCTCAAGCTTTGATGATGCTTATAAGAACAATCTTGTTAAATCTAAAGAATGTGCATGAGCATCATGGTACATAATATTCACGCATGACATATGAGCTTTTCTGAGTGCTCAATGTAAGCCACACTCTTTTTGATTTATTGAAAGTTCCCACACTTCAGTTAAACTTACAGAGCATGTGCATTTGTGTCACTTTGGGCGCTCTTTCTTTACATGAGGCTTTTCCGGGATTAGACACTCCTCGGGCGTACCCCGTGTAATTTTCTAGGAGATATCCTTGGGTGCACTCACCTGCATGGTCTTTTTCGGGTGGCTAGTTCTCCTTGGGCATACCTATGAGTATTTTTCCGGGTGACTAGTCCGCCTTGGGCGACCCTTTATTTTGACAGCTGGATGTGCATCCCCAGACTGCGACTTGAGCATACATTCATACATCCATACATTTGTTTATAATTTCATGATGATTAATCTCCTTGTAATTTGAATATGTTGATTTAAACTATGTTGGAATAACTTGATATGCTCGAATCCTTGCGGGAAATTTCCACTGAGTTTTCACTCACCCAATTGTGCGGTTGCCCCAAATAGATGCAGGAATGAGGACAGATAGAGACCTCTACGATGGGTTTCCAGGGATGACTGAGGTGGAGTTTGGCGAGGGAGAGTTCTATGTGAATGTTGTTGAGCCATTGGAGCTCTAGGATTTACTTACTTTTGTACTTCAGATTATTTTATTTTTTTTGGTATTTTGCTTGAATTGTAATAATAATTCCCTACTGTGAGATTTCATTTCTCTTTCCTTTACTTGTATTAAACTCCTTTATTGTTACACTTGATATCCTTAGTTTATGCAATGTTGTCTTACTTTATATTATGAAACTTACTATTAATTAGATGTATGATGGTCCATTTTATAATGTAATACTCGGGTTCTCAATGAGGAATGACTATCCTCGGGTTATGAGAACCAGGGTGTTACATATACCATGGCATTACGAACTCAATAGCAAATCATGGCGATCACCTCCCTTAATCCCCGAGAAGACTCAACCGAGTGAAGATGTCCTATGGAGGACCTCGTATCCCTCCCGATCGATGACTCAAATCCAACCCGAATAGTACAAATTGGGTCATCTCTGACGTTGCCATTACAAGACAAAATCAGGGACTTCCTCTGCCGATACGCTGACGTTTTTGCATAGTCTCACCAAGATATGCCCGGCATAAGCTCGAAGGTCATGGTCCACAGGTTGAATGTCGACCTCGACCATCAACTAATCTGACAAAAGTGAAGAGCGTTCGAACCTGAACGGTATGCCATAATCGAAGAAGAAGTCGAAAAAGTTTTCAAAGCCGACTTCATCGAAGAGATCTACTATCCGGATTGGATAGCCAACGTAGTTTTGGTTAAAAAGTCAATGGGAAGTGGCGGGTCTATGTTAATTACACTGACCTAAATAAAGTCTGCCCCAAAGATAGCTTCCCTTTACTAAGGATCGACCAGCTCATTAATAGTATAGCTAGGCATGAGTTGCTGAGCTTCATGGATGCCTATTCAAGTTACAACTAAATTGTAATGCACCCATACGACAAGCAGAAGATGACCTTTGTTACCGATAAAGGGCTCTATTGATTCGAGGTCCTGCCTTTTGGACTAAAGAACGTTGAAGCCATGTACCAAACGCTCATCAACAAAATTTTCACCCGCTAGATCGGGCGCTTCATGGAAGTTTACGTCAATGACATGCTCGTCAAAAGCATCAAAGCCACGGACCACATATTCGACATCAAAGAGATGCTTTTGATCCTTTGGGAATACTAAATGAAACTAAATCTGAGCAAGTGCGCCTTCGGCGTCAGCTCTAGTAAGTTACTCGAATTTTTGGTCAACTAGATGGGAATTGAGGCGAACCCTGATAAAATCTGAGCCCTGCTCGACATGAGCTTTCCCAGGACGACGAAAGAAGTTCAATGCCTCAAAGGAAGAGTAGTCGTGCTGAACCTTTTCGTATCTCGAGCTACGGACAAATTCATTCCCTTCTTTAAGCAATTGAAAGGGAAGCAGAAGACAGAATGGACAGAGGAGTGCGAGCTCGCCTTTCAGTAACTCAAGCAATACTTGGGGTCACCACCATTGCTCTTGAAACCTGAACAAGGAGAACCATTGTTGCTATACCTGGCGGTTTTGACAGTAGCAGTCAGCTCGACTCTAATCAAGGAATAGGAAGGGAATCGGCTCCCATTGTACTATGTTAGCAAGGCCCTGGTCTTTGCCGAGACTAGGTACCCGAACATAGAAAAGATGGCGTTGGCCCTTGTTGTTTCATTCTGGTGCTTATGGCCGTACTTCCAAGCCCATACCATCATCGTTCTAACCAATCAACCTCTCCGCTAAGTACTACATAAGCCTGAAGTGTCAGGGAGAGTAACGAAATGGGCGATCGAGCTTAGTGAGTTTGACATTAAATATTAGCCTCGAACAACAATCAAAGGACAAATGGTGGCTGATTTCATTGCCAAGCTAGCTCCTTCCGAGCTGGTTCCTCCTGAGCTGGGTCATTCCGAGCTGAGTCTTGTCCTGACATGGGGTCCGCCCGGACTGAGCATCAAGCGGTTGACCCAGACTAGCCGACGTAGACGTTGTACGTCGATGGCTCATCCAATTTTAAAGGCAGCAAGGCAGGTATAGTCCTGGAAGCCCCAGACCAGACATGTGTACAATATGCCCTAAGATTTGTATTTCAAGCATCGAACAATGCAGCGGAGTATGAAGCGCTACTAGCTGGTCTCAGGTTGGCAGTCGTCATGGGAGCCCTACATCTGAAAGTTCATAGTGGCTCACAACTTGTCATTAACCAAATAGTGAATGAGTACCAGGCCAAAAAGGAACGAATGAAGACCTACCTGCAAAAAGCTCGAGAGCTGATCGGTAAGTTCCCGAAGTGCAGCATCATCCTGATCCCTAGAGCGGAAAACTCTAAAGCAAATATGTTAGCAAAATTGGCTACTGCAGATAACAACGATATCCCAAGATCTATCCCAATCGAGTTCCTTACCGAACCAAGCATCAATGAGTCTAACCCAGCTACAGTTCTTTCGATAAACTCAAAGTCGACCTGGATGGATCCAATAACTGATTACCTCAAGGAGGGAAAGTTGCCTGAAAACCGTCTAGAGGCGCGTAGGCTCCGAACCAGAGCCGCTTGTTACACCATGCTCAGGGACATCTTGTACAAAAAGGGATTCTTCCTCCCCTATCTCAGGTGCCTCCGACCCGAGGAAGCTAAGTACATTCTGAAAGAGATCCACGAAGGCCTTTTGGAAATCACTCTGGCGGCCGAGCCCTCACCCACAAGCTCATCCAACAAGGGTACTTTTGGCCAACCATTCAAGTGGATGCCCGACAGCATATTCGAAAATGCGATAAATGCTAATGGTTTGCGGTAATACCCCAACAGGCCCTCGAGCAACTGACTCATATGACCAGACCATGACCATTCGCCCAATGGGGGATCTACATCATCGGCCCCCTACCAACTGGCAAAGGGTAGACTAAGTTCGCGGTTTCGCGGTCGACTATTTCACTAAATGGGCTAAGGCCAAGCCCCTAGCAAAGATCACCGAGCAGAAGATTACAGATTTCATCTAGAAGAACATCATATGCAGGTACGGGATCCCCCGCACGATCATTTCGGACAACAAGAAATAATTCGACAATAAATAGTTCCAAAGCATGTGCGAGAACCTCCAAATCCAAAATGTCTACTTGTCACCTCAGCACCCGCAAGCCAATGGACAAGTCAAAACGGTCAACAAGATTATCAAGAATTACCTCCGGACAAAGCTTGAAAAAGCTAAAGGGTTATAGAGTGAAGAGCTCCCTCACATCCTCTGGGCATGCCGAACTACTGCCCGGACAGCCATAGGGGAAATGCTTTTTCCTTGGCTTTTGGCATAGAAGTTGTTATCCTAGTTGAGATCGGACTCCCGACTACTCGAACCCTCTCCTACGACGAAGAGTAGAATGTTAAACTAATGTCACTAGATCTCGACCTCATTGAGGAAAGGAGGGAGCAAGCGCGGGTTATGATCGTGATTCGACAACAGCAGGTTTGTAACACCTCGTACTTTTCAGTACTCGAGTGTTACCAAGAAGACCAAATAATTCATTTTAAATGGGATATAATTGTGTGTGTGTGTGTGTAAGTAATTTTATAATTATTTGTAATAATACGTATGTTACTTAAATTATTTAAATTATGTATATTATTTAAACTATATATGAAACAAATTGTATACCAACACATTATTATATAATTGATGTATATTAATTAAATTTACATTTTATAATTTTAACTATATATACTAATCTATTATACTATATATAAAATATATATCTCGTAATATTAATTTTGCTATACTAATATATGCATATATAATCACGAAAGTACATTATAAATATTAATGATTGTAAATAAATACTTATCTATGACTATTAATGTATTATACTAAACAAATATGTAAATATATTTTTATTATATAATCTAAGATATTATTTACTAATATTATTATGATGAATGTATAAGAATATTACATTAACTAACTATAGTACACTTGGAATATTATTAATGATATTTATAAAGAAAAAAATGTAATATTACAGATTAAACACTTTATTAATTGATAAATAATTATTAATATAAAATATAAAATAATATAATAAATGTATTATAAGTTGTATATATGTTTATAATATATATATATATATATATATATATATAATACTAATTTAGTTATTATTACCTAATATATACTATTTTGGAACTAATGGACTGGTTAGATTTCTCGTGAACATCGTAAATCGACAGTGGTTGGCACTTAACGGCCATATTTTAGTCGATATGGCCCACTTAAGCCTTGGATCTGTCTCACCATTGGATAAACGCCTGGATAGGGCCGACAGAACTTGACGAACGGTGTGGATCTGTCAAAAGCATCATGGTGGACCCCACCTTGAAGTGCGTATGCACAACTCATACATACACCTGTGGTGCACCGGTCCACGGATCTGGTCAAATGACCGCTGACTCGTGAAATTCCAAATCCTAGCCGTATTTCCCGCCCGACGAGAATTCAAATGGGCAATGTCCATCTGGATGCGATATGGCCCACCATTATGAATCAGTCCCATGATCTGAACCGTTCATCTTAAAGAGGAGGAAATTTGGACTGAACCCCTAGACTTTCACTCGTGGGATCTCACATGAGCACACATAAATGAGGGCGTAATGAGGCTGTGTGCGACCACTATTCCAAAAATGAAAAGTTCCGTCCTTTCTATCCTTTCCACTCTGGCGATACGCATGCAAGGGCTCCTACAACATCTTAGCTCTCCACTTGGCGAAATCGGAGCCCTCCAAACCAGGGTTTTCCTAACAATGGCTTGAAGATTTTCTTCCACCACTTTCGAATGCTGTGCTCGAACTCTTTAAGTGAAAATACCCATCACCGTCCGTTTAGTGGGTCCCACTGTGTTCTCTGATCATATCCACGCCATCCACGAGTGATGGATAGAAAGATTAGCCATTCATTAATGATTTACCATTACCGATGGAGTCATCTTCTCCGATTGGCTAAAACAACCCACCATCCCTTGTGGGCCCCATTCTTAGATCAGAAGTGTCCATCTAGAGGCCCTTAGCACCAGATGACCCCCTATGTCGATAGATCCTATCCATGCATCTGAAACCACCTTTGATTAGCCGATCTTTTCCAACCAAGTTCACTCGGGTAGAGGCTTGAAGCCGTTAAAACCGAAGCTCACCTCTGTCTAAATGCATCCAGACCGTCCATAACAGGAGCGAAAGGACCTATAAAGGCTCCTCTTAGGTCACTCCTTCCCAGGAAAAAAAAAGAGAGTTGAGCATCGCTGTTTCTCCCATGCTACACCAGCTTAGGTCTGACCGACTCATTTCAGGCGTCGCTGGATGCAGCGGAGGGAGAGAGTAAGAAAGGAAAGAGAGAAAGAGAGGTCGAGAGAGGAGGAGAAAGAAAAACGAGAGATAGGTAAGGGGACGTTACTTCTGTTGCTAACTTCCTTGCTGCTACTGTTGCGGCTGCCGCACCAGCTCGAGTTGAGTCTAGGCGCTGCTGAATGCGGCATAGAGAAAGGAGAAAAAAATAGGGAAGGAGGAAGGAGATAGTGAGAAAAAAAAAAGAGAAGAGGGAAGGAAAATCGAGGGAGAAAGGAGAGAGGCAGGGAGGTGCGGTTATTGTTGTCGCGCCGAGTTAGGTAGAGGGTAGTTGCTGGGTGCGGTCTGGTCTAGCAGCTGCTGGTTGGTATAGATAAGAAGAAGGGAAAGGAGGAAGGAAGAGAGGAAGAGGAACAAGTCGAGAGAGGGGGCCGGTGGCGATTGCTGCCGAGTTGACTTGGATAAAACCGAGTCCAGTCGAGTCAAGTTGAAGTTGGGCCTGGTCCAATTGGGTTTCCAACAAGGAAGGTGAGGTGAGGGGAGAGGGAGGGAGAGAGAGAGAGAGAGAGAGAGAGAGAGAGAGAGAGAGAAAGCAAGTAGGAGGAAGGAAGGGAGGAAAAGGAAGAAGAGAGTTGGGAGTCGAGTCAACTCGTTGCCAAGTTGTGGCTGCCAAGTTGATTCTGAGTTGACTCGGTCCAAACGTTGCTAGATGTTCCAGCAGTAGTAGGTAGAGAAGAGTAAGCGAAGAGAGAAAGAAGAAAGGAAGAAGGGAGCTTGGGTTGGGGCTGTTGTCGAGTCGACTCGTTAAGCGACTTAGCCGCTATCATTTCGGTGGGTCATAGTTGCATCCACACCTTGCCGATTAACCTAGATCTGAGTCACTAAGATAAACTTCAAGTCAAAGTAAATCAAAACCCATTTCATTTGTTTGCTTCTGAGTTGACTCGACAAGTCTTCGCTGAGTTTATTGAACGTAGGAGCCAAGTACTAACCATCTTCCTTGATGTTTTGATTGGGTCATGGTCGCATGTTTATTGACTAGATTTGACTCTATCAGATTTCAGTCGTGCTATCTAGCGGGCCATACAACTAGATTACTTGATCGAGGTAAGGACTCACCCTTTGAGCTTCTCACTTAAATTCATTAACCATGGATGATGCCTTAACCCTTTCTATTTAGTATCCCCTAAGTTACTTAATTTTTTATTACTTAACTTCTTACATGAATGTGTGAATAGGATAATATATTGCGCACCTAATTCCTGTGGTAGATAATGAACATCTCTTTAAATTATAACATGCATAAATGATTCGATGATAACATGTTATCCTTTATTGTATATATATTAATTAATTATATGCTACCACTTGCGCTTAAATGATGAATTGAATGGAACTTACCTTGGACTTATTATCCTGCGGTCCACATTTGCCTTACACGGCTTGAATCGCATATTTGCCCTTGTAGCTTGGATGGGTCATTGGTGCCCTTCTTGGCTTATTGGTTATATTTACACATCTTGTTGATTTTCGGGTCATTATGCGGAGTTCGTTATGATTTCCGGGTGGATCTGAAGTTCACTTGTCGATTTTCTAGCCATCTTGCGGAGTTCATACGATTTCTGAATGACGCCGAGGTTCCTATGTTGGTACTCTCTTCATCTTGCGGTGTTCAGTTGTATGGTGACTTCCAGGTGGAGCTGAAGTTCGTTTATCAATTTTCTACCCATCTTGCGGTGTTCACATATGATACAATTTTCAGGTGAAGCAAAGGGTTGTATGTCGATTGTCTCTTCATTTTGCGGAGTTCATTCGTACTATGATTTATGGGTGGAGCTGAAGTTCGTTTATCGATTTTTAGCCATCTTGCGGAGTTCACGTACAATGCGATTCCCAGGAGAAGCAGAGGTTTAAGGTTAATTTTCTATTCACCCTATGGATTTCGCTTGTACTATGATTTTCGGGTGGAGCTGAAGTTCATTTATCGATTTTCTAGCTATCTTGCGAAGTTCACGTACAATGTAATTTCGGGTGCAATAGAAGGTCGTGTGATTGATTGTTTGACTATCTCGACATATTCACTTATCTCACGATCGCTATTATATTTTGCTTATGATGAGATTCTGTTAATTGGCTTAATTTTTGAGTTTATGATCATGATTATGAAATACCCTGTTTAATATATTCATTTTCATAACTTGCTATTTATAATAGATTATGAATGATGAGTGCGCAATCTTAGAAGGTGCTCCTCACTGTGATAGCCATTAATGCCATCAAACCGTAACAGTTCATGTATGTATAGAGCGAGCCGATGCTGTTCATTGGGTTGCTAGAGCAGATCGAGTAGCTGAGGAGCTAGACGGAGTCCCTGCGGCCCATATTGAGCTCCACCACTAGTTGATAGATTCTTGTTTTTGTTTATATGAACTTTGTTATTTGGGATTGTATAAGTCCTGTATGGGCGCCACATTTGGAAATTTGGTGATGATCAGATTATTTTTATTCAACACATGGTTTATTCTATCTACGTTGTTATTAACTCTGATTAATGACAAGTGGTTCAAATTTACACTGAGTTTTATAGGCTAACACTTGGGTTTTTGGAGAACGAGTTATATACTCGGGTTTAAAAAACTGGGGCATTACAAGGTCACACGTTTCTAAAATTCCATGATTAAAACAAGAATGCTTCAAGTTGGGGATCTAGTCCTCCAGAGAACCTTCCTGAACACCAAGGAACCTGGCTTGGGAACTTTAGGACCGAATTGGGAAGGACCCTACGTGGTGATAAGTATGAGCCGACCAGGATCATATCAACTAAAGGATTTGGAAGGTCGACTCCTGCCGCACCCATAGAATGCTAAGCATCCCAAAATCTATTACGTATAGGGGCGAACCTGCCCCAAGCGCGAAATCTACTCTCCTACTATTTTTATTCAAGCACAAAAAGTTTGCTTCCTACTTCGATATCAATAAAATCCCCAAGTCGGGACAATTTTGTTTTTTTACTTCAATATCTATGAACGGACCATCTACTAAAAGTCTACTAAGGGCTTCCCACAATACATGGGAAGAACGACTTTAATTAATGGACCGACCCTTTAAGAAGAAGTCAGACCTTGTAGTATCGACATTACTCAAGTGACGCGATTCGCGTATTCGATCTATGGAAAACTACTTGGACGTCGCGACCTGAAAAGGTTAAACCAACCTTCTTACTCAGAAAAATCGTACAAGCAAACAGGATGGCAAAATTTGTCTTTGCATTAACAAAGCTCCGAAGAGCACAGTACAAAAAAAAATTATTACAACGGTAAGAGGGAAAGCAAAAGCCGCAAAGCCGCGGGAGGCTACTCGGAAGGCACGTCCTCCGGGGGCTCCTCGGAGTCGGAGTCGGAGTCAGCCTCCTCAATGGACAAGAAGTCAAGCTCGGGATGTGCTCCCTTCACATCCTCGAGGTCAGAGTATAGAGTCAGGAGTGCTATATCTTCCATGAAAGAATCGATCATGTTAATGTTGTGGGTATCGTCATCATCCTCTGGCTGTTTGTTCATGTTGAAAGAGATGTTGAGCTCCAATGTCATATTTTCAAAAGGTAAATTCATAATTTCATTCCTACAATTAATGATGACATTTGATAAAGTAAGGAATATGCAACCAAGAATGATGGTAATTTGAGTGCATACTGTAAGTGTTATATTGTATAAAGCACACCTCTATTTGTCAAATTTCGTTTAGACAAAACAGCTTATGAAGTGGTCCGTCTAATGTGGATCAAGATGGAAAGTTCAAGACTCTATTTTAAGTTAAGTAGTGGATCAAGATGGAAAGTTCAAGTCAAGTAGTAGATAGAGATGGAAAGTTCAATAATTTCAAGATGATTGAGTTCAAGTTCTACTAAAGATCTAGTAGAAAATCAAGCTCCATCTTCAACTACAAGCTCTATTGAAGAATCAAGTAGAAGAACAAGTTCCATACAGTTCAAGCATCCCATCTACTTCAAAGTTCAATCATTTCAGGTATAACAGACCCTAGAAAGGCCTTAGGCTTAGGTTATTTCAAAACATAAACTTAAATGGTTTCTATACTTATGTTAGGATAAAGTTCGACTAGTCTAGGCTAAGGTTCAACTAGTCTAACCTGTAGTTCGACCAGTCTAAGGAATCTTCGGCCAGTCCTAGTTTAAATTACAAAAAAATGAATTTTTCCATTACTTCTTCGACCAGTCGAAGAAGGGCCTTCGACCGGTCGAGGGTTCCTCGACTCGAAGTCCAGCGACTGAATCAGTTCGAATTTTTGTCACCCTCGACCAGTCGAACAGGGCCCTCGACCAGTCAAGCAGGGCCTTCGACCAGTCAAAGTTTTGTTTTATTATATCGCACTCAAATTTGAAAATCTATTGGAATAAAATCCAGTTTTTAGACGAGTTGAAGAATGTCTTAGACGAGTCGAAGCAACAACTTTTCTGCCTATAAATAGAGGACTTCTCTCAATCCGAAAATACAATTCAAGTACATTAAATCCATCATTGAGAGAGATAGAAGCCCCTATTATACTTAAGCTATTGCACGGTATTTATAAATTTTTAAATAGCTTATTTGTTTTAATTCTTAGATCTCTTATTCTTTTAATTTCATTTTATAAAGAGAATAGATACTCTTCTTTGAGATATTGAGGAATTCAAATAAGTAGCCTTTGGTTTGAATCTATTTAAAATCAATCTAGAACCTTGAACCCTTGTCTATATGACTGAACATTGAATAATTTACGACAAGAGAAGCGGTTCTACGACTACATCGACTAAGACATCTTCAAAGGTGAAGATAAGTATATTTTATTTTTTGTATTTTGGTTTTATTGAGATAGCCAGAAAATCTCATTTGTTGATTTGTCTGAGATAGCCAGAAAATTCTTAAAGAAAGGTTTTTTTTTTTGTGATAGACCTTTAAAATCACAACTGTATCAGGTTTTAAGGTAACCTTGGGAAAACCTTGTTTATAGTGAAAGTTAATATCACCTGGACAGTGATTATTGGGAGTGGAGTAGGTGTGACTGTTTGAGAACAGTTGTTGTATACATCAAACCACTATAATTCTTAATGTTGTGGTGAATGTTTACTTTTTGCATTTGTGGAGAATATTTGTAATTTTATTTATGCAAAATTGGTGAATGTTTGTAATAGATAGCTTTATTTTCTCTTGCTTGGTTTGAGATCTTGATTCTTACAAACATTCGTGAAATAAAGTTATCCTACCTAAACTTCGTTTTTGAGTGTAGTTGTCCTACGAACTAGTTTGAATCAATTTTTCAATACTAGTGCGATTGGGATTTCTGATTTATTTATTATTTTAGCACTTTAATTTTTATTTGGCAAAATCCTATTCACCCTACCTCTAAGACTTCTTAAGCTCGCCTTTTCACTTACATCTATGATGGGTTGAGTATCCAGGATAGTAGAATTTATCAACTTGGACCAACACATCCTCAATCATCCCTCTCGGTATACGAACTCAGCGATCGGCAAATAGTAATGTGGTCCGTGTGAGTTTTAATTTACCTAGACCCAATTGTTGGTAAACCAAGTAAGGGATCAGATTTACACTTGCCCCTAAGTCAAGAAGTGCGTGCTCAATCCGGTAGTTCCCAATTACACAAGTGATGGTTGGGCTACCGGGATCTTTATATTTTTGTAGCACATCTTGCTTGAGGATGGCATTCACTTTTTCTATCAAAAAGATTTTCTTTTGTATTTTTTGCCATCTTTTGGTCCTACATAAATCTTTCAGAAATTTAGCATATGAAGGGATTTGTTTAACGACATCCAGTATAGGGATGTTGACCTACTTGCTTAAGCAACTCTAGAATATCCTGAGAGTTAGAGATAGGTTTTGGTGTAATCAACTGTTGAGGGAATGATGCAATCGGCTTACTTTGATGTTCCAGTTCTAACCCATGTGGAGCATTGTTAGGTTTATTATTCTCATCTATTTTTGGGTCTTTAGGCTTTTCAGCCCTCACCGGAGTAGATTTGTCAATTGTCTTCCCACTCCTAAGAGTGGTGATAGACTTAGCCTGCTCCATCTGTTTTGAAGAGCTTGGGTCACTAATTTCATATTGCTATTTTGGAGATAGGGTGAGCCGAAAGGATCCCTTTCTCGCCAATCAAATTTTTTGTTTCAAGCCCTTGTATGGCCTTTGTAAGGTCTTGAAAGGCTTGTAGTATACCTTGATTAAAAAGCTCTTGGTTTTGTATATGTTTTAAGACCGGATCCTTTTGAGGTTTTCTTTTACTCAGAAATTGGTTAAGGATCCCTTGAGGAGTAGCCGTTTGTCCATTCCTTCAACTGAAGTTTGGATGGTTCCTCCAGCTTGAGTTATATGTATTCGAGATGGGTCCACTGAAAGGTTTTTTATAGTTGTTTACAACATTTGATTACTCATTCAATATCTCTTGAAAAGCAAGAATTGTTGGGCAATTCTCAGTTGTATGTATGTTACAAACACAAATACCATAAACAACTTCCACAGTCTTTTCGGGTTCTACCTTCTTAAGTTCCATGGTTTCGACTTTTCTTGTGAGTTAGGCCACTCTTTCATTTATATCATCTTCCTCTTTTAGAACATAAATTCTTCCCCTTTCCTTTAATTGAGTAGGCTTAGAAGTGGTAATTCTTGAAGAGGTATCCCATGATTGCGCGTTTTCAGCAAGTTTATCAAAATAATCCCACGCATCATCGGCTTTCTTATTTATGAATTCCCCATTACACATCATTTCCACAAATCGGCGCATGGGTGAGGTCAATCCCTCATAGAAAAAGCTTGTTATACACCATGCTTTGTAGCCATGTTGTCGACATGAATTTATGAGATCCTTAACTTGCTCCCAACATTGGAAGAAGGTCTCATCCTCTTTTTGCTCAAAATTCATGATTGCTTTCCTTAAGGTATTCGTTTTATGATATGGAGAACATTTTAAGGAACTCCCTTGTCATCTCAGCCTATATGCCAATGAACCTTGGTCTTAAGGAATGTAACCACGACTTAGTCTTTTCTTTCAAAAAGAAGGTAAACAATTTCAGCCTAACTGTGTCCTTGAATATGTTTGGGAAGTGTAATGTAGATATTATTTCATCAAACTCTTTCATATGCAAGTATGGACTTTCAGATTTTAGTCCATAAAATTTAGGGAGGAGTTGAATTACCATTGGTTTACTATCCATAATTCCTACATTCAATGGAAATATCATTCAGGAAGGTGTTCTCACCCCCTCCAGCTGTAAATAATCTCATAGAGTACGAGGCAGGGGTGCATTATGCACCTCGTTTTCATCTTGGGCTTCCACAATTGGGTGTTGAGGTTGATGTACAGCCATAACTTATACTGACTCAGAGGATCTCAAGTGATGTCTGATTCAAAAATGGATACGCAACCCTTCGACTAATCCTCCTTCACTTAAGAGACGTCGAGTGTTGTCATGAACCCACTTGGGCATGAAACACCCTCAGCTCTCATGTAACTAAACAATTAAACTTAAAAAGAAAACTAGAAAAACTAAAGCAAATAAGAGTTCTAAAAAAGATAAGAGAGAGGGTTGGAACAAAATTACCGAATAAGAGTTGTTATGTTAGGATCCTACAAAATAGAAAACAATGTTAGTTTTCTAAAAACAATTTCAAAAAAAATCCTAACCTAAAAGCATAACAGAAAAATAAACCTTAATCTCAACCTAATTCTAATACCAATTAATTCCAGAAAAACGTAGTCGTAGCCCCGGCAACGATGCTAAAAATTTGTTCACAACACCAAGTGTAGGGTCGCGATATAGTAATAACTCGGTAAGATCGAGGTTGAATCCATAGGGACTAAACCCCTACATTTTCTAAAAATAACTAAAAGTAGAAGAAGATCTAAATTGAAATCTAAATCATTGAGAATAATGGTGAATAATGTTGATTAAAACTTACGAATTTAAAGGTGGGAACTAGGGTACCAAGGATCCACTTGTAGCTATCAAGATGCTGCCTTACCTGATTCAAGGAACACAATTGGAATTGGAGTCCTATCCTATCTAATTGGAAGATAAAGCATTTTAAATCAAATATGAACTTTTCATTGACCTAATTCTCAATGAAGGAGAATTGTGATGATTAGAAGGGATTTCATCACCCTACCATGCCCAGGAGATGATGACAAACAACGGGATTTATCAATCTCAATATCTCAAAACAGGAAAAGAAGATATCTAAAACTATCACAACATCTATTGTAATTTGAGTCATAATAAATCATAAAAAACTGAAAATATTCCTTTAATATTAAACTAAAAATCAATGAAGTTCAATAAGAACAAAAATCAAAGGAAAATAAACATCCAAACACGCTACAAGCTTCACCTCTTAGCCCTAGCTAAGAGGTTTAACCAACCATAAACATGATTAAAACCAAATATCCTAAACAAAGCATGAAAAATAAACTAGATTGGATATTTAGACGCAGATTATGCTGGCTGCGTTGATACTAAGAAATTCACCTCAGGCTACATCTTCATGATGGTTAAAGGAGCAGTGTCTTAGAAAAGCATGAAACAGTCAACTACAACCTCATCTGCCATACAAGCTGAATTCATTGCTTGTCATAAGACATCTAATCAGGCATTATGGTTACATCGTTTCTTCTCAGGTTTACGGGTACTAGAGCATATCCCGAAACCATTAAGAATATTTTGTGATAATTCAACCTTGATTTCCTTTTCTAGCAACAACAAACATTCATCAAGGTTAAGACACATCAACATCAAATATCTTGTTATAAAGGAAAGTGTTTATAATCGTCAAATGTCTGTGGAGTTCATCGACATTAAACAGATGATTGCAGATCCACTCAAAGGACTCCCTATCATGCCATTTCAGGAGCACATAACATCCATGAGAGTCATTGATCTTACAAATGTTGATTTTCATAGACATTCTAGAGATCTCATTTGATAAAGTTTTGATGATTTTGATATAAAGTTTATTTTTACTTCTTCCTAAGTATGCACAATTTAATTTTGAGTAAGTAGAACTACAATTGTGTCTCATCGGAAAATTTTTTAAAGCTTTAGGACCTCTTAAGGATAGACACACATTATTACACTACGTGTGTAATCCTTATACCACATTTTCTAGTTTTTTATCTCTGTCGTTAAGATTGATAGTATTTGTGACAGCGTTTAGCCTCACTTCGCTTAAATTAAATGTTGTGATGACTACCGCGATTCGAAGCTAACAGTCTTAATGAATCAGATTGAATAACATTACCCGTATTACCTTATAATTGCGTTGGTTAACTATTTGGATGTTTTCTCAAAATTGAAACAAATTTTTAAAAGTATTTTTCAAAAGATTAATCATTGACATTGATCAATGTGGCCCAAGTGGGAGAATGTAAGATCTCTATAAGGTGGGCCTCATCGATCAACGGTCTGGATTGTCCTAAAGGTTAGACAATGTAATCGGGTAAACCAGTGGGCCCCACTGCATTGTGATACTTCCAGAACGTCTGCGTAAGGGGTGGAATGCTATAGTTGTGATATGCACACAACTATTTGAGTGCTACTAGGATTTTAATGCGTGTGGAGCCGTGGGAAGAGAGTTTTGATGGGTTTCAAACTCTTCTCCCCTATGATCTATATAATAAGGTTGGGTCCCCGATCCTACACAACAACAGAAGCTCAAATCCCATCGATTCTTCTATATACGGGTGTAAAGGAGAGAAAGATCCTGCTATTCTATTTCTTCAACTATGGCATCTCAGATAGGTATGTTGTCTTTTTTCCTTTGATCACCATATACTATGCACAACAAAGTCCTTCGACAATTTCCGCATATAAGAAATACTAACATTGGATAGAACTCATTAATGGCCACGTGCCTTAAAGTGATCACACCAACTGGATGGATGGTAAAGATGTAATATATACATCATGATGAGGCCCACAAAACTTTTATCTTCTTTCATTACCAAGAACCATGCATAACATTGAACAGGGAGCCGCTAAATACACCACCTTTGCCTAACAAGTGAAATGAATGCGTATGATTGTTGTGCTCACTTGGAGAGGGTGAAGTATCAGATATTTCTAAAGGCATGCTATCAGATAAGCTTCCTTGACCAACATTGTAAGTAAAGAAAACGTCAGTAGTATCGTTCGTATTAATATGGGGCTAAGGGGTTGTTTGACACCATGAATTTGAGGGGATTTGAGGTGACTTCAGATCCCTAGTTATTTGATAACATAAAGTAATGGGGGTTTTAAATCCCCTCAAAGAGGGAGTTTGAATTATACCTAAAATTGTTTCAATAGTTGCACGTGTAACATGTGTGTCACTATACTATTATTCTATCGGGCACATGACCCATAAATGATTAAAAAAAAAGATTATCAATTGCATCACTATAATTACTTTAATATGATGATCAGCACCGTCCAAACATTGTCTATGTAAATTAATGGCTAAAAATCGTTGGTTAGTTACTTAGACATGATCTTGTGCTCGTGGCCCATCCAAGACTTGGAATTTCATCATTTTGGGACAAAGCATATATTTCAATCGGCTTATTACAACCATTGTGTCAAACATTATATATGCCACTAATCAGAGATATTAAAGTTGATTTAATAATTAAATTCATGTAAATATACAATATTCCATGCATATTTACTTTTGCATTAAAGTTGATTCCAATCCCGGGTGCCAAACATAATAGGAGGATTTCAAATCCAGGGGTTCCAAGTGCATACTCCCCAACAGTCCCTTAGAACTGTTGGGCTCTTTTACATGTGCGTGTACATACACCACCGAGGTCGCTGGTGTGCAGTACAACAGCTAATCCACGTCCGATGATGCACGTACCCTGAATTCGAACGGTTATTTATTTGGAAACGGATTGGCTACTCCCCTTGCCACCAGCCTTGTAGCTGGTGGTCAGTGCTCTATGGGCCCCTCCATTATGTATGCCTTTCATCCATTCCGTTCATCCATTTTTACAAATCATTTTAGGGCTTGATCCCAAAAATCAGAGGGATATAAATCTCAGGTGGACCACACCACAAGAAAACAATAATGATTGGATATCTACCATTAAAATCCTGCTGAGGCCCACTGTACTGTTTATTTGAAATCCAATCTGTTTATTTGGTCATACAGGCCCAGATGAAGTGAAAAAACAAAGATCAGCTTGATCCAAAACTTTTATGGCCTCCAAAAGGTTTTTAATGATCAACGCTAATTGAACACTGTTTCCTATAGTGTGGTTCACTTGAGATTGAGATATACTAATTTTTGGTCTCATACCATAAAATGATATGAAAAAAATAAATGGATGACATGAATGAATCACATACATAATGGTAGGATCCACGGAGTACCGGCCACTAGCTGTTAGCTGGTGGCAGGGCGAATAGCCAAGCCGTTTCCTATTTATATTACCTAAAACGAGGCAACAATGGGGATGTACCCCTCGGCAAAGAGTAGGGATCCTCTGTTATCGGGTCAACAGGATTTTCCTGTTACCCTAGTGGTTTGGCGTCCGAAGCTTTTTTATTTATTTATTTATTTAATTTTTTCAGTGAGTGTTGACGTGGACCAATGAATTTTAGGGTATTAGGAATTCTCTGTTGACCGGGTAACAGAGGATCCGGACTCCTCGGCAAATGGTCATGCCGAAAGCTGATTGGCTGGTGTACCACACACCAGCTATATAGCTGCTGTACGTATGTGTCGTGTGAAGATGAGCAGGCTCCTCGAGCTCCAAGTCATAGGGACGGTTCAAAGGAGATCAAAGTTACATAGCCTACCGTGATGTATTAATTATATATATACTGTTTATGTATTTTTAGAGATCATTTTAGAGCATTATTCAAAAAATGAATTATATCCAACAGATTATATGGACCACACTGTAAATAGCAGTGGTTACAATGATTTTCACCGTTAAATAATTTGTAAGGCCCGCCGTAATGTTTATTTTCCATCAATCGCTTCAAAGGTCACCAAGACTTGAATGAAGATGAAAAACTAATTTCTCCAAAACGTCCAATGGTAGACATTCAATCCCTCTACTTTTTTTTTTTTTTTTTTTGCAGCGTGGTCCACTTGATAGTTGGATCTGGCTTCTTCTTCATCTCAAGCCTTAAAGACGAGCTCGTCAAATGGTTGGACGGTTTGGATATAACAAATACCTCTTGACCTTACCCACAAAACTTGCTATGTTGCCGGCGTGAGGTACACCTGCCAATCCTCTTCCCCGCATTACTACGCGGAGTCGGGTGTCTCCGTATTCTGACTGTAATCCCTATAAAAGCTCCGTTGTTTTGTCGGAGAGAGCTTTGAAGCTCGATACAGAATTTCTGCAATGGTGGAAAATGCTGAAGTCCCCAAATCATCAGACGAGAATCCCAAGCAGTCTCAGGTGCGGAATCTTTAGATGTCTCCCTTTCATGTTTTCATTTCGCTACGTTTTTTCTTCCCTTTCTCCTCTCAAATAATCGATTTCAAGGGTTAGGGTTCCCTTCCCTTTTTATTAGTTTCTACTTTTCTTGGAATTGATGGATGTATTTGTAATTTCGGGTATCGAATTCTTTGAGAAAATGGATTTCTAGTGCTGTTAGTCCGTTCTTCGGGTTTTTATTCAGCACTTGATTTTAATTTTAATGAATTAGGGCTGGATTCGTAAATTCTTGATTTCCTCCTCTGCGTGGAAACTTGGATTTTGGAGCTAGAGTGTGGTGTGAATTGGCTACAATGTTAAGGGAGCAGTATCAACACACCAACTGTATCAGTGTATTCAATCCAGACAGTCCAAATCATGGTTTAATTGTGAATTGGAGCATAGCTTGAAAATAATTTTGGTTGGAAGGATGTTAACATCAGATTTCGCCTGTATCAGTGTATTCAATCCCCATTACTATCAGAGGTGAGGTTTGCCCAATCAGTGCGACTTCTGGACCGAGTTCCATCCAATGTTGGACCCTTGATTTGCATGGTCTGGATTGATATACATGTATGCTTCATGTCCTTTGGATGGGTTGCCAATTGCTGCCACTCCCTTATGTGTTGCGGGCCTTCTTGTTCTTTTAGTCCCTGCACTTAGTGGATGATTGCTACTTGCTTGTTGCTACCACTCTCTTGTAGTGTAGCAGACGCTTTAGTCTGCCTATTGCATTTTTCTGTTTCTTCAGCAAACTGTAGGCAATCTTTCGTTTGTTTCACTTGATGAAATGTGTTTTAGAGATATGGTTTTTTTTTTTTTTTTACAAGGGCAAACGTACAATGCTTTGCAGAACCAGCATGTATGAATTTCTGGAAACAGCTAGGGTTCCTGGTACAGATTTTTGGGAACCACATATGAAAACCCAACATGGGTTTCCTGTTAACTATCGTACAAACGATTGAAATACCTGTTCGAGTGTTCTCTTGCCTCTGTTTTCAAATTCCTACATTTCATTTCCTTGGGTGACAAAAACTACAATGAGATATAAGACAGGTGTTAGAAATTTTCATTTCTTTATTTCATATGTGCAAATGATTAGTGTTTTCTCTCATCTATTAACTGTAAAAGATGGGTGGACTTGTTATTCAGGCACCCACCTTTTCTGGTTTTCCAGCTTTTCCGAATGCTGAATTCCAGCTGCTTCCAATCATGTACCCTACGCTCGTGCCGGGGTATATCCCTTTGCAAAATCAGGAACAGAATAGCCGTGGTGGAGGAATTTATGCTGTTCCTGTTCTTCCTTTTATGGGGCCGATGGCTGGACTTCCTTCTAACACCCTTATCCCTCTCACCTACAATGTCCCCACGTAAGTGTTTTCCAAGTTTTCTTATGGAGTTGCTTGTGACTTACTGGTCTTATCTTGTGAATTTTCCTTTATTATGGATTGATCATTTGGCTGTCTACCCGTCATATTATTTATTTGTCTAGCGATCATATGGAAACAAGGGTTTAAAATTGTGTCTATGCAACACTCACCATTAACAATGCCTGATGTGATAAATTGTGATAATCAACATGTTATGATCTGAAACAAGTTAATTTTGGGATTTTTTGAGGATTATGTACCTCATAATGACACTTCTATAGTTGAAAATGACTAGGAAGAAATTGAATGTCTTCATTATGATCCCTCTAGTGTGGATAGTTGATGTATTTTTGCTTAAAAGGCTTAGTGGTTAACAAATTATTGATACTTTTCCTTTGCTGCCTATTTGCCGTGTAACTCTGGGGTATTCTTTTATACTTCACATTTGTCTGCTGGGCAGTTTGGACAATCAAGTTTTTGCTATCATCATCCTCATCTTACTCCTCTTGGTTCCATTGCTTTTAAATGCTTACTTTTCATTTTCATTTTCAGGCTCATTTGAAAGAAAAGCACTAGACAATTTTCATGGGTTTTCCCCCACTTCCACATTGGGTTTTTAGTGGAACCCTTTGTTTGATGTGGGATGTGGCTTGGCCCTCCCCTCTTGAAAACTTGGTCCTGACATCATTGCCCATCAGTAGCTGGACTTCATAGTTTGTGAAAAGTAGGGAGAGAGAGTGGCTCAATGGGTATTTAGTCTCCTCCACTTGTAGAGTGGCTAGCATAAGTCAATCACTGGAGCCTGGAATATTCTTCAAGTATGTGTGAAAATGAGTTCATATCATCATTTGCATCTGATGCAGGACGGTCTAAACTAGAATGCATGTGTGAGCACAAAAATTATCCAACGAAATAAACTAAGCAAATCAATTGAAATATTCAACATTCCACATCATAGTAAAGATAATAACAAAGGAAACATGCAATGGTTGCAGACCATCATCACAATCCTACGGTACTGTATTCAAATCATGTGTGGATTGAATTCGGCGAGGGATGGGACCTCTTGATCTTGCATGGTTTTAATCCAACAATCAATGCAGCTTCTTTAGTCCACGAAATTAAAAGATTTCTGGAATAGGGACAACTGGAAAATCTGAGAGAGGATTGTGATCAATTCTCAGATTTTCAGAGTCAATAGCAATCAAAGAATACTAGGCATAGAAAGAGAAGAAGGTTGGAGGGCTAGAAATAGAATTTATAAGAAGAGGAGATTAGGGGAAGAGAAGAAATTACCACATAGAGAAAAGGGAAGGAGGCACTAAGCTTTCATTAAAAAAAAAAAAACATCATTAGATTTAGGATAGAAAACACCATATTTATAAAATTCTGATTTAAAAGAAAATGACTAAACTACACCTATAACAAAGAAAAAAACGCGCAAAACAAAGCTTTCTAAAAAAAATAAAAAATAAAAAAATCCCGTGTAATAGATCAATCTTCAAACTCATCCTACATGTGTGTCCTCCTAATGTGGGGCCTTCAATTAATCCAGGGACATGTGTACGGTCTTCAAAAATCTTCCTTGGTTGTGCCCCGAACCATCATCGAGCCATAAAGATGTATTCGTCGGCTGCCTTCGTCTTTGATAAACTTTGAAGGGTCTAATGTCCTCATCAACATCTTTGCGTGCATTTTAGATGATGGGAAGCAAGTGGCGAGAGGTAAGGAAAAGGGTGAAAAACCTATGCTCCTGAAAATCAGTATCGACAGGTGTATCAGCCTGGCAAAAAAAAAAATGATACGATATGGCAGCGTATTTCGGTATTCAGCCTGTATCGGACATGATTTTTTTTTTTTTTTTTTTTTTTTTTTTTTTAACAAAAAAAATTTAAAAATAGAAAAAAATGAGATATCCAAGAACCTATCATATATTTGTGTTTTAACCATGCATTCAATGGTGTATCAAAACATTCTTTGGGAAAGAATGCTTTATGTCGGGTTGACCTACTATAAGTTGGGATGTTGATTTTTGGCTATAAATTGTTGATATATGTCGTAAATAAACATCATATATTGCTAGTATGAATATCTATCAACAATTGGGCTATGAAATGATTCAAATTATAATAATAAACCTGTAAACACTTGTAATTGTTGAAGATTAAGTCTTAAGTGTTTTACCTTGTCAATACCAAAGGGATTGTCAGGCCTTCTCAGCATCATCATCATCATCATCATCATCATCATCATCATCATCTGTGTTGCCGTATTGTCTATATCCATATCGACAATATTAATGGTAGCTGGATATGTAGCCATATGTCTCATAACCAATTGACGACTGTGGTGGTGGTTGTAGTTGCTTGGAATAATCCCCGTATTGATCATATGCGTATGGTTCTGTGGAGTTAAGTCATGGAGACTATAGGATTGGATAGGTAGGCATACGCATAGGCTCCAATGACATCTTGGTAGTCAACATCGTTGTCGACATAATCATAATAGACATGTGTCTTCTGACTACTACTATTCCCACTATCACCGTGATGTCCTTGAGTCTGACTAGGCGCTTCAGAATCATCTCCATAGTCGGTACTATGCTTTTTACACAATTTTGACTGGACTAGAGAGGCTTGGGTTGGGTGCGATGTCATGCGGATAGGGATAGGTGCTAGGCACTACCGTGACACTGTCTTAGTCTTACTAGCCCCACCAATAGGTACATGTCCACCAATACTACTTCCATGATCATCATAGTCTCCACCGGGATCACCTATTTTCACCGCTATCGCTATCAGTCTCAATTGCACAAGCACTATAGTTCCATCCTTTGTTAATATCTTCAATAATCATCTTTGGACGACTCGGAGGCTGAGCTATTTCTATAACGAGATACGGGAATCTAAGCTCCACAATTTCGGCTATCTTTTTTTCTCTCCATTTGTTCAAGCCATGGGAGAAAATCGTTTTTAGCAAAAATATAGTCCGAATTTATTGAATAATACTGTGATTGGTTATCAGCTTGTCATCTTGATTTTATATATATATATATATATATATATATATATATATATATATATATATATATAAAAACTGCAGCCTCACGTTGTAGTAAATAAATACATTTCTCTCCATTTTTATCTGCTTTAATTGATTTTGTATCTTCGTATGGATGTGGGAGAAAGTACTCCAATTTCTCTTACAACTAACGGATGATGTTAACTCAAAATTTTGATTGCACTTTCCCCATAATTGACTCACCATTGGGCTTGATTGATAACAAATGAATATATCAATTTATTAAATTAGTAAAGATATATATGTTTGGTCTAAATTTTATAATTAGCTTAAGCTTATCCTAAATCTTACATAATATTCCTTATATTTGGATTAGTTTTTTGTATAACAGCTTGTGAAAGTGGATCTCCAAGGCTACCTATTGCCAATGCATACATCTCCACCTGTGAATGATCAAGTTATAAGTAATTCAAGTCTACATATGTGACATTTGTAATGCATTTCAAAATAGAAAACCTAATTTTAAATTGTGGTTTACTTCATTAATGGCATTAACTTGCTGATTAATGTATGGTTCTAGCTTCTTAATAACAATTTTCAAACTGATAGTAACTTCATTATCCTTTTCATATGTAAGTGCGTATTGGAATAAAGGGTTTAAGAAGTAGTGTACAACCCTTAAAGGAGAGAACATATCAATATATTATACTATATGTTTAATAAAAGTAATTCATAAGTCGTACTTTTAGTATGAACTAAGGAATTACTAAATAACTATAACTTCTTTTACCTGTTGCATGGAGATCATGGTGAAGCTATTCATTCCATTCCAACATTTAGCTATTAACTTCCAATAATTCTTGTATGGCTCATTTGACATCTCTACTCCAATTCAATAAGAACTTTTTCAACAAGAGCTATTCCAATAAGCTTTTTTTTTTTTTTTTTTGGTTCTAGCTCATGTTTTAAATAAGCTCTCCAAAAAAAGCTCTTTTGAAATAAGCACATTTGGTAAAACTTTCAAATAAGAGTTTTTTAAAAAAGGGTAATTGATGCCATTTTTAAAGATTACAACAACTCTATTATAAGAGCAATCCAGATGGTTGTTTTGGTGGATCTCACCATAGATGAACCATGCCCCAAATGACAAAAGAATGGATGGCTACAATCTTCATATTTTAAGACATTTGGGCCATCCATCATGTTGTACATTAGAGGTGGATCATCCATCATATGGAGCCCACCTTTGCTGTGGACTGTCCATTGTGTGAGCCAAACCTTCAAAGTGGGCTGTCCATCATGTAAGACCTGTCTTGGATGTGGACCATTCATCATTAGGGGTCCACCTTGATGTAGGTCATCCATCACATGGGGCCCATCATCAATGCTAATTGTCCTTTATGTGAGGCCCCTCAATGTCCACTATCCATCACCCATCACGTGGAGTCCACATTTGATGTGTCCATAGTGTGGGCCCTACCTTTGAAGTGGATTGTCCATCATGTGGGGTCCACTTTTGATATCCACTATTCATCATGTGAGGCGCACCTTCTATGTGGATCATCTATCATGTGGCCCACTTTGGTATGGGTCATCCATCATGGAGACCTTGGATGTGGATCGTCCATTAAGTGGGACTCACTTGATGTGGATCATCCATTACGAGGGGCCTCCCTTTGATGTGGGGCATCTATCATGTGATGCCCACTCCATCAATTATGTGGGCCCACCTTGATTTGGACCATTCATTGTGTGGGACCTCACCTTCAATATAGGTCGTTCATCATGTGGGTCCACCTTCAATGACCATTATCCATCATGTGGGTCCCACCTTTGATGTGGATTGCCCATCAAATGGGGCCCACTTGATGTGGATGTTCTGTCATGCTGGGCCACACTTTGATGCGGGCCATCCATCATGTGGGGGCCCACCTTTGATGTAAACTGTTCATTATGTGGGCCCACCTTGCTGTGAACCATACATCACGTGGGGCCCCACATTCAATATGGGTCATTCATCATGAGGGGCCCACCTTTGATATCCACCATCCATCATGTGGGTCCCACCTTTGTTGTCGATCGTCTACCATGTGGGGCCCAACCTTCAATATGGGTCATGTCAACCCTCCATCATGTGGTCCCACATTCAATGTCCACCATCCATCATGTGGGTCTCACCTTTGATGTGGATTGTCCATCAAGTAGGGTCTACTTGATGTGGATCGTCCATCATGTGGGCCACACCTTGATGCGGGTCATCCATCATGTCGGGCTCACCTTTGATGTGACCGTGCATTATTTGGTCCCACCTTTGATGTGGACATTTCATCATGTGGGGCCCCACCTTCAATATGGGGTGTTCATCGTGTGGGCCTACCTCGAAGAGATTGTAAAGAGAAGAGAAGAGGGCAAGATGAGAATTACTTGAAAAGTTTAAGGACAAACTTCTCCAAAAATTAGCAAAAAAATGTCTACCCGCTTAAGTCAAATAAGCTCTTTTTCAAAAAGTAACGTCTCCCCAACTTACAAAATCAGAGCTTATTTGCTACTTTCTAAACAAATAAGCCCCATGATTAGACTTTTACCAAATGGTCTAAAAGTTTTTTTTTTTTTTTTTAAATTATTTAGAAATAAGTCAATAAGCTCTTATTTGTAGAGATGCGAAACGCCCTCGTAGTGTTTATTATCAAGTCGAATGGATAACTTTGCTCTATCCATAGCCTTGTAAAGAGAGCCTCATCATCGACATTTTTACAGGTGAACTACTCATCTTCTTTCTATACTTATAGCTTAACCATTGCTGAGATGCAATAATCTTGTCAAGTGCCCCTTTATGATTATATAAATTCTCCATGGCTTTAAAATTTGTAATGAATCAAGTCGCCCCTAACCTCAACAACTCTTGCTTGCTTAAGAAATTATTCTTGAGGGCAATTATCCAATTGTGATTGTAAATATATGTTGTAATCAACCTTGTGATGCAAGGATGGACGTGATGAGGTCAATCATCGTCTCCCTCAAGGGGATAATTACTTCGAATCCTTGGAGCTTATCTGGACTCCTCGTAGAGATTCCTCGAATCCACGAGGGAAAATAGGAAAATAGAAATAAATTCTAATAAATTCGAAAGTAAATTTATTGATGATAAAAATGAATTTACAATCCTTTAAATAGTGATATCAAACATAGGAAGAAGTTTTATAATCAAACTCCAACTCAAACTCCCTAAAATACGTGACTTACTATAAATAGTAAACTTACTATTTATAGACGGTCATGATTTCTACTAGACTTCATGGTTTTTGGCCAAAAATAGTAAGTGTCCAATTTGGCCTAACCACATTATTCTCCTAATTTTTCTAAACCCTTTTCATGTTGGGCACGACTCCTAAAACTCAAAGGATCAAGAGTTATGATCGAACTAAAACTTATTATAAATAGTAAAAAAGAAATTAAGTCGATCTGATGGAATCTCGCAAATCCGGCATGGGCAACCTCGCGTTGCCAGGTTGGTTGGCTAAAGTAGGTTCTCCTACCCCAAAATCATATATTGTACGCCGAATAACTCATTCCGGTTTGCGAGATACGCCTGTTTTAGGGTTTTGACGGTCCTAATCACTTCCGCCTTCGATCGGGCCTTCCCCGGTCCATCTTGTCCATGAAAGTGTTCGCGACCCGCTCTACATCACCTTGCCTTCTCAATTAACTTTGATATTCTTATTCTTCTCAATATCCGTAGTTGGTTGTACAAGGCGACCAAAATAGATGCGGCCTTTTCTCCATTAGCAACTTTCCCGTTGCCTTATATGATGCTTCATTATTGTTGACATTCTGCACCACATTTCTCTTCCCAACTTCATCCACCATTCTCTCCATTTGGCTAAATATATGTCTAGCAATCTTCATTTCACTAGATGCATCAATAGCTCTAATGAATACATTACCTAGGTGGGAGTATACATGAAGTTTATTGTGCTCAATTTAGTTTGGCAAGTCCAACCATCGCACATGATTATGCATCCTCTACTCGCCCATATCCTTCTAAATGATTGTATATTAGTCCATACTTCATTGTATACTTCATTTGAATACTTTATGTTAATGTCATAAGAACTTGATGCTTTAATCTTAGGTCCTATATCTGTCGCTGCTTCCACAAGCGCCTAAAAATATGAGGAATCAACGATATGTGGAGGGATGCTATTATGTAAAAATAACTTTGTTGTTACCTTCTCAAGATTTTCTATAACTTGTTTTGATCACATTTGCTGTAATTTCTTTTGCTTGTTAGTGGCTTTCGTAAATATCGTCTCATCACAGTGCTTGCGGCTCTTCATCCTCATCTACATTATGAATATCAGACTGAGATGATTGTGTCTCTTGCCGTCGTGTGCTAAAGGCACGAGGTAAACCCCTAAAAAATCCTTTACTGCCGCCCCCCAAGAAAAAGAAAACCAAATTATGAATCTAACCAGTCCTCTTGAACGTTTGATGTCATGGGCATCCTCAAGAGTAGTTCATATACTTTCCCTCTTCTCTATTTTAATCTCCCTATCCGAGTCTTTCCTTAATTCAATCTCTTCAGTCCTCATCGACACCCTGCCCAAGAACATCAAACACCCCTGCTTGACATGCATTAAGGGTGACTTTTTTCTCCTTCTCCCTCGTCGCCTTTTTTTCCCTTTAATTACTTATAAGTTTTGTTCATCTGCTCCCTTAGGGACGCTTATACACTCAGAACTTGACTCTTTTGATGGGCTTAGTGTTGTTTTAAAGTTATGCCCTCTCTCATGCTCCTATTGCAGTATTTGCGCATAATTTGTTGTCTACTCCTCCTTATTCTTACCTCGTGCGGCTACCTTACACCTCTGTTTTCATTCCTGACCATTTTCCAGATGTCAAGTCATTTTGGGGGTGAGGCTGGATGAAAGGTTTGTCAACAACATTGCGTTGTCTCTTGGCTGTAAAGTTGGGTCTCTTTTGTCGCAATATCTGGGCCTTCCTCTATGCACTGGTCGATCTTCAAAAAACTTATGGGATCCATATTGATCATAATAGATTGTCAACTTGGAGAAGTAAATACTTCATCACTCAGCAGAAGAATCACCTTAATCAAATCAGCCATGGAGAATATGCTTGTCTACTTCACGTCCTCTTCTACTGTCTAGTTGTGTTGTCAATTGAATTGAAAAATCTGAAGGGATTTTCTATGGCAAGGCTGAGAGGAAAAAGCAAATATCATCTAGTTCAATAGAAGGATGCATGTGTGCCTAAAATACTGGGAGGGCTGGGAATCCAAACATTAAAACAGATGAACTCAACCTCGGCGCAGCCGGCTGATGGGAAGGATCCACCCAAACGTAGGCACATTCAATCTTAAGCACAAGAACACAAACAAATAGAGGAGAACAACTCAAGAGATTTGTTTAAATTTCAAGATGCCTCTACACTACTCATCTTAGGCCCTTATTTAGGCTTTTAAGACTTATATACAAGGAAAAAACGTAATGTCATTGACAACCAATGACTTATTACAAATATGGAAAATGGATTAAAGAGATAAGAATGCATTAAAAACGTTTGACTACTAGATTATTCTTAGCTAGCTAATTGATTTTGGTAGCTAACTACCTAAATAGGAGGCTTGAGCCTCCTTATTGACGGGCCAACCATTGTTAGTATGATGCCCATGATAAATGGAAAGATCTTCCACATTGAAAGTAGGACCGACAAGTAAATTTGGTGGGAGATCTAAAACATAAGCATTTTCACTGATCTTCTTTATGATTTTGAATGGTCCGGCATTGTGAGGATGGGGCTTCCTCGAGGTGTTGGGAGGCAACCGTTCAGGACGAATACGGGCCATAACCATGTCACCTTCCGCAAATTCAACATAACGGCATCTCGTATATGAATGCTGCTTACAGCTTTCATTACTTACGGTGATATTGCCTCAAACTTCATCATGCACTTGTTGCATATGGCGGATGAAGTCATCAACTTCTACGCTTGGTCTCGACTCTATGGGTAAAGGAATCAAATGGATTGGGAGATCCCGTCATGTACCAGTTATTGCCTTAAAAGGTAACATCCCAATTGACCTGTTGATTGAGTTATTATAAGCAAATTCAGCCATCGGTATTACTAGGTCCCATGTAGCTATATGATCGCGGACAAGACACCGTAGTAACTTGCCCAAGCTACGGTTTACCACTTCTGTCTTACAATTGGTTTGAGGGTGGTAGACACTAGAGAACTGAAGCTCGATTTTTGTCGTTGCCGAAAGAGTTTGCCAGAATTAACTCATGAACTTACTACCACGATCAGACACAATTGTCTTTGGAAGCTCATGAAGACGAACCTCTCGAAAGAATAATTGAGCAATCTTGAGAGCATTTGCTGTATTCGAGCATGGTATGAAATGAACCATCTTTGAAAATCAATCAACTACCACAAATATTGAATCAACTTTTTGAGTGGTCTTTGACAAACTCAGGATGAAGTCTATGTGGAGATCTTCCCATGGAGCATGTGGGATCGGCAATGGTTGATACAATTCACTGTTTTTCTTTAGACCCTTAGCGAGCTGGCAAACCCTGGAGAACTGGCAAATCTTAGCAACATTTGATTTTATACAAGGCCAAAAGTATCTATCTCCATTGTGTTGGTACGATCTCATCGATAAAGTTATCAATTGTGTTGGTGCGATCTCATCGACGACGACGACGACGATCTCATCGACAACGACCACATCGACGACGATCTCATCGACGACGACCGCATCGACGGCGACAGTTACATTGACGACGGCGCCTCCTCAGACGTCGACCTAGCTTTCTTTTTCTTCAATGGTGCTGAACTTTTCCCATGAGGGGGTACTTCAGGACAAAGGAAAGGCCATCGAGAGGAATGAGGATGATGACGACCACGAATGGAGGACTGTTCCTCCCCGCAACAAGATCAGACGACCGGGGACTGATGGACACAGGAAATACGCATCCTACCCGACTCTATTCGTTAAAGGTTACCCCCATGGATGGTTCCCTCTCAATTTGGAGAGGGTTTTTGGTCGCGCGGGAGCGGTGATGGATGTTGTGATGCCCAGGGATAAGGAGTCTGGGGCATATCGAGGCTTCGCTCTCATCCGCATGGGGAGTGAGGCGAAGCTGGCCAAAGCGGTCGCTATGCTGCATGGCGTGTCCTATGACGGGAGACCATTGCTGGTTCAGAGGGCTCGTTATGGCCCGGAGACCCTACCCACTTCTCATCCTCAGTCGCGATCTTTTCAGGGTGCTCCCAAACCTCTACCTCCTAAGGCTCTGATGACCGCTAAGGTCTTTAGACCTATTTCTACCTCCAAGGAATGCTCCTTCAAAGAAGCCCTTCTTCATGTCCCAAGGAGCCTTCCCCAACCGTAGCGTCGGATGACTCCAGGAAAAACATTCAAGACAACTGTTTCGACGATCAACCCGACTCTTCCGTAATTGTGGATCACGATATTTTTGAGAAGAAGCGTTCTGAGTTAGCAAAATCGGTGGTCATAATAACAACAGAAGGTGCTTCCATCCCAGTCGTTAAAGATTGGATTCGTCATTGCATTGGGATACAGCTTGGTTTATCTGAATTCAAGCCGTTGGGCAACGACGTCTTATGGGTTAAAATATGGCCAACGCTCAATTCAGACTTTCTTTCAATGGCAGATAGACTACTCCTAAATGGTCCGATCTCGAAAATCATGCCCTGGGAGGAATACTCCATTTTCGGTAAGGAGAATATTTGGATCCTTATTCGGGACATCCCTTTGGAATGCTGGTGCGATGATTTCCTCATCAAAGCGGCGTCGAAAGTGGGCTTCCTTTTGGAAATCGATCCGAAGACCTGTCTTGGGACGGAGCTGGGAGTCATTCGCGCCAGGGTGCGAAGGAGGAAGGACATCCCTTTCCCGGCGCATGTCTCTGTGATAGTCGACAACCGCACCATTTATCTTCCCGTTCAGAAAGACTCGCTGATTTTGTCGCTCCCTAGGTGGGGGGACGTTTGGAGGGCTAAGGAATCGGTAAACCAGCCATCGCTCCACATGCAACCATCAACATAGGAAGGAGGAGCACGTATTGCCTGCTCCAGCGGACCATCGGATCTGCGGCGTGTCACCTCGTCCTCAGCGATCGTACAGAAAGACAGCGTCTCGCCTTTTCAATAGACACATGGCGGACCCTTGTTTCCTTCGGCGTCTCATCTGGCTGATGAAATCTCTACAGTCGGCGCAAAGATATCTGCTTCCAATTGCCTCTCGACACGTGTCCTCGGAAGTACGCTGACCTCTCGAGACGCAGACCACCTCCTTCATTAGATGACCGTGATGCAAACACGTGGCGCTCCCTACCCTACCCCGCCGAAAGCTATTAACCAGGCAGTCAGACGTTCGTTGGATTCGTGACACGCGACTTCTGAAAGCGATATTTTTAACACGTGTCTAGCCTCGATGGATTTCGGATCCATTGATGCGGGTCCTTTTTCTACCCGAATTCGTTTCTCCCCGTCCAAACGGGGATCTCTGAAGGTATCTGATCCGGTACCTTTTAACCCTTCCTTTATCCCACACCCTTTATCTGGAACCAATAAAACATCCTTGCCGATCCATCCTTTACCATACCACCCCTCTTCACCCTCTCACATCCAACCTTTTCTTGCCCTGGGGGATGACACCTCTCCAGATGATTCCTTTGATAATCTGTTCTTGGACTCCTGCTCTTTTTCTTCCTTACCTTCATCCCCCATCAACTCCACGACGAATGACTGGGCTGATCTCGGCCCTCTCACTCTCTTCCAAGAGGAGCTCACTGCGGATGTCATCTCAGCCAAACCTCTCCAAATGTGCTCAGCCCTTCCTCCTCATCATCACGACGCTCAATCTTTGGTGCACCTGGATGGGAAGAGTAAAGAACAACGTTACAAGGAAATTCATGATAAGAGATGGATCAGAGACGTCGTTGGGAATGTCGGAAGATCGCTAGGCCTCTCTTTTGGCAACAGGGAAGAAGATTACACAGAGCTGTTTCAATTCATAGAGGACAGGGGACGTCCTCTCCCCCCGCAGAGAACTCTGGTTAAGCAAGTCTCTCGCTCCTCCAACAAAAGGGAACTTCTCCGCCTTCAGGATTCTCTTGTGATGGTCTCTGCATCATCGTCCAGACGCGGAAGAAAGGGTACTCAGGGCATATCGGTGCCTAAATGATTACTCTCTTGGAATGTTCGGGGAGTTGGCTCCAAACAAAAGAGGACCTAATAAAGAGTTCTATCTCAAGAAAGAATCCCGATGTTATCTGTCTTCAGGAAACGAGGGTCCCGACTTTTTTGCAGCGTCTTTTGAATTCGATATGGGGTGTCCAGGATGCCAACTTCGTTTCTCTTGACACCTCTGGGTCCTCGGGAGGTATCCTCATTGCTTGGAAGTCTTCCAAGTGGGATCTTCAGCTCTCCATGACTGGGATTTTCTCCAAAGCTGTTATTCTTCAAGATAAATTTTCTTCTTTTCGTGGAATTGTTATAGCTGTTTATGGCCCTAACGATGCTTCTCTCAAGTCCAATTTATGGGAGGAATTGACTTCCATTAGACAGTCTTTCTCAGGGCCTTGCTGCTTTGCGGGCGACTTCAACGTCATTCGCTATCCTCAGGAGCATTCTTGTTCTAAGAGATCAAGTCTTGCGATGCAATCCTTCTCTGAATGGATCTAAGCCCAGGAGCTGGTGGACTTACCTCTGTCTGGTGCTCATTTTACCTGGTCCAACGGGTGTAGATCTCAAATCCAGTCGAGATTAGACAGGTTTCTCATCTCCACCGATTGGCTCGATCGGTTTCCTGCTTCGATCCAGATTGCTCTGCCTAGAAGAACCTCAGATCACTGCCCCATCCTTTCAGAAATCAATGTCGACTGGGGCCCTAAACCCTTCAAATTCAACCCCGTGTGGCTCCGAATTTCAGGCTTCCATCAGATGGTTGTAGATTGGTGGTCCTCTTATGCTACTGATGGTTACGCCAGTCATATTCTATTGTGTAAGCTCTGTCTTCTGAAAGAGAATTTGAAAGTTTGGAACAAGGCAGTTCTTAGGAAGAGAGAAGGTGAAACTGAGGCTCTATTGGCTGAGCTCCAACAGATCGATTCTCGTGTGGACATCAACGACATTCCTCTGGATGTACTATCCCGTCGAATTCAAATCATCCAATCCATTTCTTCCAGAGCTCTCGAAGACGAAATTTCCTGGAAGGTGAAATCGAGAGCTTCTTGGATTGCTGAGGGCGATAAGAACACCAAGTATTTCCACAAAATAGCCAATATGAGAACTCGAGTGAAAGCTATTCATAGTATTTTGGTGAATGGTAGATAGGTCGACGACAAATCTGAGATCGAAGACGCGGCGGTGCTCCACTATCGATCTCTCCTCTCTTCTGAAGGTTGGGCAAGGCCTGCTTTGGATGGGATCCACTTCCGTTCGCTCCTTCGCTCTCAAGCTGATCTTCTGGAGGCTGCCTTCTTAGCTGAGGAGGTTAAAGCGGCCATCGATGCTATGGATGGTGATAAGGCCCCGGGCCCTGATGGCTTCCCTATGTGCTTCTTCAAAGCCTTTTGGGACACTATTCATTCTGATATCATGAATTTTCTCCACGAATTCCATGAAAGGGGAAAGCTTTCTAAAGGCATTGGTGCCTCCTTCATCGCCCTAATCCCTAAATCCCACTGGGCAGATTCCTTCTCGGACTTCAGGCCTATAAGTCTTATTGGGGGCCCCTACAAAATTCTGGCTAAAGTCCTTTCTATTCGATTGGCTTCGGTCATGGACAGGATCATCTCAAAGCAGCAAAACGCTTTCATCAAAGGAAGACAGATTGTGGATGGTGTGTTAATTGCCAATGAAATTCTCCACTCTTGTCATAAGTCTGGTATCAAGGCGGTCTTTTGTAAGCTCGACATTGAAAAAGCTTACGATCATGTCGAGTGGAACTTCCTTCAATATATGCTCACCCCTATGGGTTTTGGAGTGAAATGGAGAACTTGGATGAAGGCCTGTGTCGAATATGCTCATTTCTCAGTCCTTCTTAATGGCGCCCCGAAAGGCTTCTTCTCCAGTTCGAGGGGCATTCGTCAGGGCGACCCGCTGTCGCCGCTCCTGTTTCTTACAATCGCTGAAGCGCTCTCCCAGATGTTGCAGAAGGGTCAAACTGCAGGTCTTTTCTCTGGAATTCTGATGCCCGAGGTCGATATCCCGATCACGCATATTCAATTCGCAGATGATACTCTGATTACCTGCGAAGCGGACTCTGACGCCATTGCTAACCTCCATACTACCTTCAGATGCTTCGAGGCGGTTTCAGGGCTGCGTGTAAACATGGCAAAATCTAAGGTGTTTGGGATCAACGTTTCTGACTTGGATCTCAATTCCTTTGCTTTCATTTTGGGCTGCTCCACGACTTGTCTTCCAACCTTCTTTGTGGGTCTGCCACTGGCTATCGGACCCCCCCCGATATCCATGTGGGATAAAGTGGTTGAAAAATTTCAGAGGATGCTAGCGCGCTGGAAGTGTAGATACCTATCTATGGGGGGGAAGATTAACGCTCATCAAGGCCGCCATGTCTAACATTCCTATCTACTTCTTCTCCCTTCTCAGGTGTCCGCGTTTGGTGATGCGTCGGATCGACAATTTAAGGAGAGACTTCTTGTGGAATGGCAAGGAAAACCAGAAAAAATTTCATCTTTTGGATTGGAAAGATGTTTGCAGCCAATTCAGAAGTGGAGGTGCGAGCGTTTCTAATTTGAAAATCATGAACAAAGCCTTGCTTGGGAAGTGGACCTGGAGACTTGGTTCGAAACCGGAAGCTCTGTGGAATATCATTATAAAAGGGAAATATGGTTCAAGCTCGGGTGGCTGGTGGACAAGGGATTCCACAACTTACAGAGCCTCTTCCATATGGAGAGGCATCATGCGATACAAAAAGGCGGTCACAAATAATATTACGTTCCAGCTGGGGAACGACTCGTCGATTCGGTTCTGGGAGGACCATTGGATCGGGGACAGATGTTTGTGGGACTCTTTCCCTTCAATTTTCAGCTTGGCTGTTCATCAAAATAGACATATCGACTGTTTCTTCTCCATATCAGACTCTGCTACTGTTTGGGATATCCGTTGCCGCAGAAATCTTCACAACTGGGAGGTGATTTTTTATGCGGACCTCCTCTCCCTCCTGTCCGGGGCGAATCCGTCTACCTCTGAAGCTGATAAGATTTTGTGGTCCTTAGACAAATCGTCCACCTTCTCCATCAAATCCCTACATTCCAACCTCATCCAATCCCACCAGCCTGTCGCGGTGAACTCCCATTTCATCTGGAAATACCCCATTCCTCCTAAATATTTTTGTTTCGCCTGGCTGGCCTCCAGAAATCGGATTCTCACAGTGGATAACCTCATCAAGAGGGGTATGCAGCTCCCCAACATCTGTCTATGTCGTATGAATAGTGACGAATATGTGGATCATCTTCTCGTTCACTGTCCGCTTGTTTCTCTGATTCGTCATGACTTTTTCTCTCGTTTCAGAGTTGCTGGTTGTACCCCCTCCTCTGCTTCCTCTCTTCTCGCATATTGGCATGGTTTCAAGCTAGGTAAGATGAAATCCAAGGTTTGGAAAATGGCAATTGTGGCCATCTGGTGGGCTGTCTGGAAGGAGAGAAACGATAGATGCTTTAACAACACTCACGGTTCTGCCCAATCTGTCGGTTTGAATGCTAAAAAGCTTCTAATTGAATGGGCTTCGATTGTGCCTCCCCTAGCTGGCTTTGATTTTCTTTTTTTAGGCCTTTAGTTTCTTTCTTCGCTGTTTCTTTCTTCTGCTATCTCAGCAGCCCCGCTTGTTTCTTTTTTCTCTTTTTCAATATATTTCCATTACTTTTTTTTTTTTTTTTTTTAAAAGTATCTATCTCCAACGAGAGCTTGGGTCTTATCACGACCTAAGTGTCTACTACACCCACCGACATGTAACTCTCTCATAACATACTCACGGATGGATGTACTGGGTAGGCAAAGTTGCGTTCCTCGGAACAAATAGCCATCATGAATGCTGAAATGTGGGTGTCTTGCATGATCTCCACTAAGAATGTCAATATAAATACGCCTGAAATCCTTGTTGTCAGCAAACTCACGCTGTATCTATTCAAATCCCAGAATAGTGACTGCCATCGATGACAATAGATGTGCGCTACGGCTTAATGCATCAGTAACCTAACTGTCCTTGCCAGCCTGTGACGAATGACAAAAGAAAACTCCTGAAGGTAAGTGCTCCACTTGACACGACGAGCACTCACCTTCTGCTAGGAATTTAAATACTTGAGTGCTTCATGATCAAAGTATATCAAAAACTCTGTGCCAACCAAAAAGTTACGCCAATGTTGCGAAGTTTGAACAACGGCATAAAACTCAGTCATAAGTGGAGTATCGTTGCTTCGCATAAGAGAGCTTTTCGCATAAGAAAGCTATTGGATGGCCCTCATGACTGAGAACTCCAATGCCGACATTAGAGGCGTCACAACTCACCTCAAATACCTTCTTAAAGTCCGGAAGGCGCAATACTGGAGCTTCGGTCATGTTACGTTTGATCCTATCAAACACTCGTGTTGCTGCACTTGTCCATCAAAACTCCCTTTGTTTCATACAATCGGTGCTTGGGGCCATGATGCTGCTGAAGTTCCACACAAAACGTCTGTAAAATGTAGCGAGGCCACGAAAATTGTGGACTTTAGAGATAGTGGTAGGCATCGGCCAATCAACTATGGCTTTCACCTTGCGGGATTCACCTCGACACCTTGCGACGAGACAATGTACCTTAAGAAAACCACCGATGCACTTATGAAGGTACACTTTTTAAAGTTGATGTCAAAGCACTCGCAACAAAGGACTCTAAAGATATGACGTAGGTAATTGAGGTGCTCGTTTCTTGACGTATTGTAGATAAGAATGTCGTCGAAATAGACAACGACAAACTTACACATAAAAGGGCGCAACAACTGTGTCATGATATGCATGAAAGTGCTAGGCGCGTTTGTGAGACCGAATTGCATAACTATTCACTCATAGAGGCTGTCTTTTGTCTTAAATGCCGTCGTCCATTCATCACTAGGTCGGATGTGAATATGGTGGTATCCACTGTGAAGATCAATTTTGGAAAAGACGCTAGCACTTGGCATCAAGTCTAGCATATCATCAAGCCGAGGAATGGAGAAATGGTACTTCACTGTGATTTTATTAATAACTCGACTTTGTACACACATGTGCCAACTTCCATCCTTCTTGGGAGTAAGGAGGGCTAGCACTGCACATGGGCTCAAGCTCTCTCAAATGTAGCCCTTTTGAAGCAACTCGTCAACCTGACGCTTCAACTTGGCGTGCTCGGCAAGACTCATCCGGTATGCCAGGAACCAAATCTATAGTGTGCTGAATATCTCGTAATGGAGGCAATTCCTTAAGCAGATTATCGAGGAGTAAATCTTGGAAGTCATGCAACATAGATTGGACTTCATTAGGGATATGCTCATCCTGGTCAATAACAAGCTCTTGCACCTGTTTTGTAACTAGAGCGAACATTACACCTTTTTCCTTGCTCTCTTCTTCAAACTTCCGCATGGTGAAAACATTGAAGTTTGAAAGAGCAACTGATGTCGATGATGAAGTCGTAGATGAAGGAGGTGATGTAGGTTGCAATAGGCGAAGAAGGATACGATGACCTCGCCATAGGAAAGTATGCTTATTAGCTTCATCGTTGCTTTGTACCTTTCGATTAAAGAGCCAAGGTTAACCAAGAAGGATGTAGGCGACATTCATCGGAATTATGTCACACCAAATATCATACCCATATATGCCAATTTTAAATGATATCAAACACCTTTGAGTCATGGGGATGGCAGTGTCGTCGACCAACGTAACCTTAAATGGTTTTGGATGCCTTTTAGTTGGCAACTTGAGCTTATCAATCACCTCTTGAGATACAATGTTCATTGCACTGTCGCCATCAATGATCATATTACATAACCTGCCCTGGCATTTTACCCGTGTACGAAAAACAATGGTTCATCGCCAGTCTTCCTCTTCCTCTGTGGTGGTAAGGAGGTGGCGTATGGTAAGAGTGGGGTCTTCATTCTTAGCTTCAACCGCAATTTCTACAGAAGGGTCCTCTGGATGTGATGTAGGTTCTACATAAGCCTGTTCCATCTTGATGTGTTCATCGTAATACTCATGGCTGTTCAGGTAGTAGGGATCCTCATTACCGCAATAATGGAGGTTCCTGGCTTGCGAACACTCATTAGAAAAGTGCCCCATCTGTCCGCAACGATAACAATCAACACCCCGCCGCTCTCTTTGGAGTGAATGATTAGGGTAAAGACCTTGCGCCTTGATGTCATGTCCCTGTACTGTTGATTGCTTTTGGTATGAATTCTATTGTGGAGGGCGTTGCAAAGGTTGATGTTGGCTTATAAGAGGAGCTTGCATTTGCGGGTGTGGCAGAAAAGGGTGGGGAGGTGGTCGGTAACCCTGTGGTGGAGTTCAGTTGAGATATGGATCCGAACCCCTTCTCATAGAAGGTTCCCCAACTGGAGAACCAAAACATTAGAGAGTATGTTGCTGCAACTGTTGTTCTACTCATTGAGCCTTCCAATGAACCTCATTAATTGACTCAAAATTATACATGACCATCTTGTGTTGGATCTCTTGGTATAACCCTGCCTTATAATGGTTGGCAAAGGTTTCTCCAGTGTTATTAGATGCAGACTCCTTCACGTGGTTAAAAGCAAAAACCGGTTCTTTTTCAGTTAAGTCTCTCTATGGTCTTTTGAGTGAGAGAGGATTATGATGGGATAGCTCTACCGGCCCATCTTTGGTGTTATGATGCTCCTTTAAAAGTGGCGGCTTTCAAATGGCTAATGGGGAGGAATAAAGTTCTAACGGTTGGCAATCTATGTAAGAGGAATATGATTCTTCCAAACGTTTCCCTAATGTGTTTTAGAGATGCGGAAATTATGGATCACCTTTTTCTTCATTGCTCTTTTGTTAGGGAAGTGAAAGATCATTTTCTTCAGTCTTTTGGGGTCCTTTGGGTGTTTCCGAAGTCAATAGAGGAATTTCGCATCTATTGGAACAACGGGGTGATTGGAAAATCTAGGAAAAAAAGGTTGAGATTAAGCTTGTTAGCAATTCTTTGGGCCTTATGGAGGGAAAGAAATAAAAATTGCTTTAGAAACAAAAAGAGAGGAGTTTCAGAAGTTATCAAAAGGGCATGTCTCAATGTAGAAGAATGGGTTTTAAGGGTAGATTCAAGCTTTGTTTTCAGCTTGGTCTTTGGTTTATATTATTAGCTTCAGTTTTTTTTTGGCCTCGGCCTTTCTTAATGAAACATCATTATCGTTTCAAAAAAAATAAAAAAAATAATCCAGTGGTGTGCTTGAGTGCTCATCAATTAGGTTGTAATGGTGCTAGATGATTGCGTAAATAGAATGGCTAGATATCAGCTAACTTGAGTGGGTTTTCAACATCATTATGTGAGTGTGCACGTGTGATCATGGCATATCAAATGGGATCAATGTGAAGGAATGCCAGATTGCTACAACTGCTTTCAGATACATTTCCTTGGCTTGATTTACTGATCCCCCTTACCTGAGGTTTGAAGGCCTGAGTACTCCCTTAGGTGGCGTCAATGTTTGAATTATCTTTGATATTATCGAATTATCTCCGATATTATCTTTATCTCCAGCTCAGCGGTACCGATAACACCGGTAGCAATACCAATAACGTAATCGCCAATATTTTCAACCATGTAAATTGTAAGTGTTGCTTGTATATTGCTAATGCATCAATATTGCCAGTGTATCGTCAATATTTTTGACTATATAAATTCTAGGTAATGCTTGTATCGTAAGTGTATCGATGATATTTCAATAATATCGCCAACATATTGAATCATCATAATTTTGTTTATTAGAAAAAAAATTATTCCAATTTTTTTCATGGGCACATGGTTGTATGTAGTGTTCAATTTGTCATTAATAATATTGATAATATCTCAATATTATCTATATCGTAACATGCGCGATATTGAGACAGCAATCTTTTGTTTCCTTTCCAATTGTTGATGATTTCTTGGTGAAATATCATGCGTTGTTGATATTTTGCAATATCGATGGATGTTTGAATGAAAGGTTGGATGATTAAATAGGCCAGATGGGATGGTTGAACTAATTTCTTACACCAACAAATGCTTTTAAGGCCATTTTTGCAAATTTTTTTATTTATAAATATGCAAGTATGTACATTTTAACATCTCCTAAAGTTTCGCTGAAAATTCCACAGTTTTCCCCATGTTTCCCCGCATTTCTGGTTATCAGCGATATTATTGGCAATATCGATATTGTTTCCGTATCCCCGGCTAGTGAAACTTGTAACGATACCGATACTTTGAACACCGGGTGGCGTTGATTAACTTAAAGAGAGCCTTACAAAGAGACAATACCTAAGACTCAGTGATGAGAATAATCACGCGAAACTGTTTCATTTGTTTTCCTATGTCAAACTATTGTTACTAATCTCTACCACATATAGCGAGAATTGTGAAGAGCAAAACATCACAAGCGGTTATGCATACGAAATAAGTCAACCTTAAGAACAAGAGTAAGGTTTTTAAGCTTTTTTTTTTTTTTTTTTTGTTAAACTTTAAAAGGTTTTTAAGCAATTGAAGGGACACTTAGGTAATTTAAAATGAAGTTGTGTCACATTCTCTCTCCAACAAAAAGGCCTCCCATGATTTACAAACACTTGTTTCTCTACTTGCATTGCGAGCACTTCACATGCAGGTTTTACTGGTCATGTTAAGGATAATATTCTATTGTGTATATCTTGAAATGTATATTTAGTGGCTTGAGTGAATGTGGAAAGAGAATTATTTCTATATCCTGATGACATGCTCCTGTTCATTTTGCATTTTCTTTTATTGATGAAATTATTGAAAGTTACGTATTTAAAGAACAACAAATGGGTCCACAACTCGATGATAGAGCATTTGACTTGAGATCAAGAGGTTGTTGGTTTGAACCTGGTTGGGCCTTGTTTAATTTGAGGATATGGTCCGTGATAGTGGAATGGTGGAATAGGTTCATGTAGCCGACCCCAATTAGTTGGGATAAGGCTTAGATGATGATGATGAGCTATTTAAAGGGAAAAGAAGAAGAAGAAATAAAATACCTGATAAATGGATGCAATAATTTTATGCTTATCCTGATCTAAATATGATATGTGTGCGCGTGTTCAGATTGATTATGGTTATTAACACGGTTCATTGCTGATGCAGATTGCATGGTCCTATACAAGCGTTGTTGTCATGATAAACATTATGTTAAGGACGTCACTAGAATAACATTTTACCTTTATCAACTATCTTTTGACTCCTTTGGAGATCCTCTTATTGTCAAAGGAGATTCAAGTAATGCTACAGCTTGGGTTAACAACAAGGTATTAAAAAAATGGTTACGTAACAGTAACGGTGGGAACCGTTATGCGTTGCGTGGCCATAATGGCTATTTTGGAAAAAAAGGCATGTAACGGTTCATTATGGGGCTGATATAGCATTTTTTTTTTTCAAAAAAATAAAAAAAAATAAAAAAGGCATTTTTGGGTGTTACTGTTAGTGCACTTATTTGTGCACCTATTTGTCAATCAAGTGGGTCCGTGTGTTAGTGAGTTGGTTGAGCCCTTGGAAGTTGAAGACCGAAGACATAAGAGGATATGAAGCATCAAGGAGTTTAGAACAAGTAAATCATGAGGTGCCTTGGTGACCCTAACCTTAGACCCAAAACAATCTAGCCTTTAGATGATCCATTCTCAAATAGGTAAACCTTTGTTTGATCATCACATGGCCTTAGGATCTTAATTTGATCATGATTAGGTAAGGCTTTAGAGGTGCAAAGCTGCTGATAATCATTCAGCCCAAATCAGTAGTTTTTTGTGTTGTCGATTAAAGCTCGATCGAATTGATAGACCTTCGATCAGTTTCGATCGATTGAAGGATTTGATCGAAATTGGCTAGAATAGTCCAGCAAGCAAACTGCACATCCCTAGATTTTCTTGATCGAATCAATAGAAACTTCGATCGATCTCGATTGAATCGAGGATTGATTGACAGACCTAATCGATCAATCAAAGGTGCCATTTTTTGTCCCTTTTTTTACGGTTGCAAATCCGTTTCTTTATAAAGGGTAGTCGGACCTTGGGCATTTTGATGGGTTTTTGGTGCCATTAGAGCTTAGGTGATTCCCACTCATATCCCTCATCCCAAGCCTCTAAACCTATGAGATTCATGTCATCTTCCTGAGCTTTTCCACTCTAATGAGGATTCCAACATCCATTGTGAAGATGATCTTGATCTCCACTATTTTCTAGAGATTAGACATTAAGCCTATATGTATATCCTTATATATATATCCTCTAGAAGACCCATCTAGGTGAATTCTCTTTGGAAATCAACTATCCATTAGTTGTAAGAGATTCAACCATCATCCCATTACCTTGGTCATTTCATTGGTATATCGTATGCAAGGTGTTTATTCGTGGAGCTGAACCATCGGCATCGACGAACGTGTGAGCAATTGGGAAGTTGATTCAAGCATGAGAGAACATTGAAAAAGCATCTCAAGAAGGCGCTACAAAGGGGTGCAATCCGACAAGTTGTCAATTGTAGAGTCCATTCACACTCTTTCCTTGTGTAGGACTGAGTGTAGAGTTTGTGATCCAAACTCGAATAAGTTCTTGTGTAGGACCTAGGCTCTTGTGTAGAACTGAATTCACTGGACACGGGTGCGTACGTGTTAGTCTTCATAGGGAGCATCCGATGGGAGTGTATGTAGGGCTATGGATTAGGACTGCATTCACCAGACACAGGTGTGTACTTGTTAGTCTCCATGGAGAGCTTCGGACGGGAGTATACGTAGAGCTTTGGATTATGACTGCTAGTGGTTGTTGGTTAGTCGATAGAAAACCAAGTCTCTGTGGGAGCCACCGACACAGGTGGAAACGTATTCCTCTAACACGTGAGTGTTCGTGTGTCAAGTCCTTGTGTAGGCCTTCCGCGGGGGTTTACGCTTGTAAATGTTAGAGGAGAACTTGATTAAAACCTCTAATAGTGAAATTCCGGTACACTCGAGGAGAGTGTCCGTTAAGAGTGGAGTAGGCAAGTAGCCGAACCACTATATATGCTTGTGTTTGGGATTGTTATTATGCATATTTCTATTTATGCTTGTGAACTTAATTCGTTGAATTATATGAAGGCATAATTAGATGTATGCTAGGTGTTGAATAGTTAACTTATCTCACACACAAGATCACTATCTCCTTATAAACTAGTTGCTTATTGTTGCATCTTTTGTAGTCTATGTGATTGGACTCACTTTAGCTTGGAAGCCTAAGTGTTAATTGTTTTGTTGATTTGAATGGGTAAATTAGTTAATTCGGCAAAGAATTTTTAAGTGGTCTTATTTACCCTTCTCTAGGACTTGGCCATAATTCTAAGCTTTGCCAAGCTTCCGCACGTGTCGTGGTAAACAGTCCACGCAATTTCAATTATGGCCTATATTGTAACGGTAACGGCGGTGGTTGTTACGGCCATTTTTACCATTATTGAATACCTTTGTCAACAGGTGAGGAATGGTTCTGTGGAAGCATGAATATGTTGTCAAAAAATATCAGGCTTCATCATAATGAGTTCTTAGTAGTGGTTAGCCATGTTACCAGGTTGGCCAATTCCTGGGCACGTGAGACAGTCCTTTTGTACTAGAACCACCTATCCACTATCTTAACGGATCACAGTTCCTTCTTCTCTAATAAAATTTGTTATTGTTGATAGAAAAGATGCTAATGCTATTGTATTGGTAAAAAAATTCCCAAATTCAAAGTTTCTAGTTAAGTACTGTATAGTTGAGGAAATGACATAGCAAACGAGTTGACTCATTTTTAGTGGGCAATGAAATGAGTCAATGGTTGAGTAACTATTGCGACTGAGTTGGGGCGAGTTAGAGTGGGTTGTACTGGTTACAATCTCCAGGTGAGTCACACTGAAACTGCTGTTTAAACCAATGTTACCTAAATCACTAATCCCCCACATTAACCGGATGATGGGCCATTTTCGTTCTGGATCACTATGTTTCTGTACACCTAGTGTAGATCAACTTGTAATATCAATCTATACCCAGAAACTAGAGATTTATATGTTGATTTATGCAACAAAATGCATATATAATGTGAAGCATAGGGGATGAACAATAATAATATTCATCATATCACATATAAATTACAATATCAATTTGTATGTAAAACTATATCAATTATACCTAATGTGATGTACTGTAGTGACCCACATGCTCCTGTCCCTAGCATACCATGCATTAGTTGACACTGTACTGCGTACTCTCTACATATTAGAGCAACCGATGACCAGGTAACCTTGTTTAGAACCATGCTATTTCTTTTGCAATTTTGGAAGAGCTTGGGACAATAGCCAGATGTAGACCTTGTCCTTTCAGAAGTGCCATGGGAACTAGATTTTGAGAACACTCGGAATAATTGATGATTTATATAAATGGAAAAAAATTAACATAGAAGTGTGTATATATATATATATATATATATATATATATATATATATATATATATATATGTGAAAGTTAAGTGCTATTTCCTTTGCAATAAATGTGAAAGTTAAGTGCTATTTCCTTTGCAATGGTTACATGTGTTCCATCAGAAGGTCAAATGCTGCTGAGGGAGGAGCAGTTGGTGAGGAGCATGGGCAAGAAGGAAGGCAACAACATCCACCGCAAAGACAAGTTGTGAGGAGATTTCAGTTTGGGTTTCAGCTCGACTTGTTGCTCATATTAAAGCTGGCAGCTGTAGTCTTTATGTTCAACCAAGATGGATCAAGACAACGGCTCATCCTTCTACTCTTCTTTGCTTCGTTTGTTTATCTGTAAGCAGCCAAACATACCATTTCCTCTTTTTTAAAGTTAAATTCTGGTACCCTGAATATCTGTAGTTGAGCAATTCCTCTTAATATTCCAGTAAAATGAGGGTTCTGGCCCGTATAGATTTTCTTGGATTTTTATATGATGATTTCCTGTGATAAGTTCGACTTCACTCTATTTTTTTTTTTCATCATTTAAGCACATCATTTTATTTTTTCCCGTAGTCATGCGGCATTATATTCCTCATTCCTTTGCTTGTGCCGGCTTTGAATTGACCCCCGTCTTTTGAAGATGGTGAACCATCTATAACCATTGATTGCATTGATTTAACTTGTGGTAACTAAGGTCTGTAGACTTTCTGGTTCTATAGATATCAGACTGGAGCTCTCACCCCTCTTACGAAAAAAAAGAAGAAATAAAGAACCCAATTAAAAGACGGAACTTGGATTTTCTTGGATTTTTTATGATGGTTTTCTTGTGATAAGTTCGACTTCGCTCCATTTTTTTCATCATTTTAGCACATCATTGTTTTTTCTATAGTTTCTTTCCTGCGACATTATATTCCTCATTCCTTCACATGCGTCTGCTTTGAATTGACCCTTGTCATTTGAAGATGGTACACTGTCTATAACCATTGATTGCATTGATTTAACTTGTGGTAACTTAGTCTGTGGACTTTCTGGTTCTATAGATATCAGACTGGAGCTCTCATCCCTCGTACAAAAAGGAAAAAAAAAAAAGATAGAAAAAGAAAAAAAAAAAGAACCCAATTAAATGATGGATCTTGTGATAAGTTGGACTTTGCTCCATTTTTTTTTTCCATCGTTTTAGCACATCATTGTTTTTTCTATAGTTTCTTTACTGCGGCATTATATTCCTCATTCCTTTGATTGTGCCTGCTTTGATTTGACCCTTGTCATTTGAAGATGGTGAACCGTCTATAACCATTGATTGCATTGATTTAACTTGTGGTAACTAAGGTCTGTTGACTTTCTGGTTCTATAGATATCAGACTGGAGCTCTCACCCCTCTAATAAGATGGCTTTCACAAGGCATGCAGAGGGCAGCAGCACCTCCACGACCAGCTGTCAGGGCAGAGAATGGTCCTGCTGTTAGGCCAGAGGATGAGAATGCTCCTCAGCCCGGTACTCTCTCTCTCTCTCTCTCTCTCTCTCTCTCTTCCCCCCCACCTTCTGTGAACGCGCCGCCCATGTGTGTGCACCACCATGTTACGTCTGCACACATGCATCCATATCCATCTATTTATATATATGTGCATTCACAGTCATCCACATGCATGCATTTGTGCACTGTTATGCACACACTACTCTACATGCACAAAAATTTACAATCATGTTTTTCTAACTGAAAAACATAAAGATGACAGTTCCATGGTATAGAATCTTCTCTTGCACATTGTAGCCTTGTCCCAGGTTTTTTGGAGTTGGCTTTATTAATCATTCTTTTGCCAATCATTATTGCTGGGCAAAAGTTGTACAGCCAGCTGCCCACCTAACATCAGCCCATCTCCTTTACCTGGGCTTGGGTTCAGCTGGCTCCTAGGTGACCCATAAGATATTATTTCCGGTGCATGGTTCTTTTATGTTGCTGCACCTGCTTCCACACAAGCACCTGCTGCCTCTTGTACAAGTGCCATGAGGCCCACTGTCAATGGGCCTGTTTCAGGTTGGTCTGAGCCCAAATTTTGAAGTCGTCATAGGTGTATTCAGAATTTAATTTTTGCTTGCCTCAAGGGCAGCCCCAGCCCCTGTGACACACCTACTGGGTAGCTTCCTGGTGATTTCTGTTACAAGTGCCGTTGGTTCTCATTCACACCATTATCATTTCTTGTGTGTTTATTGGCTAAACAGTTTGTGGGAAGTTCCTTTTATCATGGCAGAGTTTTTAGTTTGCATGAGTGGGGCTAATGGTTGTTCAGTGTTATGATGTAGACCTTTACTAGCCATCAGAGAGAGATCCTACGGACTGGAAGGTCCTAGCCATCATTCGTGGTTGAATGTAGACCTTTACCATATTTTCTTTCTCAACCATGTAGTGTTTTTTATTTTTTGAAAGGCAATCATTTATTTATTTGACAAAGCTATTAACAGAAATTACAAAGCAGATGAAAAGAAAAATTAGAATCTACAACATTTTGCAGAGATATTCCACCACTGAACTAATTTCTTAGCCCTGATGAAACAAACCGAGACCAGATCCATCCAATTTCTAAAGCAACAGTTGTTTCTTTCCTCCCAAAGTGACAAAATTCCTGCCAATAAGGCCATCCTTCAAATGGCTCTTGCCTTTTTGCCTACTTCCCCCTGCCACCCAGCCATCCTTCAAATGGCTCTTGCCTTTTTGCCTTTTTGCCTACTTCTCCCTGCCCCCCCCCCCCCCCCCCCCCCCCCCCCCCCCCCAGGTTGTCCCACAACTCTTTTTCACAAGGACAGAGAAGAAAAAGGTGCTCCACAGATTCTCAACTATCTATTTGTTGGACAGCAATTGATGTGTCCGCATTGTCACATGAACCATCCATGGTGGGGAGCAAAATATCAACTGAACCATGGGCTGCGCTTGTACCAACTGTAAATCTAAGCATGCTGCACAAAAATCTTGGCCTGAGCATTATTTGGTATACTCTCAGTTGGTCATGAAAGAATTAGTCATTTCTGAATAATTAGCCTTGTTTCTGATCAATCAGCTGAACTCTGAATATTTCCTGTTCTCATGCCCATCTTATCATCCTTTTCAGAGGGGCAACTCAGAGCGGAGAATGACAATCAGCCACCTGACAACAGAAACCAGCCACTGGAGAACGAAAACCTTCCCGAACCCGGTAGAAGGGATGGCATCAACTGGTGGGGCATTGCCAAGGAAATCCAGATGATTGTTGTCGGCTTCATGACTTCCCTTCTTCCGGGATTCCACAATGTCGATTAGTTAAAATCCACAGGTTATTAACTTCTCAAATTGATATAAATTGGACGAAAGAAAAGTGAGCAAGTATTGTATAATGCCATCCCTTGTGTTTAATGTTGATGAATAATTGTTTTGGCGTTCTTCCCAAATTGCATTTAAATTGCATTAGGTATTTTGACCCAAAAATTTCTCAGGACTATGATTTTACCAAAAAATGCCTCCACCTTTTAAAGGTACAGGAGTGCTTTTTGGTGTGTAAAATGACTAAAATGCCCTCAGTTATTATTTTCTTAAAAAACAATTTAGAGACGAGGCGCTCTTAAAAAAAAAAAAACAATTTTTTTAGAGAGGAGGCATTGTGGGCCTAGTGTTTGTACGACATATAACCCACCCAACTGGTGCATTCGACAATTCTGATCAGACAAGTCAGGCCAATCCAACTATTAGGTAGTCCACACCGAAGAAATATATAAGCAACAAAATGTACGTGCCTTATCTGGTGTTTAGATCAGCCTGGTTATTGGTTTTGTTGAAAATTTGAGACCGCAACAAACTGAGATCAACCCTATGTATTAGAAATTCGGATATAATACCATTGTTAATTCATGCACTTTGTGGGAGCATGTTCAATGTAAATAAAATAATCGAATAAAGTCAAATAACCAAACGAAAAAGTAAGCAACCACAAAACACAAGATATTTACATGGAAAATTCCTGTGGAAAAAAAAAAACCACGGCACAAAGTGATAAAAACCACTATAATCAAAGCCTTAGAGATTACACGATTCACCTTCTTCGATTATAGATGAACCTAGATCTCTCCTTGTGATGCACATTTAGGAAAACCTTAGCCCTTGAGAAAATTCATTCCCAAGCTCTTACAAGCGTATAAAACTCTCTCACATCACAAAACCCTTGCCCTTAGAGAGAAAATATTCGTATTAACAAGCCCTAATTGCGTCATACTTAAATATCCCGATTTGTGTTAATTTGCGTAACATGTTCAGTTGGGCCAGAGGTAACCTTCGATTAAATTGAACCAACTTGATTGCAGTTTTTAGTTTGACTAAAAATATGCAAATCTTCATAGCGTGTAACCTAAAAATCCACCCAATTTTCGGTGGAACAAAAAAGGCCCTCGCTAAAGTTGAAACAAAATACTTCTTTGCACAACCGATTGGCAAAATCCAAGGCATCCTGCTGAACAATCTTTACATTGACTAGCATTTTGCCAAGTCACCCTGAAGATCTCTTGTGCAACCTCCACCTCGAGCATAGACTGCTCGCTATATTCTTCACTTGGAACGCAACTCCATCTACACCCCTGTGCAAGGGTGCTCAATCTCATCAATAACTAGTGAGATTAATCAAGCCCAAGCAGTGCTTGAACTTCCCTTGGTCACCGGCTCTGTTAATATGTTCGCGCCATTTTTGTACGTATGAATCTTCTGAAACATAATCTCTCTCGAAGCAATGAGTTTCCGTATCTTGTGGAACTCCACGTCGATATGCTTGGTTCTCGCATGATACACCTGATTCATCACCAGATGGATAACACTCTAACTATTACAATGCAACCGAGTCACTTCTTGCTTCACCCCAAACTCTCCTATTAGACCTTTCAACCATAATGCCTTGTTAGACGCCTCTATTTTGCCTTGGTTGTAGTCAATACTATCATCGACTGTAGTATAGATCTTCAACATACCGGTCCACCTGTCGATGTGAAAACATATCCCGTATTGGACCTCCCATTGTCCAAATCAAGTACATAATATGAACCCACGTAACCTACAACTCCACCTGAAATTCCATGTCCCTCGAACATGATCTCAATGTTCCTTTCTTGGATCCATATATATGCTAACCACACTTACTGCCTCTGAGATATCCAGCCTCGTGCAAACTATTGCATACATGAGACTCCCCACTACACTCACGTATGACACCCGTGACATGCTTGAAATCTCTTATTCTGTACTCTGATATGACTTGACTAACAACTTAAAGTGGCCTGCTAGAGGCGTGCTAATTGGTTTAACACATTCCATGTAAACTTCTCTAGCACCTTTTGCACATAACTCTTCTGAGAAAGCCATAACTTTATAGACTTTATCTTTCTGTATCTCTATGCCGAGGATCTTCTTCGCAGCACTCAGATCCTTCATGTCAAACTCATTGCTTAACAGTGACTTAAGTAAGAGTATTTTATTCTTGTCCTTTGCAACAATCGGCATATTATCAACGTAAAGCATCGGAAGAATGTATAATTCGTCCTCAAGTATCTTGTAATAAAAACAACAATCATACTTGCACATGATATACCCAATCTCCACTATGTAGGAATCGAACCACTTGTACCATTGCCACAAAGACTGCTTCAGCCTATATAGTAACTTCTTCAGCCTACACACATGACCTTCCTTACCAAGCTCCTTGAATCCTTTAGGCTGCCTCATGTAAATGATTTCTTTCAAGTTTCCATGAAGGAATGTCATCTTCACATTGAGCTGCTCCTATTCCAATTTGGATTCCGCTATAGTAGCTAATAGCACCCTGATTGAGGTATGTTTCACGATTGGAGAGAAAACTTCATTGTAATCTACTCATTCCCTCCGCGAGTATCCTTTTGCTACGAGCCATGTCTTGTACTTTTTGCTATCTTTTTCTGTTAATGCTTCATTTTTCCTGAACACTTACTTGCACCTTATAGCCCTTTGACCCTTTGAAAGTTCCACCAACTCCCATGTCTGATTTTTATGTAAAGATTCTATCTCATCCGTCATGGTCAACATCCATTTGTCTACTTCCTAACAACTTACATCAATAAATGGGAATTCTTCAATCTTTCTAATCAAAGAAAAGAATGAGCAATCCTTTCCAGATTTTGCCTCTTGAAAGGTGGAGGGATCTCCAACTACTTGTAAACAATGCAAAAGAGACCATGTTCTCGAACTCGTACCAAACTGGGGCCCGAATGGTTCTTCTCTCTATTCCTTACTATACATTCTTGGGCATCCTGCTGATTGGTTTTGTCAGTTTCTTGCTCTTGCTAAATTTCACCTTCAGTAATCAGCTCAATTGGCTCTCTTGTATCGATAATTTCTTAGTCTCAACATATATATTATTTTATTTTCTTTTTTAACTTATTTGCAATGTCTTTGTTGGCTTTCAATATTGATGCCTCATCAAAGATGACATCTCTGCTAATAACCACATTTTGAAAGTGCATCCCAAAGCTTGTAGCCTTTAACACACTTCTTATAATCGATAAAGATGCACTTTTTAGATTTGGGATCCAACTTCGTTCTTTGTCCACTATGCACGTGGATGTATGCTGGACACCTAAAGATCCTCATTCCTGAGTAATCAACGTCCTTGCCTGTCCAAACTTCCTCCGTAACTTTTGAATTAAGCGCTGTAGATAGTAACTGATTTACAATATAGTATGCCATGTTCGTCGCTTCTGCCCAGAAGCTTTTAAGCAGCTTCACATGCAACCACATACTTCTTGCCCTCTACAGTCGATTTCTCGTCATCCTCTTTGCCATCCCGTTCTGCTATGAGGTCCCTGGAGTTGAGACGTGCCTTGTGATGCCTTGTTTCTTACAGAATTTCATGAATTCTGCCTCTTTGTACTCCGTACCGTTATCTGACTAGAGACACTTTACCTTTCTCCTAGTTTGCTTCTCTACTTCTGCCTTCTATTCCTTGAACTTGGCGAACACCTCAAACTTGTGTTTTAAGTAGATCAAAACCTTCCTTGAGTAATCGTCTACAAAGCTCATGAAGTGTCTTGCTCCTTCCTTAGACGACATCGTCACTGGCCCACAGGCATTAAAATGAATATAGTCGAGCACCCTGCTGCTAGTGTTTGTAGCAGACTTGAACCTTACTCTGCATTGCTTCCCATGGATGCAATGCTCACAAAAATTCACTTTTTCATTCCTTACCTCCCTTCACGGTTTCCAATTATTGAGTTCCATCATGCCCCTCTCGCTTATATGCCATAGCTGCATATGTCACAAATTAGTGTCATCTGTGTCAGATTCTGTGTGTGAGGTGCTAGTTGCCTCACCTATAACCGTCCTCCAATCAACTTGTACAAATTTCACGTCTTATGTCCATTCATTAACACTATCGCACCTTTGGTGACCTTGATTACACCACCAAATGCAGTGACCGTGTACTCGTTCGTATTTAAAATCGTAGGATATTAAGCTTTTCTTTAAATCTGGGATATGCTTGACATCACTTAGAGTCCATATGACTCCATCAAACATTCTTACCTTTATGGTTCCTATTCCAATGGCCTTGCATGTTGCATCATTTTCCATCAGAACACTTCCACAATTATAAGACATGTAGGAATCGAACCAAGTCCTATTTGGGCACATGTGATATGAACACCCTGAATCGAGTATCCATGTATTTGAGAGATGACTCATATCCGAAGAGACTGAAAGGATGTCTCATTCTGAGCTCTCTTTTGCTACACTAGCTGGTTCACCCGTGTTACATTTTCTCTTGCTTTCTAGGTCATCATTCCGTTTCTTCTAGTTACAATAGAAGCATCTGTCCTTTGCCTTTGATTTCGATCTATACTTTTTTTTCTTGTCAGACTGAGATCGCTCCACAGATCTCTTATGTCCCTGATATCCTTTCATGATTAATTCTTCCGCCTAAGAGTTCTCATCGCTCGACTTCTTTCTTGTCTTATTGGAAAAAAGAGATGCGGTTATCTCTTCCAGCTTCACTATATTCTTCCCATACAACATGGTAGTGATAAAATGGTTATATGATGTGGGAAGCTGTAAGTGCTTATATGTTTAGCACACATAATATTGTCAAATTTCGTGAGACAAAGTGATACCGGTCAGATTGCAAGTACAGTTAGATCACAACTACTCTACATGTCTGAAGATCAGCTCAAGATCGACTTATCATCTTAAGAAGACGTTGCTAGGTTTCAAGACTAGTTGATCTCTGTATTTGCTAACACCAACATATGATATAACCCTAAAAAGACCTTAGGTTAGGTGCTTTCAAAAATTCATTTATTTTGGGTTATTTATAGTATATTTACTCTGGAGTTCCGCCAACCTAACTTCCTCTGCTAACCTAACTTCAAGTTCAGGCTAAAAATCAAAATTCGTTGAAAATTCGGCCAGCCTAACTTTTGAATCGGCTAGCCTAACTTGAAATTCTGCTAGCCCGAGTGAAGTTCAAGTCAAATTCTAGTAATGTAAAATTTTAAATTTCGTGGGAATTCAGCCAGCCGAATTTTGGATAAATCTCATCCACCGTAATCCGATAGTCATTGGAACGAATTCGGTGGAATCCGGTCAGCCGAACCTATTTTTCGGCTAGCCGAATTTTCAAACCCTTTGGCTATAAATAGAGGCCTTCTCTAATCATAAATTACAATGAAAAATTACTCTAAACCTTCTGTAAGTGAGAGAGAAGCTATGGTCCTCGGCAAGCATATTGTGTGGTATTTATAAATTCTCTTTAAGCTCATTCAATTATCTTTCACAAGATTATTTCAATCTCATTTTAGAGAGTAGTCTATACTTCTCTTGAGATTTAAGAGAATTAAATCAGTAGCATTAGAGTTTTCATTTCATAAAATACTTTAGAACCCTATACTCTTTCTGTTGAGCGAATACTACCTCCTCTACATACAAGAAAGAAGATCTCTGCTACAAGCTTTTACTGCATCTTCGAATCTATGTTGAAGATAAGTATTTTACTTTATTTCATCTTAGGTTATTCTGAGATTGCTTGTGAAAATCTCAGTGGGCTGATTTATGATAACCTGTGAAAATCACAAAATGGGTTTTTGTTTGTGATAGCCTGTGAAAATCACAAAAGGTGTTTTATTGTGGTGAGCACGTGAAAATCACAACAGAGGTTTTATTGTGGTGAACCCATGAAAATGACAAGGAATTGTATAACGTTTTAAGGTTAACCCGTGAACACCTTGAGATAGTGAAAGCCAAAATTATGAGAGTAGTAATTTTGGGAGTGGAGTAGGTGTCATTTTTAAAACACCAAAACTCATTGTGCATTTGTGGTGAATGTTTTATTCTTTTTTGGTGGTAAATGTTATTTTCATTTCATTCTTTGTGATGAATGTTATATATTCTTTTAGTAGTTTGAAAGATTGATTTTAAAGACATTCGTGAAATAAGGTTGTCCTGCCTAATATTTTAGGTGAAAGTAGTCTTACAAATTATTTGGAATCAAGATTTCAATACTTGGGCGATTGAGATTTTATATTCTTTATATATTTTGCTTTATTTTAATTATTTGGCATTGTCCTATTCACCCCCCCTCTCAGGACATCGATAGCCCGTTTTTTCAGAAGTCATGCTAGAAGTAGCACTGCTTTGTCTTCTTCTTCAATCATTACTCCGAGCCTTAACAACTTGCTACATACATTCGTAAACAAGTTCATGTGCTCCAGGAGATTGAATCATTCCTTCATCCGTATCACGAAAAGTTGTTTCTTTACAAACAGCTTATTTATGAGGGACTTCGCCATGTATAGATCTTCTAGTTTCTTTCACATCTCTAGGGGAGATTCCTCATCCAAAATGTTGTACATGACTTAATTCGATAGACATAGACAGATAGTGCTTATAACATTCTCCTTGAGTCCGCTCTAGTCATCATTCGATATATTCTTCGGTTTAATCTCCAACAATGCCATGCTTAACCATTGTAATACTAGAATGTTCTTAACCTACCGCTGCCATAAGCTGAAATTGTTCTTCCCATTGAATTTCTGTATATTGAACTTTGTCTTGATATCATTGCTGAATTTCCAAAATGTCCTTAGACTTGACACTCAGATACCGTTTTTTTTGAAATTCTAAGCCCTCAATAAACCTAGATCAACCCTAAGTATTAGAAATTCGGGTCTAATACCATTGTTAATCTGTACACTTTGTGGAAACACGTTCAATAAAGATAGAACAATGGAATAAAGTAGAATAATCAAACAATAAAGCAAGCAACTACAGAACACAAGATACTTATGTGGAAAACCCTTAAAGGAAAAAACCATGGCTTAAAGCGACATAAATCCACTATAATCAAAGTCTTAGAGATTACACAACTCACCTTATTCGATTATAAATGAAACCTGGATCTCTCCTTACGATGCGCACCTAGGAAAACCCTAGTCCCTTGAGAAAATTCTTTCTCAAGCCCTTACAAGCATTTAAAACTATCTCATATAGTAAAACCCTTGCCCTTAGAGAGAAAACACTCATATTAAGAAGCCCAAATTGCGATCAGGCTTAAATATCTTGATTTGTGCTAATCTACGTAACATGTTCGGTCGGGCCGAACCATCCCGACTGCGCTTTTCGGTCGAACCGAAAACGTGCAAATCTTCACAATGTGCAACCTGAGAACCCACCCAATTTTCGGTCGATCGAGCCAAAGTAGGATTTATCTGCACAACAGATTAGCAAAATCCAAGGCATCCTGCACACCAAATTTATATGTACATCATAGTGGAATGAACCTTTTGGATGGGTTGGATGTCATGAACACACCATGTCGGCCCATGATATCGAACTCTATTACTTTTAGAAAATACAATAGAATGAAACCAATGTAATTTCATTTATGCAAAAATCAGTATGTGCGGCACATCAAAAGAAGCATGGGATTTGTTGGAAACGACCCATGAGGGAACCAGTACAGTGAAAAGATTCAAGCCGTAACCTCTAATAGCACAGTTTGAACATATCAGAATGGAGGAACATGAGACATTTATGGAATTCTTTACAAAACTGAATATCATTTGTAATTCCATGGGTAGATTGGGAGAAAAAATTCCGGCTCTGAAAATTTATAGGAAGATTCTAAGATCCCTACCGGAATGTTTTAACTCTAAAGTTACAACTATCGAAGAGTGTAGAAACATGAATGAAATGAAAGTAGAAGAACTAGTAGGTTCCCTACAAACGTTTGAACTACACTTCAAACCACCTCCCAAACCCAAAAATATTGCCCTCAAAACCTCAAAACACACTGCAATTCATGAGGAAGAATGAAGTGAAAGAGAGAATGAGGATGAGGAAGTGGCTCTCTTGGCTCAAAGGTTCAAGAAAATTTTCAACAAAAACCGTGGTCGGCCATACAGAGGCAAACATTTGGACAACAAGCACCATATAGGCAAACCTTCTAAAAAGTCCAGAGAGCCTCAGTGTTACAACTGCAGGAAATTTGGACATTTGTCCATTGAATGTCCCAACAAGAAGGCTAAGGGAAAGGCCATGGTAGGTACGTGGGATGACATTGAAGAGTCAAATTCAGAATTCAGTGACTCAGAGTGATGGAGACCAGAAATCCTTAAAAATTCTTATGACCTCTACATCCTCCAATATTCCCATAGAAACTGAGAAAATTGATGAACCTCAAGCCACAGGGACATTTCCATCTGATGATGAGAAAGAAGAAGAAAAGGATAATTTATAGGATGCCTATAATCAACTCTATTTGCATAATGTCAATGTCCTTAAAAGACTTGGTATAAATGAAAATAAAAATAAATTGCTGCAAATGGATCTAGACAAGACTTTAGAGATTAATACACACTTGATTAATGATCTTCAGCAATACCACTCAGAAAATGATAGGTTGGAAAAAATTAATTCATTTCTCAAATCTCAGTCGGTAAAACTAAACAAACAGATTGAACTATTGAAAGATGAAAATATAAATCTTAAGAATGAAAATCTCACACTTATTTTTAATGCAGAAAAAGCAAAAAAATCTGTTAAGATTAATTACAAATTTTCCCAGAGTAGTGAAAAGCTAGAAAAACTATTAGGAATGGGAAGAACTCAGAGAGACAAGAGAGGATTGAGATATGAAAATTACAAACCAAATCCCACTCCCGCAACACCAATGCCTAAGAAAGGTGCTGCCTCAGGAAGCAACACAAGGGCCACTCCTGTCTGTCATTTGTGTGGGACTCAGGCCACTACAAATTTAAATGCCTAACCTTTGGGGGGACTCAACACAATTCCGGTATGAATCTTACTGGTAAATATAAACCAACCTGGAAAACAATGCAAAATGAGAAGAGTCCACCAAAGTATATGGCAAGAGGTAAGACACATTCATCTCCACCAAAAATGACAAAAAGAATGGGGGAACTATTGAGTCAAGTGGCTCAATTGAATCAAAAAACAAAAGAGTTAATGAAACAAGGAAATTTGATTCAGTTACCTAATGTGTCCCAATCAACCCATAGTGAAGTGAAAACAACGTCTCCCAGAAAAACTGTCACTAAATGGGTAGTGAAAAATAAGAGAAATTGTCTCGTAACTCATTCATTTTCAAAAATAGACAATGATGCTAAGTGGTACCTTGATAGCGGGTGCTCAAGACACGTCACAGGTGACAAATCACTTCACTCAAATTATTCTAATATTGATAATGGGAAGGTCACCTTTGGAGATGGGCGCACTACTAAGGTAATAGGACATGGGACTATTATTGGATTAGAAATGCTCAAAAATGAGAATGCTCTGTACGTAGAAGGGTTGACTCACAATCTTCTAAGCATTTCTCAAATATATGACAACAAACATGTGGTAACATTCTCCAAATAGGTAAATCAATTATAAAGGGTCTTCGCACTGGTGACCACTGCTATGTTGTTAAAGGCACTCTTAGAATCAGAAGCATCACACATGATAATCTTCATCGAACACCTCTTCGATGATATCGATTTAGGGCGCTCGATGTCATCGAAACTGATTCAATGACATAGAATAAACCTGCCCGATAAAAGGCAGGTGAGAGGGAAATTTTTGCTTTGTTTCCGTTTTTTTTTTTTTTTTGGGCGTTTCTTCTTCCCTGTTTTTCTTGACGCCGGTGGCCGTTTGCACCTCAAATTCAGAGGATTCCTAAGTCTACCCCACATCTTTTCAAGGTATTCATCATTATGATTGGGTTATTCTAGGCTGCTAGAGGCTCTTTTCCTAACCCTCGTCGATTCCTTTTTGTCTCAATAGTCTGCTTGGTTTTTCAGTCATATTATCATCTTGCATTGCATTTGGGTGTGCCTAATCTATCATGCCAAGAGACAAATGGAAAGCTCCAATCATTGGAGAATCCTCGCAACCTACTCGGCAAAAGGCACTGGCTTCATGAGAAAGAGCCAGAGCTCCCGAATCTCCCGCCCTCCGCTGAGGCCTTGCCGCTCGACAGTCGTCACGTGGTGAGGCCCCGTTTGCGGCTCCAATGTCACCTCCCACTGCAGTGATTCCGCCCCCACATGCTAATGAAAGTGCACCTGCTAATGCCCTGGTTTGTCAAGTTACATGTGTGGTAAGTCAGACTGGCTGCAGAACTTGATTGGAAGATTATTTCAAGCGTCTGCCTCAACTGGATGTGTGGAAGCTCGCAATAGGTAAATCATAGCCTCACATCTCATGTCCCAAAACACCAAGTGATTAAAATCCTTAAAACAAGATAAACATCTTAGGGTTTAATGGTGAGAAAACTTTTGGTAAAATAGGAAATTCTCTAAGTTTTTCTCGCTCTGTCGATTCTATCGAAGCACCCTCGATATGATCGACCTGCACTGTCGATGTCCTCGAAACCTTAACGATACTATCAATAAGAGGACCAAAATGTCCAGCAACTATACATTCATCTGGACGGATTTATCGATATATCGATACACCTATCGATATCATCGATAAAAGCACTAAATATGTCCAGCAACTTCACAATATATCTGGACGAATTATCGATGTATCGATACACATATCGATATCATCGATATTCAAATCTCGAGCCCATCGAGAGTGGCTCGATAAGATCGACAGGCAGATTTTTGGCGCCCCTGTTTTTTAATGAAAATCTCAAAATTCTTCGATATATCGATAACCGTCCGATATGATCTGAATTCAATATCGATAAGATCAGAGGTCTATCGATGATATCGACTATGGGCGCGCATTTTTTACAGCATTTATTTCAGGTTGTGTTTAACTATGATCGGGGGCCCTTCGATTTAATCGATATTCAAATATCGATGATATCGACACCAGATCGATTGCATCGAACGATGCCATAATCTGTCCAACAAGTTCAAAGATAAATCAGCTGGATTTATTGATGCCTTGACTCTGATCTCGATGTCATCGACATTCAAATTCCGATGACCTCGACGGTTTCCCCGATCATTCATAAAAACCTGAATATCTCAAAGTTAAGTCTCTCTCATTTTTCAAGTGTCGATAGATCAAACCTGTCATCGATGGAATCGGAGTTCGAAATCCGATGACATCGACAATAGTTTCAATTCATCGACCATTTGGCAAAGAGTTTCAAAAGCGTATGACATTGAGTCTGAGTCATCGAGCAGACCATCGATTCTATCGAGAGTATACGCTCGATGATATCGAACCTGCTCGATGATATCAAACTCTGTCATAAATGTGACCATTTTATATCCGTTGGAACTTTTTGCCTATTTATAGAGGACTTGTCTTTTGTTGCTGTGAGAGAAAGGAGAGAGAGCTTTTGAGTGTTTAACCTTAGATCATATACCCTAAGCCCTTTCTCTCAAGGGAGTTCATCCTCCAATCCACCTTCACCATTGATATTCAATAGAGTGGATTGGGGAATGAACTTCCTCATTCAAGGATCCTCCAGCTACTACCTTAATGACAAATCATCATGCTGGGATGCCTTGAATGCATAAGAGTGGAACTACTCTACCTTCCTTATAGGTAAACCTTTAGAGAGTAGGATTCCATCTCACCCTTGACCCAACCCAAAGCCGAGCATCGGTATATCATCTTGCGTTGCGGATTAAGGGAGCTGAAGACTCTTCGTCAACAAGAAGGAGGAGATCTTTGGCATTGTGCTTAATGAGACTCATCAACTTATCTATAAGTATCTAGAGTCCAGAGGACACTTGTGATCATTCCTTTCTAGGATTGGGTCGTAAGTGGTTCTCACCCTTTGAAGCCCTCGTAGGAGGCCTCCGGTGGGAGTGTACGTTGTGGGTGCATAGTGTGGACCCTTGCTCTTGTGTAGGGCATAAACTGTTAGGTCCTTGTGTAGGTCCTTGACCTACGTGGTCTAAAATCTGGGTGCGTTGTGTGGACCCTTGCTCTATGGAGAGCATAAACATCTGGTTAGGAGTGAACCAGCAAAACTCTGGGTTTGAGGTGAACCGCGTAAAACCTCTGTAAAGGTTGAAGGTGAACTGATTTAAAACCTTAGGTTTGAGGTGAACCCTGGGAAACCTCCTTAGTGAAATTCGGTACACTCAAGGGTTGAGTGCGGCAGCCGGGAGTGGAGTAGACTTATCGTTGAACCACTATAAAATGACTGTCTATGATTGCTTTTCTATATGTGTGATTCATGTCAATGCACTCATATTCATATATCTGATCACATCCCACACACATACACAGTCACATCCAACATAGAATAAGTTGCATATTGGTATATCTTGATTAGTTTGTGATTGGATCCTCTACTTGGCTTGGAAGCCAATAGAGTTATATTTGAGTAATCCTAATAGTTGCATATCTATAAGGATTAGTGTAATATGACTTTGAATAAACAGTAAAAACTTTTAAAAGTCCTATTCACCACCCTCTAAGACATATTGGCATATTCCGACTTTATCTCAAGCGGCCTTCACCGTTATTTCAGCTAACATATTAGAAAAATATATGGGGTGGAGTGTAGTACGTGAACGTAAAGTGGATAGAGCGTGTATTCGGGAATTCGACATAGAACCTCTGTTATCGGCCGTCGATTGGTCTCCACTTTTGGATTTTGGTTGGCCATGTCATGACGAGCGAACCTACTGGTTTCTCGCTTATTGTCATTCCTGAGTCCTTGAGCCTCCGTTTGTAACTGTTACAGTCGGGGAAATGACTTATGAGCCGAGTTCGTGGCAAAGCTGTTTGGTCTCACCCTTTCCCCTATAGGCATATCCAGTCTTGATCTTGATGACCCAACAGTCCGATTCATGGTCACCAAATTCTTATGCCATGGTAGAGATGTCCCTTAGTATCAAGGGAATGCACTTAAGGCAAAACACATGCTCCCTAAATATCGAGTTTTGCATGGGATCTTCTCTACAAATGTATACCTTAGGGGGATGAATCGAGCCGATCTTACCAGTTTCATGGTCCTCATCCTATATTGCATTGCATCTGGTGTCAAGCTATATTTACCCACTTTAATAGTCCACCAATTGGCTGTTGTTGTCCACACCTCCCGAGCAACTCATCTACCTTTCCCACAAATCATCCATGTGTTGTGCAATGAGTTGGGACTGCCCGTGATGGATGATCTTGAGTGTCCTCTACAACATTTCGACAAAGTTAACATCCGAAAGATGGACCTCAAATTCCATCCACTCGCTGAAGGACAGATTGAGGAAGAGACACAAGGTGAAAAGAAATGGGGGAAGCAGCGACACCGGTCGAAGGAGAAACGCAGGAACCATGGGTAATTTCGACCACTCCTGACTCCGCACAGACTCAGCGACAAAAGCGGCATTAGGATCGGGTCGAGGTGACTCTACGAGGACTGACTCGACTTGAGGACATGTTTGATCGACAAGAGGAGCGACTCACAAGCCTGGAGTGGATGGTGCCGCATTACAACGCACAGCTCAGCAAATCGTTGACATATTGATGTGGAACAAATCCCACCATGAGAACAATTATGTATGGTTTATATGCATGGTGATAGGGGGAGCAACTGCAAGGAGATAGGGGGAGCAGCTACATGAAGACTCCGTTTTGTGTGTGAACTCAAATAGATTATTTGTAAAATTGTGTAAAGTTCACGTACACACAAGTTAGGATGTTGTTCTAGGTATTGTTCAAGGTGTTTTGTGTTTTGTCATGTAATTGACAAAGGGGGAGATTGAAAGTGCCCTAGTTTGTCAATCAGCGTGAGGGTTGAGTCATGAGTTAAGTGAGCCCCATATGAAGATCAAGTAAATTAAGCCTCACATCCCATGTCTCAAAACACCTAGGTGAATAAACCCTTAAAAACCTTAGAACAACATAAGAGTAAAAAGTCTGAAAACTTATTCTTAAACAGAAAAATTTTCTAAGTTTTTCAGCTCAGTTCGATGACATCGAGCTTTCGTCGATGACATTGAACACTCAATGTTGATGACATCGAACAAGCTTTGATAACATTGAATTGAGACATTTTATGTTGGACAAAATTTTCGATAAATCAAATATACCTTTGATGACATCGAACATCAGTAATCGATGACATCGAAGGCTAGTCGATAACATTGAGGGACTTAGGGCATTATCCAGTAAACCTTTTTTGGAAAATATTCTGCTATTGCTCTAGTAATTGAACAAGCTTTAATGTCATCGACATTCAAAGATCGACGACATCGAGAAGGGTTCGATGATATCGAATCTGGACCAGGTTGTGTCCAGCAAGCTTATAGGAAAATCTGTGAAAATGTTCGAGGAATCGAGATAGCCTCGATAACATCGATATTCGAATGTCGATGACATCAAGGACGTCTCGATGAAATCAAAAAGTGGACAAAAAGTGTCTAGCGAGCTTTCATGCAATATCATCTAAAAAGATCGAGGAATCGAACTTGATTTCGATGACATCGGAATTTGAATTTCGATGACATCGAACCAGGATGGATGACATCGATGCCCTCTTTAAGAAAGTCCAACAAGCTTGTGCAATGTCATGTCGAGGAATCGAATAGTGATTCGATGACATTGAAGTTCAAATATCGATGACATCGAATCAGGTTCAATGACATGAACTTCTATCAAAAGTTCCCGAAATATGTTTTTGATCGAGTTCGTATCATCAAACCAATATGCGATGGCATCGAAAGTATACGTTCGATGACATCGAACTCTATCAGAAATTGATAGTTTTATTTCTGTTGGAACTTTTGCCTATATAAGGAAAGCTTGTTCTTAGTTGCTATAGAGAAAAAACAGAGAGAGCATTGAGAGAGTAATTGCATATCACCTACCTTAAGCCCATTTTCTCACAGAAGTTTATCCTTCAATCCACCCTCATCATTGAGTATTGAAATTCTATAGAGTGGATTAATGAATGAACTTCCCCATTCAAGGATCATCCAGCTACCATGTTAATGGCAAATCATTGAGCTGGGAACCCTTGAATGTTTTAAAGCTTGAAATATCTCCTTTTCTAAAATTAGTAAACATTTATTAGGGTAGATTCCAACATAACCTTGACCCAACCCGTCACCTCTATTGGAACATCATCGAATGTTGCAGATCAAGGGAGCTGAAGAATCTTCATCATTAAGGAGGAAATCTTCATCAAATGTGCAAGAACATGGCTCATTTACTTATCTGTAAGTTATTAGAGTCTAGAGACCTGTTGATCATTCCTTGTGTAAGATTGGGTCACAGGTGCTTCTCACCCCTTTCAAGCCCTCATAGGAGGCCTCCGACGGGAGAGTATGTTTAGGGTCTTTGTGTAGGTCCTTAGCCTGTGTGGCCTAAACTAGGGTCTTTGTGTAGGTCCTTGGCCTATGTGGTCTAAATTAGGTTCCTTGTGTGGATCCTTGGCCTGTGTGGCCTAAAACCGAGGTTCCTTATGTGGATCCTTTGCTCTTGTGTAGGGCATAAAATCGAGGTTCCTTATGTAGATCCTTTGCTCTTATGTAGGGCATAAAACCTAGGTGCTTTGTGTAAGACTTTTGCTCTTGTGTAGGGTATAAACGTTTACCTTGTGTAGGCATGTCAAGGTTCCTTGTGTAGGTCCTAGAATCAACCTTGTGTACGTTGTAAAGGTTAGAGGTGAACCTGATTTAAAACCTCGTTAGTGAAATCCGGTACACTCAAGGGTTGAGTGCATACGCCGGGAGTGGAATAGGCACATAGCCGAACCACTATAAACGATTGTGTTTGGGATTTATATTCGCGTAATCGTTTATTATGTTTGCTTTGAATGATTACATGAAACATGAATGTTTAGAACTACTAAGAATCACATCCCACATACATTGTCACATTGTTAATCCATTATAGACTAATTGCTAAATCTTGTTTAAATATTGAGTAGTCTTGTGATTGGATCCTCTACTTGGCTTGAAAGCCATTAGAGTTAAAGTAAGTATATCTTGATAGTCGCACATTAGATCAAGATTGGGTTAATAAGATTTTTAATTATAAAGAAAAGTCTATAAAGTCCTATTCACCCCCCTCTAGGACACTTTGACCTATTCCGACTTCTACTATAGCGGTCTCATCGCAATTTCAGGACCACCCCACATGTGTTGCACGTGTGGGGGTGGGGTCCACCTTGATAATGTGTATTGTATATCCGTCGTCCATGTGGGACAGTGGGACCCTACATGATATATGTATTTTATACCCATGCCATCCGTCCGACCATGGGACCCACATGATGTACATGTCTTATCTATGTTGTCCACATGGGACGTGGACCCCACGTGATGTATATCCACACCGTCTATGGGACGTGGGGTCCACCATGATGTACGTTTTGCCCACGGCGACCATCCATTTGCTGGACGTGTAGGACCCCATCTGCTGCTTATGCAGGGCCCACCTTGAGATGTATGTTGTACATGCTGCCCCTCCATTTTTACGAAGTTATGGGATGCCCCTTAAGGCCTAATATGATGTATGTGTGGCCCGTATGTGCGGCCCAATGTGATGTATATATGTCCCATATGATGAGGCCCCAAATGATGTATATGAGTCCTTTGAGTGAGGCCCATTGTGATATATTTGTGGCCCATTTGGTGAGGCCCAATGTGACGTATATGTGGGACCCATTTGATGTGTATTTTAATCTCAGCCATCCAGCCCTTGGACCTCCAGATTAACTGGACTGCTGGCCCATCTCCTTGTATGATATATACCTCCTTGTTGAACAGTATTTAGGCCCCTTTGATGCCTTGTTAGGCCCACCTTTCACCTGATTATATAAGGGCCAGATTGCCTAGATTTTTTTGGATGTTTAGTGGGCCAGATGGGCTGAATATCCAGCCTAAGAATTTCCTATTGGTGAGGTGCTATCCATCCATTATGGTGGACTTCATGGGCTGAGTTGTAAATCAATATATTGGGTATATTGTACACTTGGCTCAACTATATTTTTGGAGCCTCTGGGCTACCCAAAGAGTCTCACCATGTTGGATATGTTAGGCATAACATACCTTATCATTTTTCTGGGCTTTGGGCTGCCCTATGTGGTCCACCTTGATGCATGTGGGCTATGGGCTGACCCAAGAGGCCCAATATTGATGCATGAGATAACATGTGTGAAGTCCATTTTATTTCCAGCCATTTTAAGGGCTATGGGTTGTTTCATTAGGCCCTTGTGTGAGGCCATGGGCCCCATTATATGTTAGGCTCCATGTGGGCCACTCCTTGGGAGCAATGTTGGTTAAATGTCCACATTGATGGGTAATGATGGTTAAATGTCCACATTGTGACCTTCCCTCAGGTCTTTGTTAGGCCTATTCTCTTCCTTTTCTAAATGGGTTGACCCTAATCATTGGGTTTCATTGATGTTTGCATGACCCATCTATTCATATTGGGCTAACTCATAATGTTGGGCCCCCATTGGTTACTTGTAGGATTATTTCTTTTTAATCTTGGAGTCCATCTAGGACTTATTTGGCCCCCCTAGGGCATCTAGCGGGCCATATGATAGTATGGTGAAGGAAGCCCATTCCGGATCCTTAGGATTATAGGTAGGCCACCTAGGCCCAACCTTGATATGATGAGAGTATATCATTACCGTAGAGGGTAGGATATGCGATGTTAGATTTGGTATATCCCAAATTATTGGAGCCCACCTTGATGGGTGTATCATATGCACGTAGTTCATCCATTTTAGACTGTAGGGCTACCCTGTATGGGCCACTGTATTGTGTATATGCGCACTAATTGTCCATTTTCTAGGCTTTGGGCTGCCCACCTTGACATATGTGTGTTCTACACATGCTAACCATCCACCTCCCAGCTAGCCTGAGAGTCAGGGGCCGCATTATGAGTTAGATGCAATCCCAAGTGGACTGTACTATTAAGCCTCTCTAGGACCCATTGTTAAGCCCATTCCCCATTCTTCCTCCTATTACTCAGACCCTACATGAGTGGCAGATATACCTTGCCATGATTAGGTTATCCCAAATCATTGGGCCCCTATGATACCCACCTTCCCTTGATTGGGCTATCTCGAACCACTGGGCCCCATTGATAGCGATGCCTCTCACATCTCGTAAGACTACCCAAGTATTGGAGCCCTCCTTGTGTTTATACCAGGCCTTCCATGGTAAATGTGGACCACTCAGATATGTGTGTTTGTTTGAGTTTAGTAAGCCAAACCTGAGGCCCACTTAGATGATGAGTAAGCTACCCCATTCATTTGTAAAGGCACACAGTCTTGGATGTGTGAATCATATCAAGGCCCACCTTGTATTCATATCGGGCCCCATAGAAAAGCCCAGTCATTGTACGATAAAGATAATGAGAAAGGCCACTTGATGTGTACCCACTTGACTTACCCCGTAGGGTGTATCCTACTTTGTGATCGATGGCTAGAATCATGTATATCGTCCACATAGTCCGCCTTCTTTGGATGAGTGTAAGGCCCATCCTTGGCATTAGTACATCATCATCACCTCCTTGCTGTAGATGGGAGAATGTGGTGTCAGATTAGGCATATCCACTGTTGATGTTATGGATTAGATCCACTATCCTTTTATGGAACCCGCCATGTATATAGGCCGATTATTTGTAACCATGCCAGTATACTTTATCTAGTAAGACTCATTGAGTACGTGCTAGTATAACATCATGTTATAAGCCCATTGAGATGGTATGAGACCCATCGTGATTGTATGAAGCCCATTATATGCGTGAGGCCCATTGTATGTGTGAGGCCCACCATGTATGTGTGACTATGCGCACACCAACCATTCACTTATACAGGCTATGGGCCGTTTTATACCGGCCCACCATGGGGTATGTGATTATAATCATGCTTAGTATACTTCATAATACATGCCCATACGCATCATCCGCATGCTTGTTATGAGGAGTGAATGAGCATAGCATATGCCATTGGGCTGATTGTTTATGGGACTCCTTGAGGGGCGGAGTTACCTCACATGAGCACCCGGTTTGGGCAGGATTGTTGCATGACTGGATAATATGATTCATGCATTTCGTATTTTTGTGACATGATTACTGTATGCCCTAGCGACATTATGGCCGTAGCCTCCACAGGCATATCGTGGATGGTAGGATTGAACACTGAAAATCTTTTTCTATACATGGGGTGCCATAGATGTTCCTGGGTGAAAATCCCTAAACTCGATGGTACCAGAGGACGTTCCAACGTCTAGACCGAGTGGTTACATGAGCGCATAAGGGCCGTATACTAGTAGGCTGCGTCTCCCACTATGTCGTGGTTGGTTGGAAGGGGGTGTAGCCTTATCCGCCCAAGTGAGGGCGCTTTAAGCTAGGCTGAGTTTGACCAGTTTGTAAATGGATCCGCTATCGACGAGTTAGATATATATATATATATATATATATCTATAGGTAGTCAGCCAATATATATATATTCACTCACTTGCTGCGTGGCTAGGGAGGCGGTAGCTAGTGTGGAATGTAATAGACCCCGGTGATTGTCCAGAGATGAACTATACTTATATGTGGACTTACTGAACAGGAGTTGCATACTCAGTATTTTGCTCATTCATTCATTCATTCACTATCCACTCGGGCTGGTGGTGAGCAACTAATTTGTTATGTGTACCTTCGCAATGGCCAGGATTTTGGTTTGGGCGCGAGACCAACCTGAGATCAGGAGTTTACCACATTGAGTCTAGCTATCCAAATTTAGGTATGAGACTAGTTTGGATAGAAGTCCCTTGTGATGAACCCCATACTTACGATGCCACGTACTATCATCCCAACTACACACTCCAGTATCGTCATTCCTTTGCATTGCATATTGCATTACACCCTCGGTATATGACATTTGGGGTACTATGATTCTACATTACATGGCTTAGATATATTTTTGCATCACACAGCTTGAATAAGGCTGATGGTATTTATGGACTTACTAGTATGCTTCCGTATTACTTTGATATTGCATCCTGAACACGCTTATATTACGCACACACTTACACCACCCTCTAAGCTTTCTATAAGCTTATGCACGATAGATGCGTACAGGTGACGCTAGGTCACAGTTGAGTTGAGGCAGGAGCGTGCGGTAGAGCTTGTGGTGATATTTTTGGAGACTTGTTATCTATCTTTTATTTCCTTTCATGTGTTGTACTCAAGTTTTTTATTTATTTTTATTTTTTATAGTGGATATGTGTTGATGTTTATTGTTATTGTTATGGGTTATGCTTGTGGTTATGCTTCCCTTTATGAAAATTTATGCTGAAAATCCTCCTTGTAGGATCCCAAGATCTGAATCTGGCGTATGGGCACTGGAAGCCGAGAATGGGGTAATACGGAGGCTGCCGGCACTGGATTCGGCAATCAGAAATTTTGTGAACCTAGTTTCCCAGTTCGGGGCATGACAAACACGTCCTCAATCATCCCTCTCAGTACACGAACCGATCGATCAGCAAGTTATAATGTGGTCCAGGTGGGTTTTAATTCACCTTGACCCAGTTGTTCGTAGATCGAGTAAGGGACCAGATTTACATTCACCCCCAAGTTAAGAAGTGTGTGCTCAATCTGGTGGCTCCCAATTACATAAGTGATGGTTGGGATATTGGGATCCTTGTATTTTTGTGACACATCTTGCTTGAGGATGACACTTACTTTTTCTATCAGAAAGATTTTCTTTTGTATGTTTTTTCATCTTTTGGTCGTGCATAAATCTTTTAAAAATTTGGCATATGGAGGTATTTGTTTAACAACATCCAGTAGATGAATATTGACCTTCACTTGCTTAAGCACCTTTAAAATATCCTGAGAGTTAGAGAGAGGTTTTGGTGCAATCAATCTGTGAAGGAATGACACAATCTACTTACTTTGAGGTTCCGATTCTAAGCCATGTGGAGCATTGCTAGGTCTATCATTCTCAATTTCATCTGGGTCCTTAGGTTTTTCAGCCCTTGCCAGAATGGTTTTGTCAATAATCTTCTCACTCCTAAGAGTGGTGATAGACTTAGCTTGCTCCATTTGATTTGAAGAGCTTGGGTCACTTATTTCATATTGCGGTTTTAGATTGGGGAGGGGTTGGGCTGGAAGCATCCCTTTCTTCCCATTTGCTAAGCGTGACTCAATTTTTTAAATTGATGATGTTAACATTCCCATTGTTGTTTTGAGATTCAGGAATGCTTGCATCGTATTTTGGTTGAATAGCTCTTCGTTTTACATGAACTTTTAAACTGTATCCTCTTAAGGCTTCCTTTGATTTAGAAATTGGTTAAGGATCCCTTGAGGAGTGGCAGTTTGTCCATTTCTCCAACTGAAATTTAGATGGTTCCTTCAACTTGAGTTATATGTATTTAAGGTGGGTCCATTGAAAGGTCTTTAGTAGTTGATTATGGTATTTGATTGATCATTCAATATCTCTTGAAAAGTAGAAATTGTTGGGCAATTCTCAGTTGTATGTATGTTGCAAGCACAAATACCACAAACAACTTCTGCAGCCTTGTCGGGTTTTACCTTCTTAAGTTCCATGGCCTCGACTTTTCTTATGAGTTTGGCCATTCTTGCATTTGTATCATCTTCCTCTTTTAAAACATAAATTCCTCCAATTTCCTTTGATTGAGTAGGCTTAGAAGTGGTTTTTGAGGAGGCATCCCATGATTGCGCGTTTTCAGCAAGTTTATCAAAAATAATCCCACGCATCATCGGCTTCCTTGTTCATGAATTCCCCATTACACATCATCTCCACAAATTGGCACATGGGTGAAGTCAATCCCTCATAGAAAAGCTTGTTATACGCCATGTTTCGTAGCCATGTTGTGAACATGAATTTACAAGATCCTTAAATTGCTCCCAATATTGGAAGAAGATCTCATCCTCTTTTTACACAAAATTCATGATTGCTTTCCTTAAGGTATTTGTTTTATGAGAGGCAAAGAACTTTTTAAGGAACTCCCTTGTCATCTCAGCACATGTGCCAATGGACCTTGGTATTAAGGAATGTAACAACGACTTAGCCTTTTCTTTCAAAGAGAAATGAAACAATTTCAGCCTAACTGTGTCCTCGGACATGTTCGGGAAGTGTAATGTAGATATTATTTCATTAAACTCTTTCATATGCAAGTATGAACTTTCAAATTCTAGTCCATGAAACTTAGGGAGGAGTCGAATTACCCCTGGTTTAATATCCACAGTTCCTGCATTCAATGGAAATATCATGCGGGAAGGTATGCTCACCCTCGCCGGTTATAAATAATCTCATAGAGTACGAGGCGGGGGTGCACTATGTACCTCATTTTCATCTTGAATTTCCTCAACAGGTAGTTGAGGTTGACTTGCAGCCATTACTTCTACTGACTCGGAGGATCTTAGGTGGTGTCTAATCCGGTGATGGATGGGTAACCCTTCGACTAATCCTCCTTCACTCAAGAGACAGAGGGTGTTGTCGCGAACCCACTTGGGCATGAAACTGTAATGCACTGTGTTTTCGAAACCCGAGTGTTAACCTTAAAAGAAAGCCAAATTTCATATATATATGTATATATATTTATTTATTTCTTTCTTTACTTTTCTCATAGTTAACAGTTTAGCGGAAGATGGACAAATCAGACATAAAGGAAAATTTGCATTTACATTCAGAATATACGAGCGGCTGCCCAAATGACTTATACAAACCAATGTCTCATACTAATAAATACATAAATGAATAACTTAACACATGAAATAAAATAAAATGCGGCTAAACTTGAACTGTAAGATCGCGCAACTTCTGTTAGCAGATGCAGTCATGCATCCCTGATAATTGTACCCTACTCCTCATCAATCTAGACATGTATATCATTTAAGCTACCTACACTACCTGTACGGTTATGTATTCGATGAATGAGTGGCCAGCTTAGTGTGAATCCTCAAGATTACACACCACTGCTTTAGTTAAGTATAGTTGTAAACAAAAAGACATCCAAAATAATACACGATGCAGTCTTATTAAATGCATGAATGCATGAATGCACATCAACTGGGGATGCTCATCCAGTTGGCTTTTGGGCGAAACCCATGCATGTAGTTGGTCACCAGCAAAAGTACATCCCGTACGTGCGTAGTGCTAAACTCACCAAAAGTGGATCGATAGTTGGTGGTCTGGGAGCTAACAAAACGATACCATAATTAAGGCCTAAGGGCACGTGCTACAATATCTAGAATTAGCCACCTGTCATCTCCTATATGCAATGAATGCATGATTAGACCAACCGTTATTATTCCGATTACAACCAACCAATTTAAGGAAGCTCAAAGGTCACTACGGGGGCTTATCACTCAGCATAGGCTGACAGCTTGGGCATAGGTCCCATACCACCATCCCTGGCTCATGAGTTCCAACATTGAGATGTTTAATGGAACCTCATCAACTAGTGGTCAATCATAGTTTAACATGTCGAAGTTACCATCGCATGGTTGCATAAAAATAATACATCGAACCCACATAGGGAAAATACCAAAACTAAGCAACATAGGGCAAATATCAAATCAAATGCCACATATGGCAAATACCAAATCGATGCGATAAAAAGACCATCCTCAAAAGTCACGTAGACACAACAACCCCTGGATGGTAGGCCCACATCAATATTCCATTTAACCCATCATTCGAGTAGCCACTAAGTCAAAGGTATGTTATAATCACAATAAATCAAGTTACATCCCAAGTCTGGATGTACATATGTAAGTGGGGTTCTCCATTGATAAATGTACCAATTCAAGTTCCACAAGCAATCCACAAATAATCCACAAGCATGAGAAAATATACAAGCGCAATATATAGATGTTCATGCAGGATAAATATTGAGCACGTAATCTAGAATTTAATTCCAACAACTAGCATAAATAATTATGAGATAAAGGTATCAATTATCAACCAAAAATTAAATCAGAAACTATCACCTAAGCTAATGGGAAAGCGGAAAGCTCAAGGGGAAGAAATCATCACCTCACGAGTCGAATCGCCAACTAATGTTGCTAGGAAGCGCGTGCACCCTTATAATTGAATCCCACCATGAATTATAAAGTTGTATGTGATATCAATGTTCTAGAAAGTATTTATGGTCAAGATTAATATAATCTAGGATTTGGATTACATATTTTTAGGGTTTTGGTGTAGAATTAGTGTTTCATCCTAGAGTTTAGTCCTATACTTAGATTCTAAGATTTGAATTATAGTTGGTGTGCAATAAATTACGATATTAATTTAATAATTATAAAATAATTATTAACATTAGTGTTATAATTAATATTAGCTAACATAGTAATAATAATCATTATGATGATAATAAATACTTTGATCTACTATTAAAGATAGTATTTAAGAACGATAAATAAAATACTAATATTTGATAATTACAATTTTGTTTATAGTAACTAGTTTGAACAAAAATAATCTACTAATGGCTAACCATATCTAATGTTATTAATCCTCATAAAATAGTGGTAAAATGATAATAATACACAAAAATGAGTCTAGTGAAGAAAGTGTTGTCTCACTTACGTTGACTTGGTTTGACCGACAAGCTCGATTTACTCTCAACTCAAACCGACTTAGCGAGGCACCCAGGTGTGGTTGGATCTCTACGAGCAGTTGTTGGAATGCTGGACCGAATCAGCCCCAATCTGTGACTCGGTTGCTTGCCGAGTCAACTCAGCAATGATCCTCTCAATGTCCCTTTCTTCTTCTTTTTCTTCCTTTTCCTTTCTTACTCTCTCTTACATTCCTTGTTGGAATTCCAGCAATATGAGGACCAAACCAACCCTGGCTCAGTCCCGACTTAGCTCCTCGACTCGGTTGAGTCGAGCTAGTGCAGCAAACAGCCACCACACGCAGCCTCTTCTTCCTTTTCTTCTCTCTTCTCCTTCTTTCTCCCATCCTTCTCCTTTTCTTCCCTGCTACGTCCAATAAGGACTAAGCTCGATCAAAGCCCAGTCTCAAACTAATTGAGTCGGCACAACGAGTTGTTGACTCGGCAGCCAATTAGGTAGCATCTCAGATATGCACGTCCGTTTCCTCCTCTCTCGTTCCTTCACTTCTTCTAGCTTCTCTTCCCTTCTCTCTCTTTTTGTCTGACCAGATGAGTCTGGCTCAGCCAAACCCGACACGGCAGTGGCCTTCGTGTTGCTCCAGCGACTCGGGTGGGCAGAGTCGATGTCACACACACACACACACACACTCTCTCTCTCTCTCTCTCTCTCTCTCTTTCTCCTTCTATTTTCTTTCTTTCTCTCTCTTTTAACACCAGGAGCACCTCCAAGTGGTCAGAGCTTGAAAATGGCTCAACTGGACAAAGTCAGACTCATTTCGACACGGCGGGGAAGATGGACAGCTCTAATGGCGGATCTCGAACGGAAGCTTCTTCTTTCGATCTGGAGGTGTTGGGTGGTCCGTGAAATGGCAGTAAAGACCGTACTAGTTGAAGGAATATGCCAATATGTCCTAGAGGGGGTGAATAGGACTTTTTAAAGTTTTTATGATTTATTTAAAAATCATACTTCACTAATCCTATGATCATGCAATTCTCAGGATTACTCAAATGTAACTCTACTGGCTTCCAAGCCTGGTAGAGGATCCAATCACAAACTGCTTAAGGAGTAAACAATATGCAGTCTAGTTCATGATGGATATGACTGTGTAGGTGTGTGAGGAGTGATCAGATATGGAAGTATTAAAGCAAATCACTCAATCAAAATAACAATCTCAAACACAGTCATTTTATAGTGGTTCGACGATAAGTCTACTCCGCACTCAACCCTTGAGTGTACCAGATTTCACTAAGGAGGTTTCACATGGTTCACCTCTAACCTAAGGTTTTAAATCAGGTTCACCTTTAACCTTTACAATATACACTGAGGCTGACTGTTTATGCTCTCACGAGCAAGGGTAAACACAACGCACCCACTTTTAGGCACACTGACTAAGGATCTTCTATAAGACCCTACTGGAGGTTTCTACACGGTTGACCTCATACCCTAAGGTTTTGCCCGATTCACCTAAGACCCAAAGTTTTACTGGTTCACTCCAAATCAGATGTTTATACTCTCCATAGAGTAAGGGTCCACACAACGCACCCACCACATACACTCCCGCCGGAGGCCTCCTTGAGGACTTCAAAGGGTGAGAACCACTTAAGACCCAATCTTAAAAAGGAATGATCACAAGTGTCCTCTTGGACTCTTGATACTTACAAATAAGTTGATGAGTCCCGTTTAACACAGTGCTGAAGATCTCCTCCTCCTTGTTGACGAAGAGTCTTCTGCTCCCTTGATCCACAACACAGAGTGATGTACCAATACTCGGCTTCAGGTTGGGTCAAGGTTATGATGGAATCCTACTCTCTAAAGATTTTCCTATAAGGAAGATAGAGTAGTTCCAATCATTTAGGCATTCAAGGCATCCCAGCTTAATGATTTACCATTAAGGTAGTAGCTGGAGGATCCTTGAATGCGGAAGTTCATTCCCCAATCCACTCTTTTTAATATCAATGATGAGGGTGGATTGGAGGATGAACTCACTTGAGAGAAAGGGCTTTAGATATAAGATGTAAGTTGAAACACACAAAAGCTCTCTCTTCTTTCTCTCATAGCAACAAAAGATAAGTCCTCTATATATAGGCAAAAAGTTCCAATAGATATAAAACGGTCACATTTATGACAGAGTTTGATATTATCGAGAAGGTTCGATATCATCGAGCGTATACTCTCGATAGCATCGATGGTCTGCTCGATGACTTGGACTCAATGTCATATGCTTTTGAAACTCTTTGCCAATTGGTTGATGAATCGAAACTATTATCGATGTCATCGGATTTCGAACTCCGATTCCATCGATGACAGGATCGATCCATCGACACTTGAAGAATGAGAGAGACTTGACTTTGAAATATTTCAGGTTTTCATGAATGATCGGGGATCCATCGAGATCATCGAAATTTAAATGTCGATGATATCGAGATCAAAGTCGAGGCATCGATAAATCCAGCTGATTTGTCTTTAAGCTTGCTGGACGGTTTATAACCTTGTTCGATGCAATCGACCTGGTGCCGATATCATCGATATTTGAATATCGATTCTATCGAAGGGCCCCCTATCATAGTTAAAAATGACCTGAAATATCTGCTGTGAGAAATGCGTGCCCTCGATCGATATCATCGATCGACTTCCGATGTTATCGATATTTGATTTCAGATCATATTGGAAGAGCATCGATATATCGAAGGAATTTGAGATTTTCATTAAAAAACAGGGGCGTCGAAAATTTGCCTGTCGATCTTATCTAGCCATTCTCGATGGACTCGAGATTTGAATATCGATGATATCGATAGGTGTATTGATACATCGACAATTCGTCCAGATATGTTGTGCAGTTGTTGGACATATTTAGTGCTTATATCGATGATATCGATAGGTGTATCGATACATCAATAAATCCGTCTAGATGAATATTTTTGCTGGACACTTTTGGTCCTCTCATCGATAATATCGTTAAGGTATCGAGGACATCGACAGTGCAGGTCGATTATATCGAGGGTGTTTCGATAAAATCGACAAGGCGAGAAAAACTTAGAGATTTTTCTATTTTGAAAAAAGTTTTCTCACCCTAAAACCCTATGATTTCTAACTTATTTTTAAGGGTTTTCTTTACCTTGTGTTTTGGGTCATGGGATGTGAGGCTTTAGTTTTACCTGTGACGAGCTTGCACACATCCGGTTGAGGCAGACGCTTGAATTTATCTTCTTATCGAGCTCTGTAGACACTCTGACTCAACATACACGTAACTTGACAAACCAGGGCACTTTCAGTCTGGATAGACTTATAAGAGCTCGTGGAATAAGAACTTGAAGGTTGGAGGAAGTTTGGGTCGGTAGGTTCGAACGAAGAAGCTTGTGGCCTTTTTCTTGGGTTTTTTTGTAAGAGACAGGTGAAGAGGCATTTTCTCTCCCTTCTTATAGCAACCTTAGCTCCCTCACAACCCTCGAATGGATAGTGAGCTGCTAGGATTTGATTAGCTTTTCAACCACCCTTACATACAACCGTTAGAGCCAAAAACTGGCCGTTGGTCCTGTTTTGCTACGGAAGAAAAACCCTAAACCGCTTGCACCGGACAGAGGGTTGGGATAACATCGAGGTGAATGACTAAGATGGAAAGGGAGTGAGCACGCAGATCGCCAGGTTGGCAACATCAGAGCAGGATTTCCGCTTTTGGAAATTCTCGACAGCACGTAGTCATTTTGTGCTTGAGGTTGTGTACAAGCCTATGTAATCCAACGGGTGAAAACAAACAGGGATTAGACAGCTTCGTGTTCTCTACAAGATGGACGAATTAGATCACTCGAGTGGCTGGTCGTGGTGGGCTAGATGATGATCGCACAGTAATGGTGCGTTTAAAACAGGCATGAGCGAAAAAGGAGGGAAGGATCCTTCCTCCTTTGGAAATGTCGGGTCAACCCAAGTTGACTGGGGTTGGTGGTCGAGTGTAGCGTTGGTGCATGTGCATTATGCACACGCTCAGCCCAAAGTGGCCCCCATAGGGCTAGTTCGACAGATCCACACCTTCCATCTAGTTCTGTGGGCCCTATTAGGACATCCGATTGAAGAAAGGGTAGATCCAAAGCTTAGGTGGGCCATACTCGATCAATTTGAGCTATTTTGTTGATTCAACGGTCAGATCGATTCCCCATCTACTCTGCAATGTCCTCTTGTTAATATGGATAGACTTTAATAGTGGCTTTCACAATGTGGTGGATATGTCATGTAATTGAGTGTCAAATCACCCCACAATAAGTTGTGGACCCGATGAACGGTGGATCTCATAATTTGAGCTTCTAATTCTAAGATAGATTGTTAGATTTAACTATCAAGGGAATTGATATCCTATAGTAAGTTTATGTAATTATGTGATTATCCATCTTAAGGATCAATTGAATGGAAAGCTCGATTTATGAGTGAATTTCACTCCCAACAATCAGATGACTTAATATATGAATGGAGATTGTACTAGATGGTCAATATGGATAGATTGTGGGCCACTAAACAATAATGTGTAAGGTAAGTCATGTGTGTTCCCACACACGTGTAAACTAATTTAGATCTTCATGGTAACACCCAAGTACTGGAAGGTACAGGGTGTTACAGAAACACTCTCAGCCCTTAAGTAACTAAACAATTAAACCTAAAAAGAAAACTAGAAAAACTAAAACAAATAAGAGTTCTAGAAAAGATAAGAGAGAGGGTTGAAACAAAATTACCGAATAAGAGTTGCTATGTTAGGATCCTACAAAACAAAAAACAATGTTAGTTTAAAAAAAACAATTTCAGAAAAAATCCCAACTTAAAAACATAGCAGAAAACCAAATCCTAATCTTAACCTAATTCTAATACAAATTAATTCTAGAAAAACGTAGCCGTAGTCCCCAAAAAGCGGCGCCAAAAACTTCTTCATAACCCCAAGTGTAGGGTTACAATGTAGTAATAACTCGGTGGGAACGAGGTCCAATCCACTAGGACTAAACTTTTATGTATTCTGAAAATAACTAGAACTAGAACTAGAAGAAGATCTAAATTTGAATTCTGGAATAATTGAAAGTGATTGTGAATAAAGTATCATTAATTAAAAGGAACTAGAGCGCCAAGGATCCACTTGTAGCTATCAAGATGCTACCTTGCTTGATTCATGAAACACAATTGGAATTAGAGTCCTATCCAATCCAAATGGAAGATAAATGAATTGAAGCACAATCTGAACTTTGTATTGAATTAGTTCACACATGAAGGAGTATTGTGAAGATTGGAAGAGATTCCATCACCCTACCATGCCCAGGAGATGATGGTGAACAATAGGATTTACCGATCCCACAATCTCAAAACAAAAAAAAAGATATTCAAAGTTATCACAGCGTCTAATGTAATTTGAGTCACAACAAACCATAGAAAACTGAAAATATTCCTTAAATTCAAAGTAGAAGTCAATGAAATTCAACATAAATAAGAATTAAAGCAAGATAAACATCCCAACACGCTACATGCTTCACCTCTTAGCCCTAGCTAAGAGGTTTAGTTAACTATAGACGTAATTGAAATCAAAACTCTTAAAGAAAACATAAAAACTAAATAGAAGAAGAAGATTGAGGATAAAAGGACTCCTTGAAGTTCTCCAACACTTTGCTCCACTCTTCCAACCCTAATTCGTGCTTAGAAACAATTAAGAGACCTATATTTATAGTATTTCCTTAGATCGACTTTGAAACCACCTTAAATTTACTTAAAATGTTACGCTTCGGTCGGACCGAATTAAGGCTGAAAATCGCACTTTCTCATTGGAAAATTCTACGCGATTTTGGTAGGACCGAATTAAGGCTAAAACACCACCAAAAAAAGGGGATAAAGGATACAAACCACGTTAGTTTTTTTTGCTATGGATATAAACCGTAGCTACACTTACTACGATTTTAATCCGTAGCTAAAAAGGTGCCACACCATTAATAATTAACGGTGGTGTATGGGGCTCTATAGGGCCTAAAACAATATATGTGTTCTATCTAAGCCGTCCATCTATTTTGAAATATTATTATAGGGCATCAAACCAAAAATCAACTAGATGAAGGCTAAAGTGCACCACTGTAAGTGCTATGTTGTATGCAGAACACCTTTGTTTGTCAAATTTTGTTTAGACAAAACAACTTATGTAGTGGCTTGTCTAATGTGGATCAGGATGGAAAGTTCAATACACTACGATGGAAAGTTCAAGACTCTACTTCAAGTCAAGTAGTTGATCAAGATGGAAAGTTCAAGTTCTACTAAGTTCAAGATGATTGAGTTCAAGTTCTACTAAAGTTCTAGTAGAAGATCAAGCTCCATCTTCAACTTCAAGCTCTATTGAAGATTCAAGTAGAAGAACAAGTTCCATGAAGTTCAAGCTACTTCAATAGTTCAGTCATATCAGGCATATCAAACCTTAGAAAGACCTTAGGATTATGTACTTTCAAAACATAATTTAAATGGGTTTTTATACTATAGTTCGACGAGTCTAAGCTATGGTTTGACTTGTCTAAGCTGTGGCTCGACCAGTTTAAGTAAATTTTGACCAGTCTAAGTTCAAATTGAAGATAAACGAATTTTTCCATTACTTCTTCGACCAGTCGAAGATGGGCCTTCGTCCAATTGAGGGTTTCTCGACTCGAAGTTTAGCAACTAAATCAATTCAGATTTTTGGCACCCTCGACCAGTCGAAGACCATGTTTGACCAGTCGAACAGGGCCCTTGACTAGTTGAGCAGGGTCTTCGACCAGTCAAAGTTCGGTTTTATCTTATCGCGCTCGAATTTGAAAATTTGTTGGAACTTAGACGAGTCGAAGCAACAACTTTTCTGCCTATAAATAGAGGCTTTTTCTCAATCCGAAAAAATAATTCAAGTACATCAAATCCATCATCAAGAGAGATAGAAGCCCCTATTATACTCAAGCTATTACATAGTATTTATAAATTTTTTAATAGCTTATTTGTTTTAATTCCTTGATCTCTTATGCCTTGAGTTTTATTTTATAAAGGGAGTAAATACTCTTCTTTGAGATCTTAAGGAATTCAAACAAGTAGCCTTTGATTTGAATCTATTTAAAATTAATCTAGAACCTTAAACCCTTGTCTATGTGACTGAACATTAAACAATCTAAGATAAGAGAAACGGTTCTATGGCTACATCGACTGATACATCTTCAAAGGAGAAGATAAGTATATTTTGCCTTTAAATTTTGGTTTTATTGAGATAGCCGAAAAATCTCATTTGTCGGTTTTCTTGAGATAGTTAGAAAATCTCAGTGATGGGTTTTTGTTTGTGATAGCCCTTTAAAATCACAACTGTATGAGGTTTTAAGGTGCCATGTGAAAACCTTATTCATAGTGAAAGCCAATATCATGTGGATATTCAAAACTATCACAACATCTATTGTAATTTCTAGTTTGAATTTAAGGAATATTTTCAGTTTTCTATGATTTATTGTGACTCAAATTACAATAGATGCTGTGATAGCTTTGAATATCTTCTTTTCTTGTTTTGGGAGTGGAGTAGGTGTGGCTGTTTGAGAACAGTTGTTGAACACATCGAACCCTATAACTCTTGGTGTTGTGGTGAATGTTTAATTTTTGTATTTGTGAAGAATGTTTGTAATTTCATTCATCCAACAAATACTTTATTTTCTCTTGTGGATTTAAGGAATCTCTGTGAGGAGTCCAAGGAAGCTCTGTGGATTCAGAGTAGTTATACCCTTGAGGAAGACGGTGATCGACCTCATCACGTTCATCCTTGCATCAATACTAAGCACCATGTTATCTATGATTTTCTAGATAGACTGGAGTGATAAGAGCATTCAATATAGGCATTCAAATTTCTTGGAGTGGGGTTGAATTAAAGGCCTACCATAGTCTACAATATTATTTGAAGTGGTTTTATTTTATTTATTATTTATTTTTTAAATTTACCGAGAAAATCTAAGAGCCATTTTTTTTCTTTTCTCTTGAGAGTAACTGAAAATTTATTAAAAACCTTACAAGAAGACGGGAAAAGAAATATATATATATATATATATATATATATATAGCCGAGTGCTCAGTTGTGCACCAGTTTGCATGGAACTTGTGCGAACTTTTTTGAGAACTCATCATACATGATGTGACTCCAAAATCTGAATGGTTCACGTCCAGGCCCAATTTTTACTTTGATCCAAAACTTTGGTGGGCCATTAAAGATGAAAACGGTTTCCTCCCTTGATTTGCATTTCTCTTTTCTATGGCCAATTAGAATTTTAGATCAAGGTGGAAATTTGTCCCTTGGGGTTTCATGAGATTCAGCATCACATGGACCATTTGAATTAGATGCCCATGACATGTGTGCAAAAGTTCACACGTGTGTAGCTGCCTAGGCAAGCCTTCATATAAGCCGTGAGATGAGGAGAACGGATGGGATTCAGCTGCATTGAGAGAGAGTCTTCATAAAAAATGACTCTCTCCAACACTCACGTAAAATAACGCAGATTAGCTACTGCCAAGTTGAGTAGCGAGACTTAAAGTGACGTCACCAACTTATGTGGGTCCACCTTGATGTATTTGTTGTATCCACACCATTCATCCATTTTAGAGATTATTTTAGGTAATGAGTAAAAGAATGAGCAGATCGAAAGCTGGAGTGGACCCCACCACAAAAAAACAATAGGGAGAGAAATGCCCACCGTTAAAACCTTCCTAAGGTCCGTTGTATTGTTTATTTAAGATCCAACCTGTTCATAAGTTAACATAGACATTAAAGAAGGGAAAACACTAGTATCAGCTTAATCGAAAACTTTTGTGGCCCTTAAATATTTTTAATGGTGAGCGTCACTCTCTCCACTGTATTCTGTGATGGGGTCCACTTAAGCTTTTGATCTGATTCATTCTTTGGTTCATGCCATAAAATGATCTCTACAAATGGATGGATGGTGTGGATACAACACATACATCATGGTGAGGCCCACATGGTAAGGGTAGTGTAGTAGCTAATCCACTCCGGTGGTATCGACACCGCATCACAAAGCAAGTCACGTGCCACCCACGCGCAATTACATAATCCAACCGTGTTCGTATGGTGTTAGGGGCTCTGCGGGCCTCACCGTGTTGTATGGGTTTTATCCACACCGTTCATCCATTTTTCCAGATAAGTTTAGGCTTTACCCCCGAAAATAAAGCAGATAAAAGGCTCAAGTGGACCATACCACAGGAAGCAGTGGTGGTAATGATGGCCAATGTTGAAACCTTCCTAAGGCCCACCTTGATGTTTATTTGCCGTCCAATCTGCTCATAAGGTCACATAAACCTGTACTACGGGAAAGCACAAATGTCTGGTTGATCCAAAATTTATGTAGCCCTCAAGAATTTTTTAATGATGATCGTTCAATCTCCACTGTATGGTCTACTAGAGATTGGAGCTTTCTAATTTTTGGGAATCTAAATTAAAATTATCTAAAAAATTGGATGAACGGCATGGATAAAACCCATACATCACGGTGGGTTGCACAGAGCACCTGACTGGATCGATTCCATCCAGACGAGGTAGGACGCAATCAACTTTTGTTCGCATGACATCTAACCCATCATGGCTGGACGCGGATTTCCTACGAAAGCCTTTTGCAGGAAGTTCCTGCGCTGGGAACCCAGGTGGGGCCCACTTTGATGTTTGTTGAGAAATCCTCCCTGTCCATCTGTTTTGTGAGTTTATTTTAGGACATTATGCCAAAAATGAACCATATCAAATTCTCAAGTGGGCCGAAAATATGATAATTGACCCTCTAAAGTTGAAATAATCATGGGCCACAAAAGTTTTGAATCATGCTAATATTTGTGTTTTCAGTTCATCCCAGTAGGAATGACATTACTAACGGTATAGATGACATGTAAACATCATTGTTGAACCCAGGTAGGTTTCAACAGTAGGAATTTCCTTATCCATATTTTCCTTTAGTACGCCACACTTGAGCTTTGATCAGCCCACTTGTATGGTGCATCCTTTTAAAGTAGATTATATAGAGGACGAGAGAGGTGACTAAAGTTCTTTATGATTCTCCTGTAAAAACTGACGTGTCCTAAGAAGGATCGCACAACTCATATGTTCTTGGGTTGAGGTAAGTTAGAGATAAGATCAATCTTAGCCTTATCTACCTCAATTCCCTTGGATGAGATGATATGTCCAAGGACAATTCCCTTACGAACCATGAAATGACACTTCTCCCAATTCAGTACCAAATTCGTGTCCTCACATCGCTTCAGCACACATTTAAGATTATCCAGACAATCGCTGAAGGATGGACCAAAGAAAGAGAAGTCATCCATAAAGACCTCTAAATATTGTCCCACCATGTCAGAAAAAATACTCATCATGCATCGCTGAAAAGTGACGAGGGCATTACATAGTCTGAATGGCATCCTTCGGTAAGCAAAGGTGCTAAACAGACATATGAATGTGGTCTTTTCCTGATCTTCAAGGGCTATCTTTATCTGGTTGTAGCCCGAATACCCGTCAAGGAAGCAATAGTATGAGTGGCCAGCTAGCCTTTCCAAAATTTGCTCGCTACAGCCGACGATCTGGTTTAGTGGAAACTGGGTGAGGGGAACTACAAGTTCTGGTTCTCCAACTGGTCGGGGCTTGGCCCTCTTCACAGGTTAGCCTTCGCTGTAATTCCGACTCCTTTACTACCTATGAAAACCTCTTAGGTGTTGGGTAAGGAAGGCCCCCTCCCGCCGTCGGCAACTTTTAATTTCCTGCCACAACTAGTTATTGATCATATCTTTCAGCACGGGTTCTGCACTTCTGAGGGGCCAGATTCCCCGTTGTGGCCATTTTTGTCTTCAGGTGAATTATCCGTCTCCTCGGCCTGGGATAAATGCAGAGTGTCCCTTCCTCGTAGGAGCTGGGCACAATGGGTTTGGCATGAGAACCTTCCCCCCAGGCTCTTCCTTCTCTCCTGGCATATTCTCATGGGAGCGATCGCTGTTGATGAGGTAGTCCAAGCGCGTGGCATCCCTCTAGCTTCAAAATGTGTGTGTTGTATTCGTGGTTCTCAACAAGGCCACGCGACTGAAAACAACCCTCATTTATTCAGGGTCCTGTGGTCTCTTGTCAGTAATATGTTTAGCATCCATCTGGTGGAGGCCCAGTCTATCGGCAGCAGACTGGCTTAATGGTGGGGATCTGTGACCCTTTGATCAGCCAACCAGGTGGCCCACAAGGTCCCACCGAGTGTTATTTTTTAGGTGATTTGGAAGTGCCGTAATGTAGCTATTTTTGATGGGAAGCTGCTGTCCATCCCAGTCGTTATCACGCAAGTTGTAACACTGTAGATGACCCAGCAACAACTCGTTCCTGTCGTGGCCATCCCCCCGTTGCTGGCAGCGATGCAAGAGTTGGAGCTACTCCCCAAGCTGGTTCTTCCTTGCACCGTGCAGGCTACCAGAGCAGAGAGTAGGACAACGCTCACACGGCCCCAAGAAGTAGGCGTCTGTCTTCTTTTCCCCTGGTGGTGAGATGGCAAAAGCCCCCGTCTGGTTGGGTGAAAGTCAACATGGACGGCTCTGCCTTAGGGAATCCGGGGCAGCCAGGTGGGGGAGGGATTTGCAGGGGAGACAGAGGTGAGTTCCTATTTGCTTTCTCGTCCCGTTATGGGGTGGGTTCTAATATGAATGCTGAGTCGAGGGCCATTCGCGATGGGATGGATTTCTGTCTAAATAGTGGGTTCCATAAGGTGGTGATGGAATCAGACTCCCTCCTCGCAGTTAGGCTACTGCTGGGGTCTACCACACCCAGTTGGAAGTGGTATTATTGGATAGCCAGGATAGCTCAAGTTAGAAGCAGGGGGCAGTTTCAGTTCATCTACATCTTTAGGGAAGGTAATTGTAACGCCCTGAATTTCGAGGGTCGAGCAAAGCTCTACTCCCGAGATTCAGAACATCACTTATGCAATATGGATGATAATATTCAGATTTCTTCCATGTTAATGAGTTAAGCATGTGTGGGATTATACTAAACAACACATCATACTCCGGATTTAATTAAGTTAAGCAAGAGCAGAAGTCTAAAACATATATATTTAAGTATGTAGGTGTTTCACAAATTTCCTCCAGAGTATGAGTACATAACCGAGTTCAATATATACATGTATTATTTCAAAATGTACAAAAAAAGTGGTAGCGTAATGTAACGCCCTGAAATTCGGGGGTCGAGTATGAACTTAACTCCCGAGTTCCAACGCATCACTTATGCAACATACACAATGTCGGTTAAATGTTGTCTGAGTTAGCGCAATAAACATGAATGAGATTAAACCAAAACAGTAATTCATACTCCAGTTCAATTGCATTTAAAAACAGCGGAAGACTGAAATTTTATATACAAGTATGTAAAGTAACAAAATTTTCTGAACTTCGGAGTATGAGTACTAGCTGAGCACCAATATACATGTAAAGTTTGTAAATTAAAAACCCAAAATACATCCTCAAAAGAGGCCCCGAAAGTCCCGCGATGCAGCCGGCCTAGGCATAGCCGTCAGAATACTGCATGAACGAGAACTCCTCCTGGTCCTCATCGACGTCGGGCTCTGGCTCCTGAACCAAGGCGCCCTCTAATCCTGCAACAGAGTCTGGTTGGTGTGTACAACACCGTCCCGCAACGTGGGAGTGAGTAGCTAACTCAGTGGAACAATAATGCATAAGTTAACATGTTATCAAATCAATCAAACAGTAATGATAAGGCAGTACAAATCAAGCATTTCTAACTACTCTTGTTAAATGCAAAAAAATGATATGACATGATGCTGTATGCCCTTGCCAAACCACCCTCAAGCGACATCATCTTACGTTCGCGAATGCTTACTCCCTCAGTGCGCCACATCTACAAAGCACATGCGGTGCGATGATGCTCATGATTTCCAAGTTTTTATTAGTCCATTTCACTCAGCAGTATTGGGAAACTAAGGTACCTCCCTTGTATCATTCCCAACATGATCCATTCTAGGGTCGTCAATCCTAGTTATTCTCATACGATGTTATGGTTTGAGAAGCTTAGTGATGGCATCGCAAAAGGTTCGTCACCCGTCAGCGCGGATACAGATCTCACCGTATGCGGCTCAATTGCTAGCCGTCAGCTCGAGTACAGGTCTCACCGTACTCGGCTCAATCACTAGCCGTCAGCTCAAGTACAGGTCTCACCGTACTCGGCTCAACTCACACTCTAGTTACTGTGAAAGGCTCGTGGCCAATCACAGATACTTAAAGTACACTCGATGATACCACGGAGGACTCGTCGCCCGTCAGCACGAGCACAGATCTCACCGTACTCGGCTCCCGCCGGAGTATCGACAGCTCGAATACAGTGTCCCATACCACCGTATTCGGCTCACGAGATAGTTGCGCAATGGTCACTACGGGGAGGCACATGGCCCCAGCATAGGCCGACAGCTCGACCACGGTGTCCCATACCACCATGCCCAGCTCATGCGTCTTAGCGGATCTAGGTACCATGGTTAAACAGGAATCACCACTGGTAAGTTTGGTACCCTAGGTTCAAGCAGTAGCGACCAAACAAGGTGAACACACAACTACACTTCGGTTCAAGTGGCGAGCCTGACTAGCTCGAGCGCACCACAAGTTGAGCGATATGGAGCGCAAAAGCACTCCGCGTGGCCAACCACTATCGCCAACCGAAGTACGACTCGGGTTTGCCGGACCCGTCCTTTGTGGCGACATGAATCTCAGCCACAATCACAAGTCTGGTACCGAGTGTTTGGACTATAAACATAGTCCCAAACTCAAACAGTTTTCATCGCTAGCATGTGAAGTAAAGCATGGTAAACAAGCAATACAAGCATGTTAGTCGGCATGTTATAAAGCATAAAGTAAGACATGAAGTAGAGCATGTTACAAAGCATGTTAAGAAGCATGTTATAAAGCATATTGTAATGCATGTAATAAGGCACTATCCCCATAGGGATAGAATTGTGTGTGCAATACAATTAAGTGGTTGCGGTGAACCACCGCATGGAGGGGATCCTACATGTCTCTAAGGGAGTTGGAGAATCCATATCAGCGCCTATCTAAGGCACTAGTACATGCACATGTACACCTACATGCACATACACAAACACTTAGAATACACATTTCCAACATACACGACGTATGTAAGGCAAGTTCGTGATTGGGCTATCCCTAAGCCCCGGGAGTATTTTTCCCGCGTATATCGTATTCATACAACAAATAATCATTACAATTACATATCCAAAATCCGCACGTATGCGGGATTTCTAGAATACGCAATTTCGACATATACGGCATTTACACATGAACATATATTTTCGCGATCTCTTTCGCCAAACTAGTATTTTATCCACACATGATATAATCAAACATTAAATAAACATGTCAAACATTTTCTCAACAAAAATACGTATACGGTATTTCTACGTATATCAAGAGTATGTAAAATTCCATAATCTTTATCGCTAATCGAAACAGGAAACGGAAAGCACTTTGTACATGTGCATTTGCATGTAGATCATGAATCTATCATTATCTGACATTGAAAGCGTTGAAAACCGTAACTTATACGCTTAAAGTCCTCACCTCAGCCCGTGGAATTCCAACGAATCAGCAAGAAGGTTGGTGCTTCCGTATACGGGAGTTTCTTAGCCTAAAGATCGCATTCGATTAGTCTTTCCTTAACCTATCACTAATTAGGCTCAAATCAGACCTAGGGTTAGGGTTTCTTACCTTCAAATGGGGTGGAAACCGCCGGGAAACCTCTTGGAATAGCGCGGTGTAGGCCGTGGGAGAGGTGGAAGCAGCAGGAGGAAGATCGGCTTCGATCTCCACAAGTTCTCTCTCTTTTCTCTCTTTCTCTCTTAGGGTTTTAACCCAAATTCGTATGGCTGTGAGAGGGGCTGTTCTAAGCCCCTTTTATAGCCACAAACCTTCCCAAAACAGACTCAGGTTCAAGGGCAACTGCTTACATAGGCATTTCGCAAATTTCCAAGCTCAAAAGGGGTGTTCTGGTGGCCCTCTTTGAGCCAAACGTCAGACTTAAGCTCACCCACTGCGGATCCACGTGGGATTACGTTTTCGGCTCGATCGGATTCCCAGATCGCACGTGGCGGACCACTTTCAGTTCAACGGTCCGTGGGCCACGATCGGAATTTCTGAGTACATGTAAATGTTCCTGAAATTTTTCTTAATCCGAGGGTGTAATTTGGTCTGATTCCGACGGTCAGGTTGCTTAATACTGACGCGCAACCGAAAGGTGCCAGATCACTATTCCAGATATTTTATCTTGGATGGAAATAGTGTTTTTCACACTCCCTCGCTCCGGAGTGAAAATAATGGCCGTGGGACATCGGAATCATCTGATTTTTGAGATGATTGTCAAGCCCAGTGGGGCGGTCCTGGTTCCTTAGCTTCGTGTTAATCGGACTCCCGATGTGCGATCTAGACCTCATACGAAGTTTCGTTTCAGTCCCGAGAGCAGACGGGTAAGGAGTTTGGCTCTAGACTTTAGGATAACCTAGAGTCACCAATTCTGCAAGTTTTGGGTCTTGCAGATCGTATTTAAAGCGATCCCAACGGATTTCATGATTTACCGAGTTTAGTACTTAGTTAACTTTGTTAAATTTCTAAAGGATTTAATCCTATGTGATTTCTGGTCGAGGTGGTACTCGGCCCAATGTACGGAAATTTTCAGGTCGTTACAATCTACCCCCCTTAAACAAAAAAATTTCATCCTCGAAATTTATACCTTTTCGTAGTCCTCGAGAATCTGAGGGTAGTTCTTTCTGACCTCGGCCTCAGTCTCCCAGGTAGCCTCCTCCTCGGAATGATGTGTCCACAGCACCTTCACAAGTGGGATGACCTTGCTACGTAGTACCTGCTCCTTCCTATCAAGGATACGCGTCGGGCGCAGCTCGTACGTAGCATCCTCGCTCAACTGTACCTGCTCCCATCTGATGATATGCGTAGGATCAGGAACGTACTTCTTCAGCATAGAGACATGAAATACGTTGTGCACAGAAGCAAGCGGCGTAGGCAAGGCGAGACGATACGCCACATCACCCACTCGATCCAGTACCTGAAATGGACCGATAAATCTCGGTGTGAGCTTCCCCTTCTTCCCGAACCGAAGGACTCCCTTCATAGGGGAAACTCGAAGGAAGACATGATCCCCGACATCGAACTCCAGCGGTCGCCGCCTCGTATCGGCGTAACTCTTCTGTCTGCTCTGCGCTGTGCGTAATCGACGCCTGATGATATCAATCTTCTCTGTAGTCGTCTGGACCAACTCCGGGCCAATCAGGCTGCGCTCGCCAACCTCTGCCCAACAGTGCGGTGCCCTACAAGGTCGACCATATAAAGCCTCATAAGGCGCCATGCCAATAGTCGCTTGGAAACTGTTGTTGTAAGCGAACTCTGCGTACGGAAGACAGTCATCCCAGCTGTCCTTGAAGTCCAACACGCATGCTCGCAACATATCCTCCAAAATCTGGTTTACCCGCTCTGTCTGCCCATCAGTCTGAGGATGAAACGCTGTACTGAACTTCAACTTCACACCCATCGCCTCCTGGATACGAGTCTAGAAGATGGATGTGAATCGCGTGTCTCTGTCCGACACGATCTCTAAGGGAACTCCATGCAGACGAACGATCTCTCTGATGTACAGTCTAGCCAGCTCGTCTGCAGAGTTCGTAACTCTGATAGGGAGAAAATGGGCTGATTTGGTCAACCGGTCCACAATCACCCAAATAGAATCATGTCCCTTCCTCGTCTTCGGCAGCCCTGATATGAAGTCCATGGAGATGAAGTCCCACTTCCACTCCGCTATAGGCATGGGCTGAAGCAGTCCAGGAGGTCGGCGATGTTCTGCCTTGACCTGCTGGCACGTCAGACACCGAGATACATACTCAGCGATGTGGGCCTTCATATTGTCCCACCAGTAAGTCCGTCTCATGTCCTGGTACATCTTCGTGCTACCAGGATGCATCGCAAGCTTCGAGTTATGGGCAGACTCGAGAAGCTCGCGTCTCAAGTCAGCCACATCGGGAACACATAGGCGGCCACGGAATCGTAAACCCCCATCAGAACCAACTCTCCACTCGGAATCCACGGCGTCGCTAGCCTGCTCTCGAAGCTCAGACAGCCGTATATCGCCCCTTTGGGCCTCAACAATCCTGTCGTCAATAAGCGGCCGCGCCCGAACGTGCGCAACACACTCAAAAGGCTCCTCGACAGTGAGTCTCTGCTCGAAGTCGCGCACAAACTCCATCATGTCCCACTCGGCTATCATCAGCGGTGCCGCAAATGCAATCATCTTCTTGCGGCTCAACGCGTCTGCCACAAGGTTCGCCTTGCCAGGATGGTAGGAAACCTCGAACTTGAAGTCCTTCAAGGTCTCCATCCACCGGCGCTGTCTCATATTCAAGTCTCGCTGCGTGAATATATACTTAAGGCTCTTGTGGTCGCAGAAAAGCTCGAACTCCTCTCCGTAGAGGTAATGTCTCCAGAGCTTCAATGCAAAGATGACCGCTGCTAACTCAGGTCGTGTGTAGGGTAATTCTCCTCGTGCTTCCTTAATTGTCTCGAGGCATACGAAATCACCCTGTCCTTCTGCATAAGGACACAACCCAAACCAACGCGAGACGCGTCAGTATATATCGTGTACTTAACCCCTTGCTCTGGCAATACTAGCACAGGGGCGGATGTCAACTTGTCCTTCAGCTCCTTAAAAGCTGCCTCCGCCTTCTCATTCCAGGCGAACTTCAGGTCCTTCCGAGTCAACTGCGACAATGGCCTGGCGATCTTCGAGAAATCCCGAATGAAACGTCTGTAATACCCAGCCAGACCAAGGAAACTCCTCACCTCAGTAACCGACTCAGGCTGCTGCCAATCCTGAACCGCGGCTACCTTAGCAAGGTCCACTGCTATCCCATCCTTGGACACGACATGTCCCAGGAACTTGACTTCCTCCTGCCAGAAGTCGCACTTCTTGTATTGCGCAAATAACTGGTTCCTCTCTAACGTACCCAACACTGCTCGCAGGTGCTCCTCGTGCTCCTCCCGACTCGTGGAGTATATCAAAATATCATCGATAAAAACGATGACGAATCGGTAAAGGAAGGGCCGAAATACCCGGTTCATCAGATCCATGAACACGGCTGGTGCGTTCGTCAGACCGAACGACATCACCAAAAACTCATAGTGCCCAAAGCACGTCCTGAAGGCTGTCTTCTGTATATCCTCCTCTCTCACGCGCAACTGGTGGTACCCTGACTGAAGGTCAATCTTCAAGAAATACTTCGCCCCCCTCAACTGATCAAACAGATCATCTATCCTGGGCAAAGGATACTTGTTCTTCACCGTGACCTGGTTCAACCTACGGTAATCAATACACAACCGTAGCGACCCGTCCTTCTTCTTCACGAACAACACAGGTGCTCCCCAAGGAGACACACTAGGTCGAATAAAGCCTTTCTCTACAAGTTCGTCAATCTGTTTCCGCAGTTCCTCCATCTCGCATGGAGGCATACGATAGGTCGGCAACGAGATGGGCATCGCACCAGGCGTAAGGTCGATCGTAAAGTCAATCTCGCGCCGAGGAGGTAAACCAGGGATAGTCTTAAAGACTCCAACAAACTCCCTAACCACTGGCGTACCCTCCAGTGTCGGACCATCAATCGGCACAAGTAATGCAGCATAACAATCAACTCGACAGGGCCAACTGACCTGTACAGAGAACGTGAACGCTGTGCCATCAGGTCCATAGGCGGTCACGATCCGAGCATCGCAATCTATCTCCGCCCTCATCTTGGCGAGCCAATCCATGCCAAGTATAACGTCGTAGTGCCATAGCGGAGCAACAATAAGGTCGACGTGCTCCGTGCTGCTACCCAAATCTATCGCGCAACTCTCGCATAAACGCGTGACATCCGAGAAGGTCCCGGTGGCCGTAGTGAGTCTCGTTCCCTTAGTGGGAACAGAATGCAAAGATAGGCGTTTCACCGCCCCACATGAAATGATAGAGATAGTGGACCCAGTGTCCACCAGTAGAGAAACGGGAGTACCATGGATATGAGCCGTGCCCTCGAAGGCCGTCGGTGCCGATATCGACGCCTCTGGTGCCTCAGCAACAAGGGTATGCACACGGGCCTGCTGCTGGCGATTCGGCTGAGGAGCCTGGGGTCGCTGTGGCGGTCTGAAGAACGGCACAGGAGGTCGGAATGAAGGATGTGCAGGAGCGGTCTGTAGCGGCGGAGCAGAAATGGCGTGGGGATAAGGGCGACCCAATCTCTGCGGTGGCGCAAATCCGCTAGCCCTCATGCGCGAGAAGCAGCTCTCGGCAGGGTGTCCTGGTTTCCCGCAAAACGTGCAGGTCACCAACGGGCGTCTCATGGGAAGCACTGGCGCTGCAGCCCTGGGGGAGAATCGGCTCGAGGCCTCTTGCCTAAAATAGGCCTGCTCTGTGTATCCTGGCGCGGTCTCGCAACCATAGTACCGCGTGATCGGGCCAGACGGTCCACATCCTGCTCGGCCGTCATAGACATGTGGACCAGTGCTGCATAAGTAGGGATAGTGAGGCAGCAAAGCTTCGACCGTATGTCAGGTCGCAAGCCACCAGTAAATCGTCGCATCCTCATCTGCTCATTGACGAGGATGGTCGGGACAAAGCGGCCCAACTCGGTAAACCGGTGCTCATACTCCGTCACCGACATGCCTCCCTGCCTGAGGCGCAAAAACTCGTCCTCCCGCTCATGTCGATATGTCTGCGGGTAATACTTCTCGTGGAACCGAGACTCGAAAGCCTCCCAAGTCCACACGAAGTCCACTGCGACAGTGCGTAGCACACTGTCCCACCATAAACTGGCCTCCCTCTCAAACATAAAGGTAGCCAGCTCAACCTGCTCTGCCTCAGAGCAATGTAACATCCGTAGCATCTTGGAGATGCGGTCCAACCAGAACTCTGCCTCCTCGGGTCTGTGAGAACCCGTAAATGAAGGAGGCCTCAAGCGCTGAAATCGCTCGAGTAGCCCTCGCGTACCGACATCTCCAGTAGGAGGTGCAACGGGTGCAGGCAGAGGCGCATCCTCACATCGCGCAGGAGGCTCAGAATACTCCTCAGGATGCGCAGACGTAGTAGGTGGAGCCGCACCACCACCGTGGGACAAGGCCTCAGCAATAGTGGCCATCAGATCCTGATGCTGCTGCTGCTGTATCTGCTGCTGCATCTGCTGCTGCTGCTGTATCTGCTCATGCTGCTGCTGCATCTGCTGCTGCTGCTGCTGCATCTGCTGCTGCTGGTGCATCTGCTGCTGATGCATCATCATCATCAGCTGCTCAAATCTATCAGGCTGTGGAGCAGCCTGGGAATCATGATGTGCAGCAGATGACGGCCGATACTGCTCTCTGACCGGGGGTGTGTAAGGTGGCTGTCCACCGCTAGGACCAGCAGAAGGCTGATCAGATCCCAATTCACGGTCTGCAGGACCGCTACTACTAGAAGGAGTCTGGTCCATAGAGCCGGTCAGAAGAAGATGTGCCGTGCGCCGTGTGTACTGCCGCGGCATGCCCTATACAACATAGGGTAGATCATTTGTGAGAGAAAGCACAACACACTTCATAAAGCACTTAAGCATTCCACACATCATCAAACAAAAGAGGCTACATGCTTTTCATTTACCCAAATTGTCATAATACATGGAATACAGAGTTACATGAATCACGACAGAAAATCACATGATAGCCAATACATCTACTACATCAAACACCTAGACATGCTACTACCTAATACAACATCTGCATGAAAACATAAACCGCCTATCGCGGTAACCAAAGCAAACACAACATACAACAACATGGATGTCTAAGCATCCGAAGCAGGCGGTGGAGGACGAACATTCTTGTCCTGCGCACGGCACAGAATGGCCTTCAATGTACGGGACATCTTCTTAAAACTCTTCTTCATGTAGGCTTCATTCTCTTCAAGTTTGGCGCGTACTTGACCAATCTCTTGCTGCAAGGCGGTTTGACCCTCCTCGAGACGGGCCAAACGTGCATCCAGATCATCTCTATCCATACCCTGCTCCTAAGCCGCAGGGGGTGAACTCTCCTCGGTGTCCTGAGCCTTAGGTTCTTCTTCCTGTATATCATCATCGCCCTCCTCATTACTCTCCTCGCCGGCACTATCCGACTCATCACCAGAGTCGTCGAGTCGGGCTTGCCGCTGTTGAGGGCCGATCTTCATATTCCTGAGTGTCGCTTCACTTATGATTCGGACCGGTGCAAGATCCTCCATGTTCAACCTGTAGCCTACATCACGAGCCATCCTGCAGATCAGACGGCCAAATGGGAGCGAAAGATCGTTCCTGGCAGAACGAACAACCTGAACTATCTGATTTTTTTTTTTTTTTTTTTGTGATTTTTAACGACTGATTTTGGGTGGACATTGACCTGGACACGTCAATAGACGGTCTAGGAGTGATTTAGAGTACGTATGTGTGGTCAGGATCGAGTTCAGACTCGATCAACGCGTCCGTCTTTAATGAATTTCACCGAACGGTGAAATCGGGAGACCCTAGGACTGTTTCTATAATTTTGCGCACCCTCCTAAGTATAGTGCGTCAGCGTACGTAGTGGGGACATAACTCAGGTCCGGTTTAATCAAAATCATGCTCTGATACCAACTTGTAACGCCCTGAAATTCGGGGGTCGAGTATGAACTCAACTCCCGAGTTCCAACGCATCACTTATGCAACATACACAATGTCGGTTAAATGTTGTCTGAGTTAGCGCAATAAACATGAATGAGATTAAACCAAAACAGTAATTCATACTCCAGTTCAATTGCATTTAAAAACAGCGGAAGACTGAAATTTTATATACAAGTATGTAAAGTAACAAAATTTTCTGAACTTCGGAGTATGAGTACTAGTTGAGCACCAATATACATGTAAAGTTTGTAAATTAAAAACCCAAAATACATCCTCAAAAGAGGCCCCGAAAGTCCCGCGATGCAGCCGGCCTAGGCATAGCCGTCAGAATACTGCATGAACGAGAACTCCTCCTGGTCCTCATCGACGTCGGGCTCTGGCTCCTGAACCAAGGCGCCCTCTAATCCTGCAACAGAGTCTGGTTGGTGTGTACAACACCGTCCCGCAACGTGGGAGTGAGTAGCTAACTCAGTGGAACAATAATGCATAAGTTAACATGTTATCAAATCAATCAAACAGTAATGATAAGGCAGTACAAATCAAGCATTTCTAACTACTCTTGTTAAATGCAAAAAAATGATATGACATGATGCTGTATGCCCTTGCCAAACCACCCTCAAGCGACATCATCTTACGTTCGCGAATGCTTACTCCCTCAGTGCGCCACATCTACAAAGCACATGCGGTGCGATGATGCTCATGATTTCCAAGTTTTATTAGTCCATTTCACTCAGCAGTATTGGGAAACTAAGGTACCTCCCTTGTATCATTCCCAACATGATCCATTCTAGGGTCGTCAATCCTAGTTATTCTCATACGATGTTATGGTTTGAGAAGCTTAGTGATGGCATCGCAAAAGGTTCGTCACCCGTCAGCGCGGATACAGATCTCACCGTATGCGGCTCAATTGCTAGCCGTCAGCTCGAGTACAGGTCTCACCGTACTCGGCTCAATCACTAGCCGTCAGCTCAAGTACAGGTCTCACCGTACTCGGCTCAACTCACACTCTAGTTACTGTGAAAGGCTCGTGGCCAATCACAGATACTTAAAGTACACTCGATGATACCACGGAGGACTCGTCGCCCGTCAGCACGAGCACAGATCTCACCGTACTCGGCTCCCGCCGGAGTATCGACAGCTCGAATACAGTGTCCCATACCACCGTATTCGGCTCACGAGATAGTTGCGCAATGGTCACTACGGGGAGGCACATGGCCCCAGCATAGGCCGACAGCTCGACCACGGTGTCCCATACCACCATGCCCGGCTCATGCGTCTTAGCGGATCTAGGTACCATGGTTAAACAGGAATCACCACTGGTAAGTTTGGTACCCTAGGTTCAAGCAGTAGCGACCAAACAAGGTGAACACACAACTACACTTCGGTTCAAGTGGCGAGCCTGACTAGCTCGAGCGCACCACAAGTTGAGCGATATGGAGCGCAAAAGCACTCCGCGTGGCCAACCACTATCGCCAACCGAAGTACGACTCGGGTTTGCCGGACCCGTCCTTTGTGGCGACATGAATCTCAGCCACAATCACAAGTCTGGTACCGAGTGTTTGGACTATAAACATAGTCCCAAACTCAAACAGTTTTCATCGCTAGCATGTGAAGTAAAGCATGGTAAACAAGCAATACAAGCATGTTAGTCGGCATGTTATAAAGCATAAAGTAAGACATGAAGTAGAGCATGTTACAAAGCATGTTAAGAAGCATGTTATAAAGCATATTGTAATGCATGTAATAAGGCACTATCCCCATAGGGATAGAATTGTGTGTGCAATACAATTAAGTGGTTGCGGTGAACCACCGCATGGAGGGGATCCTACATGTCTCTAAGGGAGTTGGAGAATCCATATCAGCGCCTATCTAAGGCACTAGTACATGCACATGTACACCTACATGCACATACACAAACACTTAGAATACACATTTCCAACATACACGACGTATGTAAGGCAAGTTCGTGATTGGGCTATCCCTAAGCCCCGGGAGTATTTTTCCCGCGTATATCGTATTCATACAACAAATAATCATTACAATTACATATCCAAAATCCGCACGTATGCGGGATTTCTAGAATACGCAATTTCGACATATACGGCATTTACACATGAACATATATTTTCGCGATCTCTTTCGCCAAACTAGTATTTTATCCACACATGATATAATCAACATTAAATAAACATGTCAAACATTTTCTCAACAAAAATACGTATACGGTATTTCTACGTATATCAAGAGTATGTAAAATTCCATAATCTTTATCGCTAATCGAAACAGGAAACGGAAAGCACTTTGTACATGTGCATTTGCATGTAGATCATGAATCTATCATTATCTGACATTGAAAGCGTTGAAAACCGTAACTTATACGCTTAAAGTCCTCACCTCAGCCCGTGGAATTCCAACGAATCAGCAAGAAGGTTGGTGCTTCCGTATACGGGAGTTTCTTAGCCTAAAGATCGCATTCGATTAGTCTTTCCTTAACCTATCACTAATTAGGCTCAAATCAGACCTAGGGTTAGGGTTTCTTACCTTCAAATGGGGTGGAAACCGCCGGGAAACCTCTTGGAATAGCGCGGTGTAGGCCGTGGGAGAGGTGGAAGCAGCAGGAGGAAGATCGGCTTCGATCTCCACAAGTTCTCTCTCTTTTCTCTCTTTCTCTCTTAGGGTTTTAACCCAAATTCGTATGGCTGTGAGAGGGGCTGTTCTAAGCCCCTTTTATAGCCACAAACCTTCCCAAAACAGACTCAGGTTCAAGGGCAACTGCTTACATAGGCATTTCGCAAATTTCCAAGCTCAAAAGGGGTGTTCTGGTGGCCCTCTTTGAGCCAAACGTCAGACTTAAGCTCACCCACTGCGGATCCACGTGGGATTACGTTTTCGGCTCGATCGGATTCCCAGATCGCACGTGGCGGACCACTTTCAGTTCAACGGTCCGTGGGCCACGATCGGAATTTCTGAGTACATGTAAATGTTCCTGAAATTTTTCTTAATCCGAGGGTGTAATTTGGTCTGATTCCGACGGTCAGGTTGCTTAATACTGACGCGCAACCGAAAGGTGCCAGATCACTATTCCAGATATTTTATCTTGGATGGAAATAGTGTTTTTCACACTCCCTCGCTCCGGAGTGAAAATAATGGCCGTGGGACATCGGAATCATCTGATTTTGAGATGATTGTCAAGCCCAGTGGGGCGGTCCTGGTTCCTTAGCTTCGTGTTAATCGGACTCCCGATGTGCGATCTAGACCTCATACGAAGTTTCGTTTCAGTCCCGAGAGCAGACGGGTAAGGAGTTTGGCTCTAGACTTTAGGATAACCTAGAGTCACCAATTCTGCAAGTTTGGTCTTGGCAGATCGTATTTAAAGCGATCCCAACGGATTTCATGATTTACCGATCCCAACGGATTTCATGATTTACCGAGTTTAGTACTTAGTTAACTTTGTTAAATTTCTAAGGATTTAATCCTATGTGATTTCTGGTCGAGGTGGTACTCGGCCCAATGTACGGAAATTTTCAGGTCGTTACACGTAAATATGTGCAACTAAGCCCTGATGCCCAGTGGTCCCTGCGTCACAACACGTGGTCTACATCGACTCGCCCAAGAGTTAGAAGTAGGAGAATTCCTCCTCCTCATCCAAGAAGTCCTGCTCCATCGCATAGGCGTCGTCTGTACCTGCATCTACATCAGAGTCTGGTTGGTGTTTTAAAACACCGTCCTAGAGTGGGAGTGAGTGATCAACTCAGTGGTTCTATAAGGTAAAAGTTACACATGTTATCAAGTCAATCAAAGCAGTAATGATAAAGCAAACATAACAATCACTTCCTAAATACTCTCGTTAATGCAGGAATGGGGTGCAAATAATGATGTATGCCCTCACAAGCGGATCCGACAACCTGTTTCGCATATGACAACACTGCCTCAAAACGGTGCAACTTCAACGCCTTTTAAGCACATCTTAACTAATGTAGTGCGATACATGGTCGTGTTAGCCAAGTAATTAATTAAGCTCATTCATATAACAAGTTTGGGAAGCTAGGGTGTCTCCCTTTATATCATTGACCCGAATCGAAGGATCCATCTAGGTTCGTCACTCTTAGTTAAACACATACGATAGGCAAGTTGTAGGGTCGTCACTCCTAATTAAACACATACGATAGACAAGTTACAAGAATTTATATTCGCGGTCACTATGGGGAGGCTCGTCACCCCAGCGTAGGCCGACAGTACGAACACGGTGTCCCATACCACCATGCCCGACTCACGAGTTTTAGTTGCTCGTTGGTCACTACGGGGAGGCTCGTCACTCCAGTGTAGGCCGACAGCAAAACACGGTGTCCCATACTACCATGCCCGACTCATGAGTCTTAGTGGATCGTGATACCATGGTTAACATGGGTCTTTACATTGGTGAGGGGTACCTTAGATTCAAACAGTCACGTCCATACAAGGTAAACACACAATAGGTCAATCCGTTCGTTAAGCAAGCTCGATTGGTATGGGCACACGCTGACGTAATTGACCTGGAGCGCATAAGCACCCCTAGTAGACTAACCACTTTCAACAATCGTCGTGCGACCCGGATTCATCGAGTTTACCCAATGTGGCGAGACTAATTTGGCCACCCGAACAAGGACTGTTACCGATTGCCTGGGCTACGTTGTAGCCCCAATCCTACTCATATGCAGCTAACAAACACGTGTAATATTCATCTTAGTATTTAACAAACAATCCAAGTAGACTCCTCATTTGGGCATTTCATCGAACACATCGATCATTTTACAAAACACTTGCATTTTATCAATTAATTACATAGAGGAAAATATGATTACATAAAGGAAATTATACAAATGCATAAGGCAATAAAGAGTCCTATCTTAATACTCGTAGTAAATACAAATCATCAACAATTTCTCATTCTGACAATTCATCAAACACATAAACTAGGTTAGTTACAACGTATGTTTTATCAATTCCTCATACAGAGAGATCAACATGCATATGACAATGATGAATCCTAGATTAGTAATCATGGCAAGCACAAATCATTTTCAAATGCTCATTCAAATATTTCAATAAACACATGGGATGCATCTTTTACTCATTGCAGTTCATAGGTGTATATCATACAGAAATCGATGTATCGATGACAATACAGTAGCAATCAAGTTAGACATAAATCATTAGCTGACATGAGAGCATTGATAAACCGCATCCTAAGCGTTTATAGTCCGCACCTTTCGTTGAAATACTCGACTCGGACTCAGTCCAAACTCCATGTTTCCAAAACGGAACGTTGGGCACTTAAATGACGAAACTGGTTAGCTAGGTTGACGAACAAATATCCTAGATCTTTACAACGATATTAGGGTTAGGATTTCTTACCCAAAATCGTAACCAAAAAAGGTTGGGTAGCGCAACGGGGCGGCGATTTGGTGCGTGGATTCGTGGGAGAGGATTCCTGTAGCGATCTCCCAAAATCTCTCCTCTCTTTCTCTTTTCTCCTCTTTTCTCCTCTCACTCCCTTAGGGTTTTTGTAAAATTCGTATATGGGAGTGAGGGAAGAAATAAGGGCATTTATAAGCCCAGAAGTGATGCAAATGGCCCCAGGGCCACTTTATACATAGTTTATACCCTTTGGGCGGCTGTTTCTAATGAACAGGGCTCATAGGGAGGCCCACAACTCATCTACGTCACAGGGTATACTCCCTAACACTGGATCCATGCTAGGACACGATTTCGGTACGATCGGATAAGCCGATCGACCGTGGAGAGCCTGTGTTAGATCAACGGTCGTACGTACTCAATCGGGGCCACACTTATACGGATATGTGTAGGGAAATTTCCTTTCCCCATGGGTCAAGTTTGGTCAGAAACTGACGGTCTGAAATCCTCAACTTTGTGTGAGAGCGAATGACCCAATTCACTTAAGTTCCAGTTCGTTTTCTAAAGATATTCGCATTTGTCACGTACTTCACTCAGGGTTCAGGTTGGATGTTTCTGGACACCATCTGGGCTTGATTCCCGCGATGGTTGTCAAGCCTAGCAGGACGAACATCTTCATATAGTTTCATAGTCATCGGACCCTCGACATGCGGTCTAGGTCTGATACCGAGTTTCAATGTACTCCCGAGAGTGACAGGCCCTTGAGATTTCTCCTAGGTCTTTAGATGGCATTGAGTCAATGGTACTCATGGTTTTAAGCCTTCTCAAATATAAAAATGGTGGCCCAAGCTTCATCCATAGATTATTTAGTACTTAACTAAATCCCATTTAATGTATACGACAGGATGTGGTCCTTGGGTAGTTCTGTCTGAGGTGGTACTCGGGTCTTCGTACGGATTTTTTCGGGGACGTTACAATAATACGGCGAAAGATGCGATGGTGCGGCTAGGCAGTGAGCATAACTCCTCTATTAGAGTGTCTTGCCTTCAAGACCTCCCACCCAAGGTCAGAGGTTACATATTTCTGGACAAGGTAGGTCTGGGAGCTTTGAGGGTATCAGCTAGGAGGGAATAACGGGCTTAGAGGAGGTTTTTTGTAATTTTGTTATTAAAGGAGTCTGTGTAGCTTTTTGTTAGCTAGGATCCTTGTGTAGCATTTTCCTTGGTATATGATAGGTGAGGTCATATTCTTTTTGTTTAATCCGCCTGAAGAGCTGTAAATCTTGTTTCTTCAATGAATTCCGGTGGAATATGTCCACCTTTATTTATTTTTTTAAAAAAGCTAGCCTTTCCAAGATTTAATCATTGAATGACAAAGGAAAGTGGTCCTTCCTTGTGATGGTATTCAACTTCCTGTAGTCAATGCACATTCTCCAACCAGTAGTTACTCTAGTTGGCATTGGCTATGATGGTGGGACTTCTTAGGAACCACCTGAGTTTGTAACAGCCCGAATTTTTCCCAACCTGAAATTAGACGTCCTTAGGCAATGGGTCGATCCTAACACCTTATTAACTTGTCAGAACTCAAGCCCAAAGTCTAAGACTGCTTTTGAACCCATTTCCTTCACAAATCCCACTCTTCACCACTTTGTTCTTTCAATTTTTCTAAGTACGTTCACCGTAGACACTATCTTAAACTAGCTAAGTATTATCACTTGGATCACTTTATATACAAACTACAAAGGTCCAGGTACCACCTCAGACAGAAATTACTCAGGACTAAATCCTTTAAAATTAGGCGAGAATTAGCCAGTGTTAAACTAGAGTACCTGTGAAATTAGTACCAATCACTTTAAATATGATCTGCAAGACCCAAAACTTGTAGAATCATTGACACTAGGTTACCCTAAAATCTAGGATCAATCTCATTACCCAGTTGCTCTCGGGAGCATCACGAAACTCCGTATTAGATCTGGACCGCACGTCGGAAGTCCAATTAACACGAAGTTAAGGAATTAGGACCGCCTTTCTGGGCTTGACAACCATCTCAGAAATCAAATCCAGATAGTGTCCCAGTGTAATTCGCTTGAGCCCGGAGTGAAGAGTGTGAGAAATGTGAAATTAATTCAAAATAAAATAGAAATTTATGAAATCTGGCACCTTTCGCTTGCGGATCAGTTTTAAGCAACCAGACCGTCAGAATCAGACCAAATTATACCCTCGGATCAGGGATATTTCCCCAAACATAACCATGTACTCGGAATCTCCGATCGAGATCCGCTGACCGTTGAACTGAAACTGGTCCGCCACGCGTGATCTGAGAACCCTACTGGAACGAAAACTTAATAGTACTTAGATCCAGTGTTAGTGAGCTTAAGTCCGACCTTTGGCTCAAGGGGGCCCGCCCGAAGTCCTCCGTTGAGCTGAAACGGGTCCGCTTTGGTTATAACCTAAGTGTACCTTGACCCGGAGTCTATTTCGGTGAGTTTTTAGGTTATATAAGGATCTTAGAACCCTCTCTCTCACAGCCATACGAATTTGAGAGAAACCCTAGAGAGAGAAGAGAGAAAAGAGAGAGAAAGTGTGAGAGATGTGGGAGGATCTCCCTGCCATGCTTCCCTGTCGCTCCACGAGTTCCACCACTCCGTTCTAATCACTTTTCCGGCGATTTCAGCTTCGTTTCTAGGTAAGAAACCCTAACCCTAAACTGATTTGGGGTTTTGATAGTTGTAAGTTATGAAATAGCTAACCTATTTCATTCTTTAGGTTACCAAACTGCCGGATACGGAAGCTTGACAAACCTATCGTATTCATTACTATTCTACGATAAAAGGTGCGGACTTTAGGTGTATAGGTTATGGTTTTCAACGCTTTCAATGTCAGATAATGATAGATTCATGATCTGCATGCAATTGCACATGTACAAAGTGCTGTTTGTTTTCCGTTTCGATTAAAGATGAAGAATATGGAATTTTACATACTCTAGGTATTTGTAGAAAGTACCGTATACGTATAAATTTTAGAAATGTGTTTTTCATGATTATTTGTTGTATTGATATATTATATATGGATAAAATACTTGTTTGGCGAAAGGGTTCGCCCTAATACATGTTTTTTCTAATATACACTATGTATGTTAAAATAGTGTATTCTAAGTGTTTGTGAAAATGACCGAATGAGTATAGAATTCTCATTCGTGCTTGCCATGACTAATTGTCATGGATTTTTGAATGTTGTATTGGCAATACCCTCCCTTTGACGAAAGGATTTGCCCTAAATCACGCCACGACCAATATACACTACATATGCTAAAATGTGTATGTAGCCCAAGTGTTTGTGGAACTGACTGAATGAACATGGAACTTGGATCCTGCTTGCCATGACTATCCATCGTGGGTGCGCGTATTATAATTGGGGCAACTCCCTAGTGAAAGTATTTAGCCTAATACCTATGTGATCAACATATGTCATGTATGTTGATGTATGTAGTCTAAGTGTTTGTTGAAACGTGTGAATGAGTAATAGTTAGTAAATTTTAATGTATAAGGGTGTTGAGATATGATTCTCAACTCCTTTAACTATGTGTATGATTTCCTTGGATAGCTGTGTGATTAGGAATTTAATATGTGCAAACTCATGCTTGTGTCGTGCTTCATAACATGTTCAACTGATTGTATGATTTTATCTATGTGATGCATATGTTTAAATTCATGTTTACGTTGTATGATCCGTCATGGGTGATGGGGGAGTGGAGCAACGAGTGCATGCAACAGCCCTGGCAGCCCTAAACGGATAATATCAGACTTTGATTGTATGATTTGGAATCTTGATCGTTACTGCTTTAACTGTTATGTAATTGATTGTGTTTGGGGCTATGATTATAGTCCAAGCAATCGGTAATGAGATTGAATTTGTGGCTGAGATTCATTTGCCACGTGTGATGTGTTCGACGAACCCGAGTCGTACTTCGGTTGGCGATAGTAGTTGGCCACACGAAGTGCTTGTGCGCTTCATATCGTTCAACTTGTTGTGCGCTCGAGCTAGCCGAGCTTGTCAAGGAACCCGATCTGTCTTATGTATGTTCACCATGTTTAGACGCCTCTGCTTGAACTTAGGGTACCAAACTTACCAGTGAAATCCCCTCTAACTATGGTACCTCGATCTGCTAAGACTCATGAGCCGGGCATGGTGGTATGGGACATCGTGGTCGAACTGTCGGCCTACGTTGGGGCCACATGCCTCCCCGTAGTGACCAGTGAGCAACCAGACTCGTGAGCCGATTATGGTGGTAGGGGACACTATATTCGTGCTATCGGCCTACACTGGCGTAGCTTGGCTGTGGTCCCCAGTCGGGTTGCATCCGGGTCCCATTATTAATAAGTGGACTGGTCGGGCTTCGAAAATAGACTGCCAGTTGGTAGGATGTTAGTGGAGTGACCTCGAGCATACTCTAAAATCTGTGATTGGCGATGAGCCCTTCGTAGTAACTAGAGCATGAGTTGAGCTGAGTACTGTGAAACATGTATTCGAGCTGACGGCCAGCAATTGAGCCGCATACGGTGAGATCTGTATCCGTGCTGACGGGTGATGAACCCTTTGTGATACCTTCTCGATGCCTCTCAAACCATAATATCGTATGAGATTATCTAGGAGTGACGACCCTAGAATGGATCATGTTTGGGAATGATACAAGGGAGGTACCTTAGTTTTCCAATCCTGCTGATTGAAATAGACTAATAATAACTTAATAATCATGCTCATCATAGCATTGCATGTGCCTAGAAGATGTGGAGCACTGAGGGATGAACGCATGCCGCGAACGTAAGATGGTGTCGCATGAGGGTGGTTTGGCAAGGGTATACATCATGTCATTTCATACTTGCATTAAATAAGAGTAGTTAGAATTGTTTGATTGTACTGCTTTATCATTACTGCTTGACTGAATTGATAATATGTTAACTTATTCTTTATTGTTCCACTGAGTTGGCCACTCATTCCCACGTTACGGGACGGTGTTGTAAAACACCCACCAGACCCTGTATCAGATGCAGGTATCACTGGAGCACAGGAGACTGAGCCCGACTTCTATGACAATCAGGAGGAGTTCTCCTACATGCAGTTTGCTGGAGGCTTCGCATAGGCTGTCCAGTGCTACGGGGCTACAGGGTTGATAATTTCAGTTGTACTATTTTGACATTTTGATTCAGAACCAACATGTATATATACGGTGACTCAGTTAATGTTCATACTCTGGAGATCGAGAATGTTTTGTTTTATATATATATCTATATACACCTTTCAGTCTTCCGCTTACGTTTTATACATGGATCTGGAGTATGAATTACTGTTTTGGTAGAATCTCACTCATGTTTATTGTACTAACACAGACAACATGTAATCATCATTATCTATGTTGCATAAGTGATGTTCTGGAACTCGAGAGTTGAGTTATTACTCGACCCTTGATTTTTCGGGATGTTACAGAGTTGGACTCACTCATTGACTATCGGATATCGGGTATATGATACCCACATCTAATAGTTTAAGTACCTCAGCTTCAGCTACTTCCTTCGTGTTTGGATTTAATATACATTGTGGTTGCCGGGAGGTCTTCGTATTATCCTCTAGATAAATGCGGTGAGTACAAATCAAAGGGTCTATTTCCTCGAGGTCCACAATCGACCATCCAAGGGCTCATTTGTGCTCAATGAGAGTAGAGATAAGCATACTCTCCTGTTCTTGCTCAAGGTGGGAAGAAATCATCACTGGGTATGTCTCACCTTAACCTAAATAGACATATTTCAATTCGAAGGGCAAAGGTTTTAGTTCAAGCTTCGGTGCCTTGAGGTTAGACGGTAGAGGCACTACATCAATCTGGGGCAATTTTTCAAATTGTGGCCTCCACTAGTTAACTTCAAGTACCGGCACAGTATCAAGCATGGTTCCCATCTCCCTATTCATATCATCATCTAACTCATGGGAGTGCGCCAAACACGTCACTAGAGAGTCAGAGGATAAGGTTGGAAGTGTTCTAACTTCTACGAAAGAATCAATTAAGTTAATATCGTGGGAATTGTCATCTTCCTCTGACTATTTTCTCATATTGAAAAAGATATTTAACTCCAATGTCATATATATTTCTGAAAGATAAACTCATGACTCCATTCTAACAATTAATGATTGCATTTGATGTGGTAAGGAATGGGCAACCAAGAATGACGGGAATTTGAGTGCTCATATCCATGATGGGTTGAGTATCCAGAACGATAAAATCTACTGGGTAGTAGAATTTATCAACCTGGACCAACACATCCTCAATTATCCCTCTCGGTACACGAACTGAGCGATCAGCAAGTTGTAATGTAGTCCTGGTGGGTTCTAATTCACCTAGACCCAGTTGTTCATAGACCGAGTATGGGATCATATTTATGATTGCTCCTAAGTCAAGAAGTGCGTGCTCAATCTGATAATTTTTAATTATACAAGTGATGGTTGGGTTACCGGGATTCTTGTACTTTTGTGGCGCATCTTACTTTAGGATGACACTCACTTTTTCTGTCAAGAAGATTTTCTTTTGAATATTTTACCGTCTTTTGGTCGTACATAGGTCTTTTAGAAATTTGGCATGTGAAGGTATTTTCCACCAAAGGATTCTTGGATTTTTGAGGGAATAAGGCCAATCGAAGTCGGGATTCGGCCAACCGAATTTTGGATAAATCTTATCACGCACAATTCGATAGTCGTTAGAACGGATTTGATGGAATCTGGCCAGCTGAACTTAATGTTAGGCTGACCAAATTTCCAAATCCTTTAGCTATAAATAGGGACCTTCTCTCATTCTATTATACAACGAAATTCACTCAAAAACCTTTTGCAAGTAACAGAGCAGATTAGGTCCTCATTAAGCTATTTATACGGTATTTATAGTTTTTATTTAGATTAGTCAATTCCCTTTCTCAAGTTGATCTTGCAAATTAGTGAGTAGTCTATACTCTACTTGAGAAACAAAGAATTGAATCTATATAACATTAGGGTTTATATTCATTGAAATACATTAGATCCCTATATTCTTTCTGGTTGAGCACATACTACTTCCTCTACACTGAAGACAGAAGATCACTACTTCAATATTTGACCACATCTTTGAATCCTCATTTGAAGATAAGTACAATTGTCAATTATATTATTTATTTGGATTTTTCTGATATAGCCCAGAAATCTCATTTGGATTGATTTGTGATATTTCGTGAAAATCACAAAAGGGGTTGGTTTGTGATAGCCCATAAAAATCACAAAGGGGTTTTATTGTGATAGCCCGTGAAAATCACAAGAACTGTAAGAGGTTGTTAAGGTGAACCTGTGAAAACTTTAGTACAGTGAAAGCCAAAATTACGAGGGTGGTAGTTTTGGGAGTGAAATAGGCGTGGTTTTATGCACTGAACCACTATGACTCCTTGTGCCTATGTGGTGATTGTTTATTTCATTCTTTGCAGTGAATGTTATATTTATTTTATTGTCTCTTGCTAGTTTGAAAGTTTGATTTCAAAGACGCCATGAAATAAGATTGTTCTGACTAAAATTCTAGGTGAAGGTTGTCCTACGAATTATTTGGAATCAAGGTTTCAATACTTTTGGCAATTGAGATTATTTGTTTATTTATTCTACATTATCTCTATGAATTTGGTATTTTCCTATTCATTTCCTCCCCCCCCAAGACATCGATAGCTCATATTTCACTATCATATTTATAAATTATTTGCTTAATTGCCATATCCTTTGCAGTCTATGTGATTGGACCCTCTAATGGCTTGAAAGCCTTATAGTTTATTTCATTGTTAAGTTTAAATTCTCTATCAGTTTAAGTAGATAATTGTCTCTTTAAAGGCATAATTTTTATTCGGTCCTAATCACCCCCTATAGGACATAGCCATCATTTATTAGCTCCGTTAAGCTTCCGCACGTAGTCGTTGTATCTTATTCCATGCAATTTTAATTAATATCAAAGTGAGTAGCGCTTGAATGACTTAATTGCCTTGAGTTGATCAAATGGGCATAAGATTGATGCTTACCCAAGAGGGATATGCCATCACACGACTTCCATATTTCGATAGGCCTGACTACGCCTATTGGAAGGCTCGGATGATGGTCTCTATTAGATTCATTGACCCTATAGGTTGGGCTATTGTTGAACAATAATAGACAATACCCATGGAATAAGTTGTGGTTAATGGTAGGACCATTGACGCTTTCAAAAATAAATCCAAATAGAGTGCCAATGAGAGTGCGCGGTATACCTATGATGACAAAGCTCTCAATGATATTTACTATTCAGTTTTCCCTAATGAATTTAAATGCATATGCATATGTGAAACGGGGAAGGAAGCATCTAACATATTGGAAGTCTCCCATGAGGGAACTAGCACAGTAAAAAGATCGAAGCTTCAATTCTTAATGATCAAATTTGAAAATATTATAATAGATGATTCTGAATACTTTATGAAGTTTTATTTAAAGTTATATGATATTTGTAACTCCATGTTGGGTTTAAGAGATAGGATTTCGGAAAGGCGTATGCGTAAGAAAATACTTAGATCCCTACCAAATAGGTTCACTCACAAGATAACCTCGATATAAAATTTGTTTGGTTTGATTGGTGTGAGACTTCTATTCCTACTAATCCTTTGGCTATTTATAGAATATTCCTGCTATGCAATTTAATCTAGCAGATGCTTCTTTCATTGCTCCATTAGTTACAGTAGTCGAAGGACTTCTCTCTAGATTCTTCTCTTGTTACATTTCCTTTTTGTGATTATTCCTCTTTTGTCGACTAAGTTTTGTGTTTCTTGATCACCTCTTGTATCTTAAATTGCTCGACTACGTTTTCTCTTCACTTGTTAAACTTTTGGATAACTCAACTGTATCACTTCATCAACCATCCAATGACATGTGAAATTACATTATAATTTGGTAAAAAGTACTGCAAGTATCTTCATGATCTCTATATATACCTCTTATTTCTCCTGCAATGCCACATGTACATCTTGTATTTCTCCAGTGATGCTACATGTCGTACTCCTAACTGCTCTTTCAAGAATAGCAAGAAATATGGTACAACATTCATTGGACCGTTCCTGGATAGGTGTAAGCAGATTATTCGTCTCTACATGTGATAGATTATTCCTCTCTCCATGTGATATCCTGCCAGAGTATTTTATACGAATTATTCTTGGGATTTATGGTGCCAAGAGGATTTACATCAGAGATGGTTTGCAAATACATCATGGGTGTAGCCCACACTGCTTGAACTCATGGAAAGCGCCGTACGTTAGAAAGGCATGTTACCATTCCCTGCTTGTTAGATGGACTGGTAGATGGCTAATGATTGGTGCTATCTGGGACTTACTTTCCGGCATCCTCGTATGTGGTTAACGTACGTGCACGTCGTCCTTAGACGGTCCCCCAAAGCATAGAGAGGACAATATATCTGTCTCGCGAGGAGAGAGAGAGAGAGAGAGAGAGAGAGAGAGAGAGAGAGAGAGAGAGAGAGAGATGAATCGTTTTTCAAGCGAGAAACAGTATGATCTCAGGAAAGGTGCCTGGACTGCGGAAGAAGATGATCTCTTGAGGAAATACATTGAGAAGTATGGAGAAGGGAAGTGGCGTCAAGTGCCACTTGGGGCAGGTAGACAGTTTTATTCAATGTAAAATACGACTAGGGTTTTTACAGCTTTGATAAATACGTGGTTAGAAGAAAATAAATAATAGAGTATTTATTAAACTGACTCTTTTTTTTTTTTTTTTTTTTTTATTCTTTTTCTTTTTTAAAATTCTCAGGGCTTAAACGATGTCGTAAAAGCTGTAGGCTGAGATGGTTGAACTATCTCCGTCCAAACATCAAGAGAGGAGTCTTTGATGAAGACGAAGTGGACCTTATCATCAGGCTTCATAAGCTCTTAGGCAATAGGCAAGACAAAACGACAATTAGATAATGTCCCCTTAAGACATCAGCATATGGATTATGGACACACGATACAATACTAATATTGATCACTATCAGATAGATTTTTCTCAGTCTCATTGTCACAGGGTTGGGTTTTCTTCTTTTAAAATTTTTTTTTTTTTTTACTAAAAAATTAACATTGTAATGACTATTTTCGGCTGGATATTTGTTTTGTCTTTTTGTTTTTTTCTTTATTGTCAGGGTCCAGGGTGGGGTCTATGCATTTCATAATTAAAAAAAAATATTAACTTTCAGTTTAGAAACGCTTCAGTACCCCCGCCGCCCCCCCCCCCCCCCCCCCGTTTTTTTTTTTTTTTTTTTTTTGAGAAGGTGAGAGCACAATACCGGTAATCCATTGATTAAAAAACTTGTATATGCCTAGGGGGCAAACCAATTACCGTACTGCCACAAAATGCTATACAACAATCATATTCTCTGTCAACCATCTACCTCACTTTTGTTGGGCATGGGCCCGTGGATCCCACTTGTAGGCAACCAGTAGTTGGTGAGTTCCATACGAGATACCCTCGGTATTCCTCTTTCTACTTTTTTTTTTTTGTTTCCTCAAAAATTAGAACTTGAATTTTATATTTCAATGAAGGATTCAATTAAGAAATGGGAAAGAATATCGGATGAGATGTGATATCACGTGCTTCTTTCAAACTCCCCCATCCCTTCCTTATAGACGAGGAGATCGTTTCTTCTTAAAGATATACAATCTACAGAGAGAGAGAGACTGTAGGAAGGTAAAAACAATGTTATATATCCCTAATGCCATTGATCATATTCTCGAGGATATCTTAACTGTAGAATATCGTATCCGCTTCATTCCTATCATGGTTAAGAGCTACTTGACATAGACCTTCATCTTTGGCTCTGTGTTAAAGGTCCCTAGAACGTGCAGACCATCAAATCCTACATTTGGAATCCAATCTTCCAACTTTACTATCTATTTTACAAGACTTATCCTATCCATCAACACCTCTCCTTAGATAAGCCGGGCAGCTCACTTACAGATGGGCACTTCCTTCTCCAGCCCATCTATTATTTCATTACCCTCTCTTTTGAGTGCGGATCGTCCCTGCTGAAGGCACAGGAATTTGCTGTGACGTTGCTTCTAATTGGTACACCTCATTACCTATCACACAAGCTCACAAAACGCATGACTTTCTCTTCCAAATGGATTAGGCACTGCACAACACAACTTTTAACGTGCGAAACCTCTCTAGCTTCTCCATGACTTATGTATTAGATCCATACCATCCATCAGTTTTTCCAGATCATTCTAGAGTATGAACCCAAAAATGAGGCACATCCAAAGCTGAAGTTGACCACACCATGGAAAGTAGTGGAAATTAAATGAACTATCGCTGAAACCTTCTCAGGGCCAACTGTGATGTGTATTTGTCATCTAACATGTTCATAAGGTCACGCAGACCTAGATGAAGGGGAAAAATAAATTTTAGCTTGATCATAGCTTTTTGTGGCCCTAAGAACTTTCAACGATAGGCGTCAATGTCTATTGTTTCATGTGGTGTGGTCTACTTGAGCTTTGACACTACCTTGCTCTTGGCTTCATATATATCCTAGAATAATCTACAAAAAATGAATAGACGTTGTGGATCCAAGGAATACATAATCATTGTAAATTTCACACATCAAGAAATTATATTACTTGGAGTGTGGTGCAGCACATTGAGGCAAGAGAAGGAAACACAAAGTGTTGACATGTGGAACTTCCTGGGCCCCATCAGGTATGTTAAGATCCACACCGTCCATCTAATTTTTCATATCATTTTAAGGCATGCGACAAAACATCGAGGCATATATAAGGCAAAAGTGGACCATACAATAGGAAATAGTGGGAATTGGACACCTGCCATTGAAAAGTTTTTGGGCCACACAAGGTTGTGATCTGCTGATACTTGATTTTTATCTTCATCCAGGCCTATAACCTTACCAAGAGGTTAGATGGCATATAAACCTCATGATGGACCCTTGGAAGGTTTCAACATTAGTCATTCAATCGTCACTATTTTTGTTGAGTAGGCGACTTGAGCCTTGGATGTGCCCCATTTTGGGTCTGACGCTGTAAAAAAGACAGTACGGATCTAACACATAAGTACGGATCTAACACATAAGTCGCAGTGAAGCATAGAGAAGTTTCACGTGTTAAAGGTTGTAGAATATTATTATGCAATCCATTCGAGAGAGAAAATGGGTGTGTTTTGGGTCGCAGTTCGGCTTCCTCGGGAAGTTGCTACATTGGGAACATAGGTGGGGCCCACCTTTTAAGTTTTAATAAATCCACCCTATCTATCCTTTTTGCAACCTTATTTTAGAACATGTGACCAAAAATGATCCTGATCCAAGAATCAAGTGGGTCACAGGAGAGGGAAAATTAGGGATAGAAATGCTTAACATCGAAACCTTCCTAGGCTTCACCTTGATGTTTAGATGTCATCCAAACCGTTTATAAGGTCATTCTCACTGGGATGAGTTGAGAACACAAAAATATTATATATCCTGATTCAAAACTTTTTAGGTCATATGAATGTTTCAATGGTGAATGTTCAATCCCCACTATTTTCTCTTGTGTGCCCCCACTCGAGTCTAGCATCCGGCTGATGTTTGGTCTCATCTCCTAAAATGAGCACATAAAATGGATGGACATAATGGATTTCGCCCAAACATCAGGGCTGGCCCTATCTAAGTTTGCAGCGCAGGAAGTTCCTGTGAAAGGCTGGTGTCAATGGCGATGAAATGGACTAATGAGAAGGGACGGTCCAGAATTTCCAACGAGTCGTACTCTCTGAAAAAATGAGTAACATCCTCATGCTGCTTAAGATGAACAGAATATTCTTTTAGTAGTTTCTCATTACCCACCGACAGGTAACCCCTCCAATAATGCATTGAAAACCCATGTTGAGTCACTTTTCACCTCCACATGGCACACTGGCTCACCATTAACGTGGAGATGGTGTGTTGGCGTATCAAAGTTACGTGGGTCATTATTATTATCTATATGTTATATCCATACCGTCCATCCATTTTGCGATATCATTTCAAGTAAAGAAACAAATTAAAAATGAGGCAGATCCAAGCTTCGGTAAGTAGTGGGCACAATAACACCCACCGTTGAAACCTTCTCAGGGCTCACTATAAGGTTTACTTTCCATCCAACCTATTCATATGGTCACACCAACCTGGATGAAGGTAAAACACAAATATCAGCTTAATCCAAAACTTCTGTGACTCTGATGAAGTTTTCAATGGTGATCAATCCCCACAGCTTTTGCACAGTGTGGTCCACTTGGAACTTTAGGTCTACCTAGTTTTTGAGACATGCCCTAAAATGGTAATACAAAATGGATAGACGATATGGTATAACATAGGTGGTACATTATGGACAAAGTGGATCTGGGAGCCATCCGGTTGTCCCCATTACAGCAGGCTTTTGTTCTTTCCTGGTCGTTTTCTGTGGTCTTTCTTTTCCGCTGCCAGTTAGTTTTTTCCATTTTTGTCTGTGTAGTTATGACAGGCTTTCTAGTTTTTTTTATCCTGTGAAAGCCCGAAAGTTTCTGGCGCTGTATAGTTTTTTGGCCCCCGAAATGAAATAGCTGTCTAGTTTTGAAAAAAATAAAAAAAAGACATACATTATGGTGGTACATCATGGTGGGTCCACAGAAGTTTCCATCTCAACACATCACCGAATTTGTGGTGTGTGGCACACCACACAATCTGCTTCCCACCGGCTCATAGACATTTTAAAACCACCACGTTCAGACCTCTGCCATTCAGTTAGAAGCCTCACCATAACCAGAACAGCTGTAGAAAGCAAAAACAACGTTCCTTTTACCGTTTCTAGAACATAATAAAGCTGGAACCGCAATAACGTGGTACCAACGTGGATGAGCTGCTCTCCAAAACTATGAATCTTAACCATCCATTTTAAAAATCTCACCATCTGATCATCCCCACCATTCCCTTTGATGACATTAAAACAGATGGCACAGAAAACATTAGTCAATTCTCCATAAAGGTTAAATTCTATTACATTTAGGATTAACAAAAGTTGATGTATCTTACCTTTAGGTGGTCCCTAATCGCGGGCAGGCTTCCAGGCAGGACCAGCAATGATATCAAGAACTACTGGAACTCCCACTTGAGTAAAGCGCTTGCTTCCCGAACTGCCCGGGAGGGAGCTAGCACGAGCACCACAAGCACCACGCGCACCCAAGCTATCAAGCCTCAGCCTCGGACCTTCTCCATCGATTCAAGGTGGTTGTCAGGAGTAAGAACTTCTGCGGACCGTCAGCAACAGGATGAACTTAGCAAGTCACCAATGGGGTCGCATCAAGAGGAGCCTATTCTTTGGTTGGAAAGCATCCTAGCTGAGGAGGGAATGGAGAATGAGTTCTCGACGTTGGGATTCAGGAAAGGAGAAGAATCCCCGGCAGACTTTGGTACCGAAGGCATGGAGAGGATGAGAATGGAAGGGGAAGATGGGGCGGCGGAAGAGGGAGGGTGCTATTGGGATGACTTGCTTTTGGACGTGGACCCTTGGTGGCAGTCGGACACATTAAGAGCCTGTTTGGATACTATCTAATAAACTTTTTTTTTTTTTTTTTTTTTTAATAAAAATAAAGATCTCTCAAGTTAGTTTGATAAATGCCGCCGTAAAAATAAGTTATGCCATGAAAATTACTTATTCCCATCTTCTTCTTTTTTACCTTTTAGCCTTTTAACCTTTTAACCTTACAGCTCCCTCCCATGTCATCTCTCCATGTGACTGATGGTTTGTATCAAAGGAGGCCCTTTATGAAGGCTGGGGTCCACATCAAAGTTAAGCCCCACACCATCCATAGTCCACATTGAAGGGGGGCCATATATAATATGGCCGACATAATAGAAGATCCACTTCAAAAGTCAGCCCCTAATGATGAATGTCCCATAACCGAGGTGAGCCCTGAATGATGGATGCCCATATTGAAGGCCAGACCCACACAAAGGAAGTCCACATCAAAGGTGGGCTACACGTGATAAGTGGTAGATATTGAAGATGAGCCTCACATCACCGACAATAACATTGATGGAGGGTCTCATATATGTTAAGGTGGTCACCACATGAGGACAGATCACATCACATCTAATGCAGAATGACCCACACAAGGCTGGCCCCCCACAATGAATGGCCCACTTTGAAGTTGGGCCCACATGATGGACAATCCACATTAAAGGTGGGCCGCGCATGACGTACATCCCATATCCAGGTTGGCCCGTTATGATGGATGGTACAAATCGAAGGTGGGCCTCGTAAGGTGGATGGTCCACATTGAAGGTTGGCCCCACATAATAGACCGTCTGCATTAACGACAAGGCCAACATGGGTTCAACTTAATTAATGGTCCACATCAAAGGTAGGCCTCACATGATGGACGGTAGATATTAAGGACTGGTTTGGATACCACCCAATAAGTAACTTTTTAAACTTATGTAAGTCAATAAGTTGGTTTTTTAACTCAAGTTGCTTTGGTGAGCACTGTTGTAGAAGTAATTAACTTACAATGAAAGTTTTTCCCCTAAGTTTATTATTTTTAGCATTTTAAATTTTTAACTCTCTCTCTCTCTCTCTCTCTCTCTCTCTCTCTCTCTCTCTCTCTATATATATATATATATATATATATATATATATATATATATGGAGATGGTACCATGAGGTCAAGTTGTGTTGGCCCCATTGTGATGTGTTTCAAACATCTACCCTATCAGTCAAATGCACCATCCCATGATGGGCCACGAGCTTAACAATCAAGTCAATCCATGACTTGGGTGGGCCACACCACATACAACAGTTGAGAGGAGTCACCCTCCCATTAAAATGTTTATAATAATTTATTGCCCACTGAGAAATGGTTCGCAAATCAAGCCCATCCATTGTGTGTGTCCCACTTGGAGGAGGGATCAGACCAAGTTTCAGTTGCATCCAAAACTTAGGTTGGCCCCACTAAATACTTTTATATGTTTTAGGCATATCTTCACATGGTTTTAGATAGTATGGCCCACCTTAGTTTTGTATATGACTGGTTTTCGAGATATCTCATTACCTAAATGGGACCCATCAAATGCTTGATGTTAATGTTTGACACACATCATGGTGGGGCCCACACGGCTCGACCTCATAGGAAGTTCCCATGAGATCGACCATCAGGTAATATAACCTTAGAATGACCCTAAGTTAGATGTATTTCACTTGGTATCATAATGAACATAATTCTATGTAAAATATATTGAAGTTAGGCCAGCCCTACTTCTGGTTCGGCAAGCCTAACTATCTTTGGCTAACCCAACACATTTCAGGTAAGTATACAACAAGATAAAGATTTTTCGCATTAAGTTTGGCCAGTCCAACCTTGGGTTCGGCTAGCCGAACATGTCTGTTCGACCAGCCCTAGTGTGTTTGGTCAAGTCTCCAACAACATTTAATTTTTGGATCTCATGGAGACTTGGCCAGCCGAACCCTATATTTGGCCAGCCAAACTAGGAGTTTGGCGAGCCAAAAATTTGAAAGATCTTATCCCGCGAAATTCGAGTGTCATTGGAACGATATCGTTGGAATTTGGCCAGTCGAATCGAAAATCTGGCCAGCCAAATTTCTAAGACCTTTGGCTATAAATAGTGGCCTTCTCTCATTTATTTCAAGAACGAAAAACTTGTGAGCAGTATACTTAAGCAAGGAGAGAAAGTCAGGACTTCTTAAGCTATTGTGCGGAAAATCTTATTTTAATTTAGTTTATTCAATTATCTTTTCTCAAGATAGTTTTAATCATTTTCAATAGAGTAATCCATACTCTACTTGAGAATTAGAAAATTAAATTGGCAGTATTAGGGTTTTTGTTTATTGAAAATACATTAGATCCCTATACTCTCTTTTTGTTGAACACATATACGTCTTCATCAATATTCCAAGAAAGAAGAATGTTGGAATCAAGCTATAATTATGTCTTTGAGTTGACATCAAAAGATAAGTATTGTGTTTTACTTTATTATCTTTTAGGTTTTTCTGAGATAGCCCAGAAATCTCGGCGGATTATTTTGTGGTGATCCCATGAAAATTACAAATTGGGTTTTGTTGTGATAGCCCATGAAAATCACAAGAATTGTATTAGGTTGTTAAGGTTACCCTATGAAAACCTTGAAATAGTGAAAGTCAAAATTACAAGGGTAGTAATTTTGGGAGTGGAGTAGGTGTGGGGTTAAGCACCTAACCACTATAACTTCTTAAGCAGTGGTGATGAATGTTAATTTATTTATTGCTTTCATTGTGATTGATTGTCTGTTGCTAAGTTTGGTATTTTGATCTCAAAGACGACGTGAAATAAGTTTGTCCTGCCTAAATCTTTTAAGTGAAGGTTGTCGTACGAACTATTTGGAATCAAGATTTCAATACTCTAAACATTGAGAATATTTGTTTTATTATTCCGCATTATTTCGAATTATTCTATACTGTACGTCCTATTCAACCCCCCTCTAGGACATCTATAGTTAGTACTTTCACCTTGCGATGTCAAAGTCAGACAGGCGAGCTAGGTCTAGTAGAACATATGATTTTTGGGTGTGATTTATGTGTACTTTTCAATGTAGAATGACCTTCTACTTATCGGGGATAGGCGCAGTGGCGTAGATCACAATCTCCCTATTTAGTAGGTGCATATTATAGAGGAAATCGTATCCCAAGCGTGTCGCGGTTATCTTCCGAGATCTTTGCAATCGTATCCCAAGTGTGTCGTAGTTATCTTCCGATATCTTCGGTTGGACCGAATTAACTCTTGGTCGAACCAAATAGATCTAAAAATCAATGTTGGTCGCTGGACTTTTTTGTGCAATTTTGGTCACACCAAATTGGGGTTCGGTCAAACCAAAGATTGAGTTGAACAATACATTTCTTTTGTTGCTTCTGTAAATTTTCTAGTCTTTTCTTCCTCCTTTACACTTGGTTTTCTTGGATCCCTGGTATGTAATTTCTTCATTCTTGACCTCCAAATCTCCAAGCCTCACTTTGGTATTCCTTCGAGCATTAATTCATCACTTTAAGTGTCCTTTTCTCCAAAGATGTCGAAATCACCTTGTAAGAGAAAATAAGTAAAAATAAATTGATTAAGTAGTATCATGTTCATAGAACCAAGGAATAAGTACAAAAAAATATGCAATATTTCATACTCAACATACCTCCCAATCAGCATTTTGCTAGTCCCGACCAAAACATGCGAGCACCACTTCTTAAAAATCTTAAATTCCAACCCTCTCTTAGATAAAAATTTTATGTGCAGGCCTATACATGTGAGTGTTATTCAAAGGTATGGAAATAAAACATGGGCAATCTAGATCTTAATATCCTTAGCGATTAAATGAACTAAGTTCCCATCCATCACTTAACAAATAGAATAAATCCAAACATTAAGTTTATAGTGTGTTTAGTGAACTCTAACTAATTACCATCTTATGAAGTTAATTTACCTTTCATAATGTTAGCCATGTTTATTACCTTAAAGTGGACAATTCAACACAAATATTGATTTCGATCTTATTTCCAATTTCACTTATTTTCCAGCTTTTGATTTTATATTGATGGCATTCACCTATTTTCAGTCTTTTTCTGAATTTTTCATTATAGCAGGGTGCTAAATTCATTTTCACTATTTTCTAACTGGTTCATTTTTCTTCTTTTAACACTTTTAGGTGGATGATGATCTTCAGACTTGGTTCCTAATCACTTTTAGGTAGATTTCATGTTAACGCTTAGAAAGTAAATAATTTCATAGGTCATAAATAAGATGTGGATTGTGAGCTAGACTCAATTGATATTTAAAATTATTCTATTAATCAACTAACTAAGAAAGCTTAGTCAAAAGTTTACTAACACATTAAGTGGTAGATTCCTAAAGTTTTAATTCATATCTTATCATAGTACTCAGCATGCTTTCAAATCACACAAAAATTCACTTTCCAAGAGAGTTTTGAAACAAAAATTTCACAAAATTTGAAAGTTTTAGCTCAAAAACTTTTTTCTAAAAACATTGATTAGATCTATGTAATCTCACCCTCTACCTAAAATTTACATTGTCCTCAATATAAGAAATACACAATAATATCAACATGAGGCAAAGGAAAAGAGGAATGAGTTAGAAAAGATAGTACCTGAGAAGGAAGAATGCAACAATATTCAAAGTCTTTGTTATGTAAGGGTTAAGCAATGATAAACATGAATAAAAAGTAAAATCTATCTAACCTAATCCTAGGAAAGCAATAAAACTAACTATACACAGGATCAGTCAAAAGAATGGACATATCCTCTGAATAAAACTTCTCAACGAATGTCTCGAGACGATGACCATTCACTTTGAAAATGTTACCATTCGTCGGATTCTCAATCTCAACAGCCCCATGAGAATAAACACTTTTAATGATGAAGGGCCGGTCAAACGATATCGAAGCTTACCCAAAAAAAAAGGTGTAAATGAGAATTGTATAAAAGGACTTTTTGACCAGTTGTGAATGATTTTCGAAGAATATTTCGGTCATGAAACACCTTCTTCTGTCCTTGTAAATTTGCGAGTTCTCATAAGAATCGTTTCAGATTTCTTTGAGTTCATGCAGTTGAAGTTTGTGTAGCGAGCCGATATTGTCTAAATTGAAGTTCAAAATTTTAATCGCCTAATAAGCCTAATGTTCTACCTCCACAGACAAGTGGCAAGCCTTCTCATAGACAAGTCTAAAGGGAGACATTCCAATGGGGTCTTGTCAGTGTTAAGTGTGAAATATTGCATATTTTCACCTATTTATGCCTTGGTTTTATAAACATGATAGTGCTTAATCGATCTAATTATGCATGTTTTCATGTACGAGGTGATTTCGAGAGCTTAAGGTGAAATTGATGTTAAAAAGAATATTTATACTCAAAAGATTACTACATGAGGATTTGGAGATTTGGAAGTCATTAATGAAGAATTCGCATGCCAATGATCTAAGGAAACTTAGTGAGGAATGAATTGAATCGAAGATTTAAAGTGAAGAAAAGGAATCCTGAAAATTGGCCAGAAAAAACATATTTTGAAACTCCGAGTTTGAAAGAAAAAGTCCTGAAATAATTTTCAAAATAGATTTTGATGTCATCGAAGGCCTTCAATGACATCGAAAATTTTAAAAATTTTGCGCTAAAATTTCTGGACAGTTCTGGGCGATTTTTCGATGACATCGAAATTTGCCATCGAAGATGCGCATAATGCCTAAATTCGAGACGGTTTGCAAACTTTTTCAAGGCGGTGCAAAATTTTGAGTTGTAAAACTATTTTAAGGACTCCTTAGGCTATTCCAAATTATCTTTTAGGGTTTGGGAAGGGAGAGAAGGCCTAGGTGGAGCGCCGACAACGTTCTTCCACTTTGATTTCTTCATGGATTCTAGTATATCTTTTAGTTTTTCTTTTATTTTTGTATTAGTTATGGCCATCTAATCTCTTAACTAGGGCTAAGAGGTGAAGCTGTAGTTTATTTTGATGTTTACTTTATTTCGATTCAAGTACATGTTCGATTTCCATTAATTTTTGGTTTGAATAAAGGAATATTTTCAATTTCTATGGTTTATTATGACTGAAATTACAGTAGATGCTGTGAAAGCTTTTGATATCTTCTTATATATTTTGGAAGTGAGTGATCTATAAAATTCGTGATTCACTATCATCTATAGGCATGGTGGATGGTTGAATTCCCTATAATATCACATGGATGCTTTATGAGAGAATTATGTTAATGAAAAATTCAGATTTTTGAGTTTTTATTACTTTATCATCCAACCGGATAAGATATGACTCTAATTTCAGTTGTAGCTCTTTGAATCAATTAAGGTAGCATCTTAATAGATACAAGTGGATCCTTGGTGCTCTAGTGTCCCTTTTCTTATTGATAGTTTATTCACAATTGATCTCTCTTATTTCGGATTTTAGTTTAAATCTTATTATAGTTCTAGTTCTAGTTTATTTTCAGAATACGTACAAGTTGGGTCCCTATGGATTCGACCTTAGTCTCACTGAGTTATTACTACATCACGACCTTGCACTTTGAGTTGTGAATAGTAAGCTGTATGGTAAGCCCATAAAGCATCGGTCAATCGAATTGACCAATCCTTTCAATTAAGATTAACCATTTTTTTAGAATTTATTTGATTTTCATGTTGGAAATTTCAACTTGACCGCTTGTCTGTAGATGATAGGGGGTGCTCACCTTATGTGAAATGCCATAATTTTCATTAAGTTTTTTAATGGCCTATTGTAAAAGTGTCACCCACCATCACTTTTGATGGCTCGAGGTGTTTCGAATCGGGAAATGATGTTTTCTTTTAAGAATTGATGACCATTGTTGATCATTATTACAGCACGGGATCACCTCAACCCACTTAGTAACATAGTCGACTGCTAACAAGATATAAATGTTTCTAAAGGATTGGGGGAATGGTCACATGAAATCAATGCCCTAGCAATCAAATGCTTCAATAATTAAAATAAGGTTCAATGACATCATATTTCGATGGGACAATCCTCCTAATTTTTGACAACGCTCACAAGCTTTGTAAAACTCATGAGTATCTCTGAACATTATAGGCCAGTAAAAGCCGCACTGCAAAATTTTGGTCGTGGTCTTTTTAGCAGAGAAGTGACCACCACAAGCTTAAGAGTGACAAAAGGAGATTACACTCTAATGTTCGTTTTGGGTACACATGTCCTTAGAATTTGATCTAGGCAATATTTAAAAAGATAGAGATCATCTCGGATGAACTTGCGCACCTCGGCATAAAATTTCTTCTTATCTTGGGCAATCCAATATGTGAGCATGAAACCTATAGCAAGATAATTAGCGATATCAACAAACTAAGGTACTTAAGAAATTTTAAACAGTCGTTCATCAAGGAACATGTCATTTATTGGTGTCAGCTCAAGGGAATTGGATAAGACAAGTTTAGAGAGATGGTTAGCCACTACATTCTCTACTCTTTTCCTGTCGCATATTTCAATGTTAAACTCTTAAAGTAAATGAATCTATTTTATCAAGCAGGGCTTAACATCCTTCTTGGGGAGAAAGTACATCAGCGTCGCATGATCGGTGTAGATGATGATCTTGGATCCGATCAAATAGGACCTAAATTTGTCCAAAGTAAACACTACGGCTAAGAGCTCCTTCTCCACATTAGAGTAGTTCACATGGGCAGAATTTAAAGTTCTACTCACATAATAAACCATGTGGAGCTTCTTTTATTTTCTCTAACCCAATATCGCCCCGATAGCATAGTTACTAGCATCACACATAATCTCAAAAGGAATACATCAATCAAGTGGTTTCATGATAGGAGCTCTAATCAACATAGCCTTGAGCTTAGAGAAAGCTTTCTGGCATTCTTCGCTCCACTCGAATGGAATATCCTTTTGGAGGAGATTACATAGAGGACAAGAGAGATGACTAAAGTCCTTAATGAATCTCCTATAGAACCGAGCATGTCACTCCCCAAACTCGGGAACTGGACTTACAAAATTCCCGTTCGCCAAATCTGCTGCCGACAGCCTCCGTAGTAACCCTTTCTCGGCTCTCAACTCCCATGCACCAGGTTCCGATCCTGGGATCCTATAAGGAGGATTTTTGGGATGATTTTTTTTTTAAACGAGCATAACCACTAGTGTACCCAAGTCACAAAACATCATCACCACATATCCACTAATATAAAATGGCTTTTCAAAATATGCTCTTTTCTTATTTTTGAAATTTCTATAAAATTTCTTTGCTAACATAGCCATATCATCTTCACTTTCTTTAAAATCAGAATTTACATTAGATTACTTTGAATTAGATTTAGAAGATTTAAAAGTAATGGACTTGATTTTTGGAGCTTTGATATTCGACTCGTATGTTTGAAGAGAACCAACTAACTCTTCAACCTTCATAGTATATGTATCTCTTAATTCTTGTATACCCGTAACCTTGAATTAAACCTATTAGGAAGTGATCACAGTATTTTTACGTAAACCTTACTTTCAAAGATTCTTTCTCCAAGACCCCACATGGAATTTACTATGTTGTTTAGTTTTGTATAGAAGTCCATAAAAGACTCATTTTCTTCCATACAAATTTCCTCAAATTTGGTTGTGAGGATTTGAAATTTAGATTTTTTAACAATAATAGTTCCTTCATATGTCATTTTGAGAATATCCCATGCTTATTTAGTTGTATCGCTGTAAATGATTCTTTTAAATTCATCTGGCGATAAAGCACACGTTATTGCATTTAAGGCCTTTGCATTTGCACTGCTTTCACTATTTTGAACAGTAGTCCAAAAATTGTATGCAATTTCTTTTAATGATATGGCTCCATCATCGGCTACTACTTCCATCATAGGAGGGATCTATTTAGTTATAGTAGCTTGCCACTCACTTTCCTCATTGGATTTAAGGAAAATTCCCATCCTGGCTTTCTAATATGAATAATTAGAGCCATCAAAGGGAGGTGGCTTGGTAATGGATAACCTTTTGAAACTTGACATCTTGTAGGTTATGGATCTAGCTCAAGGAGGTTTAAAAAAAAAAGAAAAGAGCAACTCGCTCTAATACCACTTGAAATGGAGAGCGATGTCTTAGAGGAGAAGCGGGGGGGGGGGGGGGGGGGGGGGGGGGGGGGGGGGGGGGGGAAATCTCAATTGCCTGCGTATTGAAACCTTCATTTCGAATGATTCGTAAGATAACCTTCACCTAAAATATTAGGTAGGATAACCTTATTTCATGAATATCTTTAAAATTAATCTTTCAAACTAACAAGAGATGATAAAAGAATTACAACATTCACCACAAGAATGAAATAATAAATAACATCCACTAGCAAAAGATTAAAGCACTCACCACAAGGCAGAAGGGGTTATAGTGGTTCCGTCCTTAAAACAACCACTGCCCTCGTAATTTTGGCTTTCATTATAATATGGTTTTAACAGGATCATCTTAACAACTTGATACAATTGCTTATAATTTTTATGAGCTATAACAATAAAAACTCCTTTTGTGATTTTCACGGTTTATCACAAATAGAAACCCCTACCAAGATTTTCACCAGCTATCTAAGAAAAAACCTCTACTGAGATTTTCACAGGTTATTTAAAAAAAACCTAAAATGAAATACAATAAATGTACTTATCTTCAAAATGGAGATTCGAAGATGTGACGGAAGCTTCTAGTAGAAGAACTTCTTTCTTGAATGTAAATGACGCACTATTCAATCAGACAGAAAGTGTCTAGGGTTCTATAGATTTTATAAATGGAAAACTCAAATGGTACTTGATTCAATTCTCTTAGATCTCAAAGTAGAGTATAGATTACTCTCTCAGAATAATATTAAAAAGATCTTAAGATAAGAGAATTGAATGAGCTATAAATTAAATTTATAAATACCAACAGATAGCTTGCCAAGGACTTGAGCTTCTCTCTCTCTCTCTCTCTCTCTCTCTCTCTTGTAGAAGGATTATAGTAAATTTTCATTGTAATTTAGAATGAGATAAAGACTCGACTTATAGGCAAAGAGGTTGGAACTTCGGATAGCCTAAGACTGGCTTCGGCTAACAGGATTCACCGGATTCGTTCCAATGACTATCGGATAGTGTAGGATAAGATCTGTCTAAAATTCGCCTGGCTCGAGGTCAAATTCGGCTGGCCGAACATCACAATTCAGCTGACAGAATTTTTCACTTGATTTGTTGAATTCCCGCAAAAAGCAAATATTTGCATTGCTGGAATTTGACTTGAACTTTCTCGGGCTAGCCGAATCAAACTTAGGCTAGTTGAATTTTTAACAGAATTTGTTATTTTGCTCGGGCTTGAAGTTAGGCTGGCCGAACCAGAAGATAAGGTGGCTGAATTTTAGGGCAAAACACTTATTAAAACCCAACCTAATGAATTTTTGAAAGTACCTAAACCCAAGGTCTTTCTAGGGTTATACTACCCGTGTTTTAGCAAATATATGAGACACCTTGTCTTGAACTTTGAATTGATCTTTTCTTGAATATGGGCATCGATTTCTTGAGAAGATGTGTCGTTCTTGAGTTGATCATAAGCCAATGTTGAGTTGATCTTCATGTAATATCCCAAAATCTTTGCAACATAAGTAAATACATGTAACCTCAAACTTACCCTAAAATAAATCACAAACCATAGTCAGACTCAAGAGAATTTACTGTTAGATTCCAAAGAAAGCCACGGTTTATCAAGCCACGTTACTCTATGTTAAAACCAATTACGTAACCCAATAATCCAGTGATCTGATTTCAGTGATAACCAGTAGATTTCTTCTAGGAGTGACTAAAGAATCCTTAAGAACCAGAAAGGCTGAATTAGATTTAGAATAACACCATTGTAGACTTCACACTTAGGTGCGCTTATACATAATGCAGGAGCACCAGCAGTGCACCAGACCGTGGACATGGTCAAACCAGGTTTGGCTCGCACCTAAGAGGAAACTCCTCCCTTCCTTTGTATTTCCCACCAGCAATCCAATAGTCATCCGCTGTTCGTGATTGGGGCCCACCATCACGCCCCAATCGCATAATTTGAACCCTTCAAAATAAGGGAGAGGGAGATCCGACTCCAGCTAAGAGCGCCAAAAGAACCGAAAAGGCCTTCGTGATTCCAAGAACGGGGACTCCCTACGCAAAACATATCCAGTAGGAAATCGTTACATTTCAAGTTTCCCCACGACTGAAACTAAGGAGCAGACTCTAATCCGAATCATTCAAATTCAAGAAGGATGGATTTTGACCCTCCCAGAGATGTTGGAAAGGTCGGAATAGGACCCTGTCTTGCCAGAAGTTTTGGATCATCCGAACATCCGAGCAAACCTCAGGAAAATTGTCCGCAACACAATCTTGCAAAAACCGGTGAACCAAGCATCTGAAACGTCCATCTTGTAGGACCCATGAACCTCCTAAGACCCATCCGAAACCAACCCAATCCCGATGGAAAAGAAAGAGAAGAGAAGAAGCACGATTCAAGACGGTCTTCCGCACCCAACCTACGTAACTGCGCAACCTGTTCGTACGAGGCACGTTCCACGTACAAGTTACGTAGGAACATTTTAGAAGTGCCAAGATTGTATAAAGATCGTATGCCCAAACGATGGAGAGCACGCGAGTTAGAAAGAGAGAAGAAAGATAGGGGAGAGAACGACCATTCCGAGAGAGGAGAGAAATCGGCTGCCACGCAAGACTGCAGATTCTGTGATCACTGAGTAAGATCATTCGAATCCCTAACCCCCATAAAGATTAAAGGTATTGATCCTAAATTTTTTAACAGTTTTAAGAACTCAAGACGAATCGGGTTGATGTAGGAAAAGATTGATTGAAACTGAGCTTGATCGGATTGTGAATAGAGGTGAATCAAAATATATCCACACCTATCCTGATTTAATCAAATATTCACTCCGATCCTAATCTAAATCATAACCTAACCCTATTATTTAAAACAGTACAATAACCTAATTAGATGAATCATATTAATTATACTAGATTTAAAGCCTGAGACACACGTAACGTCCCGAATTTTTGCCAACTTGGAGTTAGACGTCTTTGGGCAATGTGTTTATTATAACACCTTATCGACTTAGGAGGGAGTGATCGAACTTAGCAACGTTAAAGGACACTAGAATTAAGCCATCCAACTAATCTAAACACTAAAGTCTTAGCCTAGGGTTTAGCTATAGAAGCGAGCCCTGTTTGCTCTCATGAATCACATAGAAGCCCCAAGGGCTTCACCTAGGGCCATTTCTACTTCACTTATACCCAAGTTCTAGTCCGTTGTACCCTTTTCACTCTCAAGTCATCACCTCATTCTCTTCCCAAGCTCTCAAAACTCTATCCCAAAGTCTCAAATCCCCTTTCAACCCATCTCCTTCGAAAATTTCACCTTCCACCACCCTATTCTTCAAATATTTCTAGGCAATTTCATAATAGACACAAATCCTAAAGTTTAAATGATGAAGAATAATAATTAAACTAAACTTTACTATAAATAGTAAATATATAAACAAACTGTGTTTTTAACAATTAACCTTTTGGAATATCACCAAATAACTAGGTTATTTGGATAACTTAGCTTCTCCTACCCCAAAATCATATATTGCATGACGAATACCTCATTCCGATTTGTAAGATACACTCATTTCAAAAATCGAGTGGCAGAACCACCAGCAGGACCACCAGACGGCCGCGGCGGCACCGTTGGTGCACCGAATTTCGTCCTTCGCATAAATTTTCTGCGTTTTCAAGGCGACTTCAAAAAGTCATATATCCCTCAATATAGCTCTGATTTAGGCGATTCAAAAGCCAGATTGAATCTTGATAAGTCTACTTTCATATAAAATAAATGAAAAATAAAATAAAAATGTAAATATAGTTAAATATAGGATGATGTGACAACTGTCAAAAAATTATTAGTTCGCACAACTGCTACTTCCAGAATTTTTAGAATTTTTCTAGAACATAAAATTTAATGAAATTTGGTGGAGATAAAGTAGACTTGATGATGAACTATTGAAAAAAATAATTAAAATAATATACTAACTAAAAGTGCCAAAAAAAAAACATAAAACTACCCGATGACCGTATCCCGTAGTAATTTGGGTGAAAATTAGTTAAGTACTAAACTAAATAATTGGTGGATTAAACATGAACCACCATTTCCACAAACGAGAAGACCTAAAACCATTAATAGCACTGACTCAACACTGTACAAAGGCTTAGAAAAAATTCTAAGAGCCTGTCACTATCGGGAGTACATTGAAACTCCATATCGGACCTGAACCGCATGTCGAAAATTCGATGACCGCGAAACTGTAGGGTTATGTCCATCCTACTGGGCTTGACAACCACTACAAGAATCGAGCCCAGATAGTATTAGGAAACGCACAACTTGAGCCCTACATGAAGTGTGTGAGAAATGCGATTATCTTTAGAAAACGTATTGAAACTTAAGTGAATTGGGCCATTCACACACGAACGAAATTGAGGATTTCAGACCGTCAGTTTCTGACCAAACTTCACCCATGGGAAAAGAAAATTTCCCTGCACATATCCTTATAGTTATGGGCCCGATCTAGTAAGCATGACCGTTGATCAGACACGGATCCTCCACGGTCGATCGGCCTATTCGATCGCACTGAAATCACATCCTAGCATAAACCCATTGTTGGGGAACTTACCCTATGACGTAAGTGAATAATGGGCCTCCCTATGTGCCCTGTTTGTCAAAAACAATTGTCCTTTGGATATAACCTAAGTATACTAGGGCCCTGGGGCCATTTGCATCAATTCTGGGCCTATATATAGCCCTTATTTCACCCCATTTCTATTCCATACGAATTTCTCGAAACCTTAGGAGAGAGAAGAGAAAAAAGAAGAAAAAAAGAAAAGAGAGGAGAGATATTTTGGGAGATTGTTGCTGGGATTCTCTCCCACTACTCCACGCATTGAATCACATTTTTATTACGCTACCCAACCTGTTTCAACTACGATTTTGGGTAAGAAATCCAAACCCTAATGCCGTAGTTAAGATCTAGAATGGTCGTTTGTCAACCTAGCTAATAGATTTCACCATTTAGGTACCCGATGTTCTGTTTTCAGGAACGTAAAATTCGAACCGAGTCAGAATCGAGTATTCCGACGAAAGGTGCAGACTATAAACGTTTAGGTTATGGTTTTCAGTGCTTTCGATGTCAGCTAATGGTTTATGTCTGACTTGATTACTACCATATTGTCTTACACACACCGATCTCGATATATTTTACATATATGAAATATGTTGAACAAAATATGCATTCCATGTGTTTGTTGAAATGTCTGAATGAACATGTAAACATGATTTATGCTTGTCATATTGAATAACCTTGAGAAATTGTTGATGATTTGTATGTATTGCGAGTGTTAAGATAGGATTCTTTCTTTCCTTATATATATGTATAGTCTTTTTCATGAAATCATATTCGCCTATATGTAAATGATTGATAAAATGCTAGTATTTGGTAACATGATCAAGGTGTTTGATGAAATGCTCAAATGAGGATTTCACTTGGATTGTTTGTTAAATACTGAATTGATTATCACGTGTATTTAATTACTGCACCTGAGTAAGATTGGGGCTACAACCTTGTCCAGGCAATCAGTAACAGTTCTGTTCGGGTGGCCGAATTAGTCTTGCCACATTGGGTATACTTGATGAATTCGGGTCACACGACGATTGTTGACAGTGGTTAGGCCACGAGGGGTACTTATGTGCTCCATGTCGATTTAGTCGGCGTGTGCCTGTACCAATCAAACTTGCATAACAAATCGATAGGCCTATTGCGTGTTTACCATGTATGGACACTACTGCTTTAATCTAAGGTACCCCTTACCAATGTAAAGGCCCACTTTTACCATGGTACCACGATCCGCTAAGACTCATGAGTTGGGTATGGTTGTATGGGACACCGTGTTCGAGCTGTCGGCTTACGCCGAGGTGATAAGCCACCTCGTAGTGACCAGTGAGCAAACTCAGACTCGTGACCAGGCATGGTGGTATGGGACACCATGTTCGAGCTGTCGGCCTACGCCCCAGTGATTAGCCACCTCGTAGTGACCCCGAGTATAAACTTTTGAATTTTCCTATTGACTTCTTTTCATTGGGAGTGATGACCCTACAACTTGCCTATCGTATGTGCTTGATTAGGAGTGACAAACCTAGATGGATCCTTCGATTCGGGTCGATGATATAAAGGGTGGTACCCTAGCTTCCTAAACCTGCTATATGAATAAGCTTAATTAACTACTGGGCTAACATGACCATGCACTGCAACACATTAGTTAAGACGTGTTTTAAAGGCGTGGAAGTCACATAGGAGGTAGTGCTGTCATATGCGATATGTTGTCGGCATTGCTTGTTGAGGGAGCTTTTGATGTGAGGGCATGCATCATTACTTGCACTTCATTCCTGCATTAATAAGAGTAGTTAGGATGTGATTGTTATGCTGCCTTATCATTACTGCTTGATTGACTTGATAACATGTTAACTTTTATCTTATAGTACCACTGAGTTAGCCACTCATTCCCACTATGAGACGATGTTTTAAAACACCAACCAGACTCTGGTTTAGATGCAGGTGCTGATGAAGTCTATGCGATGGAGCAGGACTTTATGGATGAGGAGGATGAGTTCTCCTACTTTCAGCTCTCGGGCGGGTCTCCGTAGACCTCGTGCCGATGCGCATGGAATACAAGGATACTTTGCTTAGTTGGACATCTACTTTTTCGCATTTTGTTTATTTTGAAACTGTACATGTATATATTGAGCCCGGTTACATACTCATACTCTGGAGGTTGTGAAACACTTACATGCTTAAATATAAATGTTTCAGACTTCCGCTTGCTTAATTTAATTACACCCAGAGTATGATATGTTGTTTTAGTATAATCTCGCTCATGCTTAACTCTTTAATATGGACGAAATCCAAACATCATCATCCATACTGCATAAGTGATGTTCTGGATCTCAGGAGTAGAGCTTTGCTTGACCCTAAAAATTCAGGGCGTTAAAGATGGTATCAGAGCATGATTTGGATTAAACTTGACCTGGGTTATAGGTAATACGACGCACTCTAACGTACTTTGACTTAAGAAGGGGGTGATGGAATTTAGAAACGATCGTAGGGTCCCAAAGTTTCGTCGACGGGCGAGATTGACTACTGTAGTTTAGCTCGTATGTGTCCTGGATCATGTGAATTGATCTCAGTCACCGTTAGGTCATCAATCGACTGGTTTGAATCATTAGTCGACAAATTCCAAGCCTGAAGCAGGCCAAAGGGCATGAATATGCGCTTGTTGGACCGAGAAAATAAATCCTACGAGCCTAGGGACCCGAATCATGAAATACTGTGGGACCCAAGGGGCCCCACGCGTCTAAACGACACCCCGAGAGGGGGTGGCCACCACTGGACACCCAAGGGGGACGCGGCGGCACCGCCCACCTCCACAGCGGGGCACGACGACACCACGGCATCGGCGGCGCACCGCTGACCGGTCACCCATGTGGGGTCACTCCCATGTGTGGGACCTCCCACTTAACCTATTTTTTGCCCCTTTTGCTCATTTCACCCCATTGCACCCTATTCTTACCCCAAAAACACCCCCAAGCCCATTAACCACTCTCCTTCTCTCTCAAATCTCCTTCTCCATACATTCAAATCTTCCATTTCTTCTACATCCTACACCCATCCACCATCATTCCCTTAAAACTATCCCTTACAACTCTCCATCTTCCTTATTTCTCACTCATTTGAGCACAAAACCCACCTTTTTGTGTCTCATAACTCCCAAACCTTCCAATCCACTTCAATCTCAAAGCCTTTCCACCATAATGGCTCTCTTTGAGCTTGTTACCACCATTTTCTCCATTTCAAAGCTCCTTTCCCTTATGGGAAAGAAGAGAGCGGCCCAAGATGAGGCCGGGCCTAGCCGTCTTAGCCGCTCTAAGAAGAAGACGAGTGCCGAGATGAGGGCAAGCGTCAAGCGAAGGTCGAAACGGGACCTCGACCCTCGAATCCCAATAGAAAGATCTCTACCGGTGGGCGCCGAACTCGGTAAGTTCCGTGATCGCATGGTTGTGTTTGAAGCTCATGTTGATGAGAAGTTATTTGAGTTGTATCCGATAATCAACCTCCTTCTGGAGACCGGGTGGGGTCCCATGTTCGAAGGGAAAACTCATGCAAGTGAAGGCACCGTACGAGCCTTCTATGCTCACATTCGGGACCCAACTCTGGAGCCTCTTCAGTTTATCATACCATTGGGAAGAACTCACGCCAGGGTCGATGTGGATGTTATGGCCCGTATCATGGGAATAGAATGTGGAGTTATACATGCCAGTGAAGCTAATCTCGATATTGAACGGGAGAGAAATCGTCGCACACGTTTCCTTTGCAGCCAACTTGAGGAGTGGAGGCGAGGGAATAACCTCACATCGACCAGTGTGACAGAGGATTTTTGCCTGCTCCTTCATATATGCATGTACAACGTGTATCCTAGGTGGAGTAATCGCACAGAATGCACTAGGTTTATAGTGGATTTCCTGTACCGATCGGACAGGGAGAAAAAGTGTGCCTACCTACTCTCGCCTTATCTCAGATAATCAACATTGCACGATCTGCTAGGGGAGACGCCTCACTCTCTTTCAGCCGACTTATTTGCAATATCGTCCGCAATTTCAGATTCAGACTCCATATGGATAACCTCGCCCAAATCCATTTCATTAGTGAAACTACACTCAACATATGGGCATAGGCCCCAGGCAATGCCAAGCAAGGATTGATGAGTATGGGGATGAGATAGAAGAAGGAAATGAAGAGGAGGAAGGCAGTGAAGAAGAGGAAGGTAGTGAAGAAGAGGTGGGCAGCAAAGAAGAGAGACAGGAAGAAGAAGAGGAGGCCCAAGACTCAAATGGGGGACCTCCTATTACTCGTGAGGACCGCCATGATCAAGCCGCCCTAGAAGCTCGCATGGCCAAGATTAAAGAAAACCATGACCTTAGGAATGAGGATTATACAAACCACAATGACCATCAAATGTTGGGACATTTAGAGTTTTGAGACCTAAAGTCGATACTCCTAGATTTTAAAAAATCTGGCAGTTTAAAAAATCTAATAAATTAATAACATGAATCAGAGGACCTCCTTAGTTGGTGTGGTCATGTGTGAAGTGCTCGAGCATAGTTAAATTCAAGTTCGGGTAACTCAATTCCAATCAGACAACTTTTGACCCTAAGAGATAGAACAATTTCTTGTATTAGAAATGGTATGAAATCATCTGGCGTATGAGCGTAGACTTTGGATTACAACTATTGGATTACCGCTACTCCTAAATTAAGACTAGGCTACTGGTTATACTAAGGAATGTAAAAGACTGATTATGCTAAGATAATTGAAAGATAGACTTAGTTAGTTGGCTTGAATAGGTTGGAGTGAGATCCTATTCCTTTGTTGGATTCCCTCGATACTTATAGGCTTCTTTAATAACTCTTAGGAATGTTGTTTTGACTTAGAAACTATTCACACTAAGAGAAAACTTATATATCCCTCGGATTGAACGCTAGGTCAAATCAACACACCCCTTAGAATTGCCTTCCTAAGGACTTATTACAATCGGGAACATGGAGTAGAGAAACTATATATAAGCGAGGTATTTACGGTTTGAATCGAAGTCTCAATCCTGGTAGTTACTAATGAACTCAATGCTTTGATCAAGTAGAAGATCGGGATCAACTAGGATTAAGAATTGATACGATAAATTTTCTGTCATAGCTAGGCAGAAGGTTTATGTATTCGGCTCAGACCCACTACACAACCTTCCTTCCGTGTTGGCCCGACCACTTACAACCAAAAGTTTATTTCTTCACCTTTGAGAAGTGTTAAGAACATATAGCCAATAGGGATATATTTTTTTTAGGCCCAAGAAATTTTTCAAATGGGCAACAGACAATTAGGAATTAGGTCCTGAATCACAGACCATTCTGGCATACATATTGTGCATATGAACTTAGAAAGATAGTTTGCCCGTTAACCTATTTTATCTAAATTCCTTATGTACTAATAATATATAGATTATCTTACAGTATTAAACTGGACATGATTATAGAAGGTAAGTCGGAACCGTGGAAAAAGTCCTTCTTAGGTAGAATTAGGCATCTTGCCACAAACTCACACCTGTCCTTGAAATCAACCACAACACCCATTAATTTTTTAGCTCCTTTATATAACCATAGGTACTAATGCCATAATACACATCATCGATGACAAGAAGACCAATGTATTGAGAGATCGCTTCCCATTTCATATCAAAGATAGGTCTCAATTTCAACTCGTTCTGACATACAGATCGATATACATTCTTGAACCCTGAGAGTAGAAACAACTTTAAGGGGGGTAGAAAAGTTATGAACTCAGTCAAGTTAAGTAGGTATACACGTCTACCCACTCATTGACGCAATGGAAGCATGGTGGGCTAATAGCCCACTGGCCCATGATCGAATGAAATTGATCCAGGTTATATGTAAGGTTAGCTCACTAAATAGGATCGAAATCTTCCTTAGAATGTCAATAATGAAGTCATTGAAAAAAAGCAATTAGGGTTCAAGTATTAAACCAATTCATATTTTTTTTAAAAAAAAAAATCGTATCACTAAAGAATAGGCCTAACAATGGGTACGAGCTGAATTACAATAACCAAGGTCAGTGTATCCATAAATGTGCTCGTTGAATACGAACCCAATAGAAGCCTTAGCCAATTTTGGGGACAAAATTATTTTTAAGGGGGGTAGATTGTAACGTCCTAGATTTTTGCCAACTTGGAGTTAGACGTCCTTAGGCAATGGGTTTATCATAACACCTTATCGACTTAGGAGGGAGCAATCGAACTTAGCGACATTAAAGGACCCTAGGATTAAGCCATCGGGTTAATCTAAAAACTAAAGTCTTAGCCTAGGGTTTATCTATAGAAGCAACCCCTCTTTGCTCTCATGAATCACATAGAAGCCTCAGGGTTTCACCTAGGGCCATTTCTACTTCACTTATACCTCATTTCTAGTCCGTTGTACCCTTTTCACTTTCAAGTCATCACCCCATTCTCTTCCCAAGCTCTCAAAACTCAATCCCAAAGTCTCAAATCCCCCTTTCAACCCATCTCCTTCGAAAATTTCACCTTCCACCACCTTATTCTTCAAATCTTTTTTGGTACTTTCATATTAGACACAAATCCTAAAGTTTAAATGTTGAAGAATAATAATTAAACAAAAATTTATTATAAATAGTAAATATATAAATAAAATGGGTTATTGACCATTAACCTTTTGTAATCTCATAAAATAACTAGGTTATTTGGATAGCTTAGCTTCTCCTACCCCAAAATCATATATTTCACGTTGAATAACTCATTCCGGATTGCAAGATACACTCGTTTCAAAAAATGAGTGGTAGAACCACCACCAGGACCATTAGACGGCCGCGGCGGCACCGCCCGGTCGGTGGCGCACCGCCGGTGCACTGAATTTCGGTGGACCCTCGCTGAAATTTTCTGCGTTTTCAGGCTGACTTCAAAAGTCATATCTCCCTCAATATAATTCTGATGTAGGTGATTCAAAAGCCAGATTGAAGCTTGATAAGTCTAGTTTCATATATACATAAATGAAAAATAAAATAAAATTTTTAATATAGTTAAATCTAGGATGATGTGACAACTATCAAAAAATTATTAGTTCGGACAACTGCTACTTCTAGAATTTTTAGAATTTTTCTAGAATACGAAATTTAATGAAATTTGGTGGAGATAAAGTAGACTTGATGATGAACTATTAAAAAAATAATTAAAATAATATACTAACTAAAAGTGCCAAAAAAATGTAGAACTACTCGAGGACCGTATCCCGTAGTAATTTAGGTGAAAACTAGTTAAGTACTAAACTAGATAATTGGTGGATTAAACATGAACCACCATTTCCACAAACGAGAAGACCTAAAACTATTAATACCACTGACTCAACACTACACAAAGACCTAGGAAAAATCCCAAGAGCCAGTCGCTCTCGGGAGTACATTGAAACTCTGTATCAGACCTAGACCGCACGTCTAAAATCCGATGACCACGAAACTATAGGGTTATGTCCGTCCTACTGGGCTTGACAACCATCGTGGGAATCGAGCCCAGATAGTATCCAGAAATGCACTTCTTGAACCCTAAGTGAAGTGTGTGAGAAACACGGATATCTTTAGAAAACATATTGAAACTTAAGTGAATTGGGCCATTCACTCACGCACGAAATTGAGGATTTCGGGCCGTCAGTTTCTGACCAAACTTCACCCATGGAAAAAAGAAATTTTCCAGCACATATCCATATACTTATGGCCCCGATCGAGTAAGCATGACCGTTGATCAGACACGGGTCCTCCACGGTCGATCGGTCTATCCGATCGCACTGAAATCACATCCAGGCATAAATCCATTGTCGAAAAACTTACCTTACGACGTAAGTGAATAATGGGCCTCCCCATGTGCCCTGTTTGTCAAAAACAGTTGCCCTTTGGATATAACCTAAGTATACCAGGGCCTTGGGGCCATTTGTATCACTTCTGGGCCTATATATAGCCCTTATTTCACTCCATTTCTATTTCATACGAATTTCTCTAAACCCTAGGAGAGAGTAGAGAGAAAAGAAGACAAAAGAGGAAAGAAATGAGAGAGATTTTGGGAGATCGTTGCTGGGATTCTCTCCCACTACTCCACGCACTGAATCACGTTTCTATTACACTACCCAACCTATTTTAACTATGATTTTGGATAAGAAATCCAAACCCTAATGCCATAGTTAAGATCTAGAATGGTCGTTTGTCAACCTATCTAACAGATTTCACCATTTAGGTACCCAATGTTTTATTTTCGGGAACGTAGAATTCGAATCGAGTCTGAATCGAGTATTCTGACGAAAAGTACGGACTATAAATGTTTAGGTTATGAGTTTCAATGCTTTCAATGTCAGCTAATGGTTTATGTCTAACTTACACACACCGATCTCGATATATTTTACATGTATGAAATATGTTGAACAAAATATGTATTCCATGTGTTTGTTGAAATGTCTGAATGAACATGTAAACATGATTTATGCTTGCCATGCTGAATAATTTAGGATTCATCATTTTTATATGCATGCTGACCTCTCTATGTAAGGATTTGCTAAAATACATGTTTTAATTACCCCGTATTTGGTGAATTGTAGTCTAAGTGTTTGATGAATTGTTTGAATGGGAAATTGTTGATGATTTGTATGTATTGCGAGTGTTAAGATAAGATTCTTTCTTTCCTTACATATATGTATAGTCTTTTTCATGAAATCATATTCGCCTATATGCAAATGATTGATAAAATGCTCGTATTTGGTAACATGATTAAGGTGTTTGATGAAATGCTCAGATGAGGATTTCACTTGGATTGTTTGTTAAATACTGAATTGATTATCACGTGTATTTAATTGCTGCATCTGAGTAAGATTGAGGCTACAACCTAGTCCGGGCAATCGGTAACAGTTCCTGTTCGGGTGGCCGAATTAGTCTCGCCACATTGGGTATACTTGATGAATTCGGGTCACACAATGATTGTTGACAGTGGTTAGGCCACGAGGGGTGCTTATGCGCTCCATGTCGATTTAGTCAGCGTGTTCCTGTACCAATCAAACTTGCATAACAAATCGATTGGCCTATTGCGTGTTTACCATGTATGGACACTACTGCTTGAATCTAAGGTACCCCTTACCAATGTAAAGGCCCACTTTTACCATGGTACCGCGATCCGTTAAGACTCATGAGTTGGGCATGGTTGTATGAGACACCGTGTTTGAGCTGTCGACCTACGCCGAGGTGATAAGCCACCCCGTAGTGACCAGTGAGCAAACTCAGACTCGTGAGCCAGGCATGGTGGTATGGGACACCGTTTTAGAGCTGTCGGCCTACGCCCCGGTGATTAGCCACCTCGTAGTGACCACGAGTATAAACTTTTGAATTTGCATATCGACTGCTTTTCATTGGGAGTGATGACCCTACAACTTGCCTATCGTATGTGCTAGACTAGGAGTGACGAACCTAGATGGATCCTTCGGTTTGGGTCGATGATATAAAAGGTGGTACCCTAGCTTTCCAAACCTGCTGTATGAATAAGCTTAATTAACTACTGGGCTAACATGACCATGCACTGCACTGCATTAGTTAGGACGTGCTTTAAAGGCGTGAAAGTCACATAGGAGGCAGTGTTGTCATATGCGATATGGTGTAGGCATCGCTTGTTGAGGGAGCTTTTGATGTGAGGGCATGCATCATTACTTGCACTTCATTCCTGCATTAATAAGAGTAGTTAGGATGTGATTGTTATGCTGACTTATCATTACTACTTGATTGACTTGATAACATGTTAACTTTTACCTTATAGTACCACTGAGTTGGCCACTCATTCCCACTCTGGGACAGTGTTTTAAAACACCAAACAGACTCTGGTTTAGATGTAGGTGCTGATGAAGTCTATGCGACAGGGCATGACTTTATATGGATGAGGAGGAGTTCTCCTACTTTCAGCTCTCGGGCGGGTCTACGTAGACTCGTGCCAATGAGTAGGTACTACATGGATACTTTGCTTAGTTGGACACATCTACTTTTCCACATTTTGTTTATTTTGAAACTGTACATGTATATATTGAGCCCGGTTACATTGCCATACTCTGGAGGTTGTGAAACACTTACATGCTTAAATATATATGTTTCAGACTTTCGCTTGCTTAATTTAATTACATCCGGAGTATGATATGCTGTTTTAGTATAATCTTACTTATATTTAACTCTTTAATATGGACAAAATATAAACATCATCATCCATACTGCATAAGTGATGTTCTGGATCTCAGGAGTAGAGCTTTGCTCGACCCTTGAAAGTCAAGGTGTTACAACACAGATCTAACAGTGTTAGGAAGAGGTCAAGATTAATAGGCGAGGGATTCCTTTAAGCTTATATTAACTTGAGTTAGTTTGATTTATTCTGTTCCCTCACATGCTTTAAATCCTCCATGCAAATATTTAATTTACCACCTTCAATTATTTATCCTTTGGGAATAAAGGTTAAGATGTGATGTTAATTATACATGATCTTTCTGAATTTATGTGAGGGCTATTTTCCTTTAAATTTTGAATTGAATCACTTACACCTATCTTACATGCTTCAAATCTCTAATTTTTCTGCAAACTATTGATGCACAACTTGAAACACTACGTCACTATCTTGCACGCAAGTACTAAATTGGAAATCCCACTTTTAACGATCAATTTAATGCGGTTCGGGTAGCGGCCCCCTTGGTCGACATGTAATTCCTTGAACTTTGGATAGTGGTGCACAAACTAATGTAAGTTATTTGTAATGCGTGTTACATCACTTTCAGGATTGGATGTTGCAAATAGTTGCTCCATGAATAAGTAGTGTCACATAATTCATTAGAGGCATGTGTTGTGCCACCTCGGGTGCCAGTGTAAATCCATGTTAACGTGGGACACACTGGCGAATCTCTGTAGAATGGGATGTGGGGCGAGTCAGATAACTCTAAATTATTTTCTACATTGTGGTGATCGTTAAGTGTGATGAACCATACGTACTTTGTTAGGCATGCATCTCATGTAGGTTGCTTGCGCATATCGATAACTCTCATAGTAGTGGAATACGGGATGTATCAGAACCATTACAATATTTTTATGAATCTCTTCAGTTTTTGATAATCTTAAAGGATAACCATCACTATGAGTAAGGTGTTCACCCTCTCCAATAGTACAGATAATACAAGTGACGTATAGGTTGAAAAACCAGGAGACCATCTCTCGATGGAGGACTACACTGAATGAATAAAGAAGATAGTTTTACAATTTCGTTTTATTTATATTTCCGGTGCAAACTCGTTGATGTAATAAGCTCCCATTGAGAGGGCACTTGATAATTGGTTGAACTTTACTTCTAATGGAATAATAAATACGATTGGTTATACTCTTGTGAATGATTACCTTCGTGAATGTAATTGGATGTGACCCAAATAAAAGGAAACTTGAGATAATATTTGGAATGCATCCAAAACCTTACGTAATTAACACCTGGGATATCGGGCACAAGTATGTACTTGAGCGCGAAATTTCGGGATGTTACACTTTAGGCATGTAGAGTATTTGTGATTTCATACTTGTGATCTGACCTTGAAGTACTTTTGTCTTACAAATTTTGACAATCTATGTGTGCTTAACATAACAACACTTACAATCTCCCCCTTTGTTAATTTCGTGACAAAACACACAACATACATAATACATCCGTCATTTATGATTACACATTCACAAGAATCATTAAAAAGATCAATAAGCTTGAAGCTTCCCTATGGAGGTTTTAATGATCATCCTTGTAATCCTTGTAGACAATTGTAATGCTCCCCATGAGAAATACAACATATAGTGTGCAAAAAAATAAAAAAATGTAGCATTCCACCCTACACACACTATTTTCTCCCCCCTTTTGTCACAAGTTGACAAAGGAAGAGGAATTTTTATGATATATCAAGAAACAGATCAAAGTAGGGTAAAATAACATGAATGTCAGTATGTAAAAAGAACAATTAATATGTATATTAGGGAAAATATAGCATCACGATAAATAACATTGTATAGGACAACGTATAAAATATCTAAAATATTCATACAACCATAATATATCATTAAGCAAATCATTTAAAATATCCAAACAAACCATCAAATAAGTTTAGTACGAATCCAACATAATTAAAGAAAGTAAGCAAATCAAGCTCAATCTGACCTTAAGGAAGATGGTGCAGGCATCGAAGGATCATTAAGCTGTAAACTCCGGTTGATGCGATGTAAGTACTTTTTGATGTACTTCATTGTAGATAGTTGAGTTTGGGCTAATGAAGCTTGAAATACATACAGAGCCTCAACCTTCTCCTCTAATGTAGATAACCTCTCATTAAATTGAGAGGGATGATATTCAGAATCAGTTAGATTATAAGAATCTTCTAATTCATTGAAGATGTTATCCATGAAATTGCGGTAATGACCGCACTAGTAGAAGTAGGAATAAGTCAAAGTGTCCTAGATGGGGGGGGGGGGGGGGGGGGGGGGGGGGGTGAGCAGGACTTTATAAAGTTTTACGATGATTTAAAATCCCATTATCATAAACCTGATTGAACAAACAACTATCAAAATGACCCCAATTTAACTCTAATGGATTCCAAGCCAAATAGAGGATCCAATCATAAGACTATCCAGTATTTGAACAGTATGCAATCTTAGTATATGATGAATGAACGATGTGACTGTGTGTCTGTGTGGGATGTGATTCTTATCAGTTCTAAATAATCATGTTAGCATGCTTTATGAGAACATTCAAAGTAAACATAAATAGTAAGGTAAAAATATCAATCCCAAACACAGTCGTTTATAGTGGTTCGGCTACGTGCCTACTTCACTTCCGGCAGACGCGCTTAACCCTTCAGTGTACCGGATCTCACTAATAGAGGTTTTAAATAAGGTTTACATCTAACCTTCACAACCTACACAAGGTCGACTTTAAGACCTACACAAGGAACCAAGGCACGTTTCCACGAGACACAAGTTTATGCCCGACATAGGAGCAAGGGTCAACACACAGCACTCGGGTTTTATGCTCTACACATGAGGAAAGGATCCACATAAGGAACCTAACCTTTTAGGCCACATAGACCAAGGATCCATACAAGGAACCTAACTTTTAGGCCACACAGGCCAATGATCCACACAAAGAACCTAACTTTTATGCCACATAGGCCAAGGACCTACACTAAGGACCTAAGTTTATTCTTTATAAGAGCAAGGGTCAACACAACACCCACACGTACTCTCTCGTCGGAGGCCTCCTATGAGGACTTGAAAGGGGTGATGATCAGTAGGGTCTCTGGACTCTAATGACTTGTAGATAAGTAGATGAGCCCCATTAAGCGCGTTGATGAAGATCTCCTCCTTTGATGACGAAGAATCTTCAACTCCCTTGAATCGCAACACTGATGATGCTCCAATGTATGACGATGGGTTGGGTCAAGGTTATGTTGGTAATTACTCTATTAAATAATAATCATTGAAGAGACAAAGTAATTCCAATATCTTAGGCATTCAAGGAATCCCAGCTTAATGATTTGCCATTAAGATGCTAGCTGGAAGATCCTTGAATGTTGAAGTTCATTCCCCAATCCACTCTATTGAATATCAATGATGAGGGTGGATTGAAGGATGAACTCTCATGAGAAAAAGGGCTTAGGGTAGATGATTTGAAGCTACTCTCTCAAAGCTCTCTCTATTTTTCTCAATACAGCAACTAAAAGCAAGTGCAGGTTGGACTTGAAACTGACTGGCTTCGATATTATCGAGCCTCCCTCAATATCATCGGATTTCAGATGTCGAAGATATTACTACCTAGTTCGATACATCGATTTTTTTCTGAAGACTTTCCTTTAAACTCGTTGGACAATCCTTTGTCCGATTTTGATGTTATCGACCTGTTTTCGATATTATCAAAATTTGAATATCGATATCATTAAGTGTCTTGATTCCTCGAACATATCAAGAAGATTTTCCTAAAAGCTTGCTGGACTAGTTTGGTCCAAATTCGATATCATTGAAGCTTCATCGATATCATTGGAATTTGAGTTCTGATGGCGTCGAGGATTGCTTCGAGATATCGATAAATATATGATTTGCCTTAACAACATGCTGGACACAAACTACGCAGTTTTCGATTATATCGAACTATCTCGATGTTATCGGTATTTGAATGTCGATGATATCGAAGAGTCCATTAATTCATCGAGAATGTTGTCTAAGGATCAAGTTGGTTGCTGGACACAAGATGTTCTCAATTTGATGATATCGAGTACTTTCCGAGGACATCGACAACAATTGTTCAATCACATCGATCTAATATCGATATATTGAGAAAGGTTGAATACTTAGAAAATTTTTTGTTTTGCAAGATAAGTTTTCATACTCAAACACCTATGCTGTTTTACTCATTTTAAGGTTTTATATACCCAGGTGTTTTGGGACATGGGATGTGAGGCTAAGTTTACCTTTGACGAGTTCGGAGCACACATCCAGTTGAGGCAGACGCTTGAATGATCTTCCTGTGGAGCTCACTTGACTTGCTGACTCAACACTCACGCTAATTGACAAACCATGGCAATTGCAATATCCCCCTTTGTCAATTATGTGACAAAACACCTAATCATACCTAGAACAACATCCTAAATTGTGTGTACATGAACCTTTACACAATTTTACAAAGATACTACACAGTTCACACAATTTTGACTTAAGTAGCTGCTCCCCCTATCTTCTTTGCAGCTGCTCCTCCTATCACCTGTATCACCATTCTTTTAAAAAAAATATAACAAATGTGTTCTCATGGTGGGATTTGTTCTCCCCCTTTTTGTTAGTCAATGACAAAGGTTAGCAAATACCAATAACAGATTAAATGACTAAAGTTGACAATTAATAAACTGGGGTATCAAGGCAAAGGAGAGCTGAGATTTCTCAAAAGTAGATAACAACATATCTTGAAAAAGTTAGAAATCACCAACCAGCTCACAACCTCTATGGATATACAATAATCATCAGAAAAGCAATCACCATTTATACCATGCATTCCATAGATAAGCAGAATAAGACTCAAATAGATGATCAGTGAATAATGTGATCAGATAGACTTGGCAGAGAACAGGCATCAAATATATATATATATATATATATATATATATATAAACATTCAGCCATCAAAAGATCTAAAAGAAATTGCCCAAGCGTGACAGTGTTTAAGCATTAAAAAAAAAAAAAAACAAACCATCCAAATATCCAGCCTAACCTTGGACACATGAAAACACAAGTATTTTCCTCATTTAGAGTATAACCACAAAATACAACAATTAACAACAAAAAAGAAACTTGTTAGACTTTCCAATGTTAGCTTGCCACCACATACACTCACAAGAATGTAGGGCATTAAAAAAGATACCCATGCCCTTACATATAGATGAGTAATCGGTGTATGTGATGGCATGAGAGCTATCGACACTATGGTGCTAGGGCCGATGAAGATGGCGCCGTGTCATCTCGACGACACATCATCAGATCAACGAGCTGCTGGACCATGTGCTGCACTCCAGACACCATTTTCTCCAAAGTTGAGAATCGTTCATCATGCTTTTCTAGCTTGTCCTCTATTCGAGTCATTCCACGCAATGTCACCCGACCCTATCTTGATGAAATTTGAATCGTTGAGTCTATACAGAATCGGTCGGAGTTGGAATTGGCTTAGCCTCTTGTGGATCCCCTCCTGTTGGCACTGCTCCTTCTCCCATCTCTCTTTCTCCATGAATTTCTTCCTCAGGATGGTCTTCCGAATATGGATGAAACTTAAGGTCCAACTTTTGAATATTGACCTTGTTGAAATGCTATAGTGGACGCTCAGGATCGTTTGTTGTAGGAAGACCGATTGTATCACATAACACATGAATGATGTGAGGAAAAGGCAGATGGACTTCTCTGGAGGTGTGGATGACACCCGCCAACTGGTGAAGAATCAAAGTAGGCAGACATAACTTGATACCAGCTGCAACACAGTACATGACCATGACCATGAACCCGGGAAGATCGGATCTATTCGTTCCTCTGGGGTACACATTTGTGGTGAATATTCCATGCAAGACTCGGTATTTTGGACTCATATTTTGCTTTCGAAGCATTCCCTTGATACCATGGGATATCTCTGTCCTGGCATAGGAATTTTATGACCTTAGATCGGGTTATTGGGTCCTCAAGATCAAGATTGGACAGACTGACAAGAGACAAGGTAAGATTGAAAATGTTGGTAATGGATTCCGTAGTAATTTCAACAATATCATCCCCGACAGTGACAGTAATGGATGGTGGATCTAGAATTGGAGAATGACAATATGTAAGAAAATGGTGGGTCCTCCCATCATGACACCGACCTCTAAAATCTAGAATGGGCCGCCAATCGATCACATCCAACAGGGGTTCCAAATTGAAGGGTTTGATGCACTCCTTGTCAACCCTTCATTCATGCACCAGGCACCTCCCAATGTATTTTTTAAGAATACATGGTGGAGGGCCTATAACAACAGGTGGGGATGCTGGTGCAGCAGCAGGAGCCTCACCACGCATCATTTGTTGAGTCGTGGTGCTCCATTGGCGTGTTGAGGACCTCTGAACTGGTGCCTTAGCCCTATCCTTTGGGGCTAGGGATTTCTGCCTGGTAGGTCTAGAGGATTCCCCTATGACAGGTGCTTTTCCTTTGTCTTTACTCATTTGGATAACCAACAAAAACGAATGACAAAGGAAAGGATTTTGATAAAAGACTGAAAGCTATGAGCACCAACTAGAGATTTCCCAACTGAAATCTGTCAACCAATCTAGAAAGACCCAAAATACTAAAGTATACCTTGAGGGATCAAGAGGATGTGCAAGAAATTACCAGATTTGAGTGATGTTAGACTACTCACGACGGAAAGGAGAAAAGAATGATTAGAGAAGATGAACCGTAAAGAGAGAAGTGAAAAGTAGATTTTTTCCGCTTGCCCGTTTTTTATCGGGCGGTGAACTTCGATATCCTCGAAGTTGGATTCGTTGATATCGACATGCCTCATTAGATTTTATTGAAAAGGAGTTCAATAACTGACAATTCGAACCAACGTTTCTGATTCTGAGAAGTCGTCGATGATATCGATGTGTTTTCGATGACATCGACAACTCGATTGATATGACGACTAACTTCTCGAGGATAAGAATAAGTCATTTTATCTCCAGACTTCGATATGCATATCACAAACTATTTTCATATCAGCTTGTATATACAACAAAATTTGTACAAAAGTTGTGACACTAAAATTATAAACATCAGCCATGCTTATTCACAAAAAGAGTTTTTGAGCTATAGAAACCTCATATATATCATGATAATTGTTACGAATGCATCATTTCACACATCCACCCAGGTCTCGATGCCATGACCTAGACTTGCTTCTCATGCTCAATTGTTACTGGGCATAAGGATCAACCTTTCCATTGCCTTTGATGACATAGCAGTGGTTACTGGTGCGAAGACCTTCCATAACTGGTTTTCCTGATAAGTCCAGGATCTTGCACTTTAGCTTGTCAAATGTGACCACATGCTTGTTGTCACATATTTAAGAGATGCTTAAGAGATTGTGAGTCAGTCCTTTTATGCAAAAAGCATTCTCATTTTTTTAGCATTTCCATTCCTTATATGGTTCCATGCCCTACTACCTTAGCGGTGCTTCCATCACCATAAGTAACTATCCCATCATTAAGATTTGAGTAATTTGAGAGAAGGGATTTGTCACCCATGACATGTCTTAAGCACCTGCTATCTAGGTACCACTTAGTATTATTGTCTGTTAAATGATTTGAGTGAGTGACAAGGAAAATTTTCTTTTCTTTTACTACCCATGTTGTGACAAGTTTCCTTGAGGATGTTTCCTTTACTTTGTCAGGAACTTGTCTAGGTACATTAAGTAACTAAATCATTTTTCCTTGTTTTATTAGATCATTTGTTTTCTGATTCAGTTGAGCCACTTGATTCAATAACTCCTCCATTCTATTGGTCATTCTGGGTGGAGATGGATGTGTGTCACCTGTTGCAATATTGTTTGGTGGACTCTTGACATTTTGTATTGTTCTTCCGGTTGGTCTATATTTACCAATATGATTCAGACCGGAATTTGATTGAGTCCACCTAGGAGTAATACATTCAAATTTAAAATGGCCTGAGTCTCCACATGAATAACAGATAGGAGTAGCTTTTGTTTTACTTCCTGATGCTGCTAATTTCTCAATCATTGGTGTTGCATTTTTGGGACTTGATTTGACATTTCCCAATCCACTCTTGTCTTTTCCAGATCTTCCCATCCCTAGGAGTCTTTCTAATTTTTTACTACTCCGGGAGAATTTGTAATTCAGTTCAACAGGCTTCCTAGATTGTTCTGCACAAATCTCAGTGTGTGATTTTCATTCTTAAGATGCATATTTTCATCTTTCAATAGTTCAATCTGTTTAGTCAATTTCAAAGACTCAGATTTGAGGGATAAATTGATTCTTTCCAGCTTATAATTTTCAGAGTGGTATTGCTGAAGATCATTGATCAAGTGTGTATTGATCTTTAAAGTTTTATCTAGATCCATTTGCAGCAATTTATTTTTAGTTTCATTCATCCCAAGTCTTTTAAGGATATGGATGCTATGTGTATAAAGTTGATTATAGGCATCTTGTAATTTATCCTTTTGTTCCTTTTTTTTTTTTTTTTTTTTTTTTTTGGGTTAGCTTGTTAGTACACCCACTGTCAGATCCCAATTCACTGTTAGCCACCCCCACTAGGAATCGATGCCAAGACCTTTGTTCCTCTTCTTCTTCTTTCTCATCATCTGATAGAAATGTCTCTTCGATTCGAGGTTCATTAATTTCCTCGATTATCACTGAAATGTTTGTAGATATGGAGGCCATGAGTATTTTCAAAGACTTTTGGTCTCCATCACTCCCTGAATAACTGAAGTCTGAGTTTGATTCTTCAGTGTCATCCCAAGTAGTACCATAGCCTTTCCTTTGGTTTTTCTGTTGGGGCATTTAGTGGACAAATGTCTAAATTTCCTACAGTTGTAACACTGAGGTTCTCTGGACTTTTTGGAAGGTTTGCCTATATTGTGCTTATTGTCCATCTGTTTGCCTCTGTATGTCCAGTTATGATTTTTGTTGAAATTTTTTTTTAACCTTTGAGCCAAGAGAGCTACTTCCTCATCCTCATTATCCTTTTCACTTTCCTCTTCCTCATTAGTGGTGTGCTTTGAAGTTTTGACTATCACGCTCCGAATCCAGAAATCGGATTCATAGGAATCCCGATCGCCGAATCTGGTGTCGACGACTTCCGTAGTACCCCATTCTCGGCTCCTAGCGTCCATATGCCAGAATCTAATCCTTGGATCCTACAAGGAGGATTTTCCAATGTACATTTAACTCGTAATAAGCATAACCACAAATATACGCAAATCACAAAGGCAACATCAATATCAAATATCCACTAATATAAACATTTGAATTTAAAGCTGAAAGAGAAATACATATGTCAAAATCAAAGCTCCAGAAGTTAGCTACATGCCCCAAGCTCCACGCTGCTGCAACCTAACATCACCTGCACGCATCTATCGTGCATAAGCTTATAAAAAGCTTAGAGGGTGGTGTAAGTGTGTGAGCAGTATATGTGTGCTTAGAATATAATATCAGAATAAACGGAAATACTGGTAAGTCCACAAACCATACAATATCAGAGTAAGCAGAAGTACTGACAAGTCCTATAGAAATATCATTAACCTAATCTAGGATATGCGATGAAACGACATAACAAGCCAATATCATATACTGAGAAAGTAATATACGTCAGTTATGCAATATAGAGACATAATGAGTCAAATATCAGATACCGATGATACAATACTATATACAATTCTAAAGAACTACAATTACCATCAGCCTCATCTAGGTTATATGAATGTAGAAACATAGCAACACAAAAATACTATATGATGAGGATGTAATGGAATATGTAATATGTGGATCGAATGAAATGACCAAGCTACAGTGTAAAGTCGGAATGATAGTACGTGGTGTCACAGGCTATAGGGCCTATCACAAAGGACTTCTATCCAAACCAGTCCCATACCTAAATTTGGATAGATAGACTCAATGTGGTAAACTCCTGATCTCAGGTTAGTTGCGCGCCCTAACTAAAATCCTGACCATTGCGAAGGTACACGTAACAAATAGTTGCGCACCAACAACCCAAGTGGAGTAAATGAATGAATGAATAAATATACAACTCCTGCTCCACAAATCAATACTGTACATCTTTGGGATCATCACCGGGGTCTAGTAACTCCAAGCTGGCTACCGCCCCAGTCGGCTGTGTAGCCCAGCGAGTGGAAAAGATTGAAAAGGCCAAGCTATATGTCCTAGAGGGAGAGTGAATAGGACTATGCCAAATTAAAATAAGATCAGCGGAATAAAATAAATCAATAGCCTTACAATTATAAATCAATTCATAATGCTGAAATCAAATCACCTTAATAAATAAGTATTGAGAGATTGATACAAATTCAGTTCTAAGGACAACCTTACACCATAATAAACAAGGGCTTATGGTAGGACAACCTTATTTCTAGAACGTCTTTTGGATCAATAACTCAATTTTAATAGAAATAAATGAATAGCAAAGAATTGAAATTAAATGCAGAAATATAGATCTAATTTATTACAACAATCCCCACACTTGCTTGAAATGTAAATTGTTACAACATTCACATCCACATGTACATTCCACACAATTGAATAATAAAAGATATGAAAATTAAGTAAGCCTTGAATCCACAAGACAAAGAGTTATAGTGGTTTGCTTGTGTGTACACCAACTGTCTTTCAACAGCCACACAGAATGTTACTCCACTCCTAATATCCTCACACAGGGGATATTAGCATTCATTATCAAATAGGTTTTCACAGGTTCACCCAAAACCTTTACAATTGTGTCTTTTTCACTTGGGCTTACACAATTCAAAAACTCCTCTTTTCTGAGTTTTCTGGCTCTCTTCAGATAACCAATACAATAAGATTTTTCTGGCTTAACCTCAAACAAAACCAAAAGAAATGAAATTTTACAAAATTGTAAAATACCTGGATTTCTCCTTTTCGTAGCAACCCGGTAGAACCAACCGGAGTAGATGATTGAATGTCAAAGTTCAATTTCCAATACTCACTTTAATATGGTTCTAAGTTCTAATAGATTTTAGATTTTAACCAGTTGGGCGTATCTATATTTGATTTTGACTCCAAGAAGAAGGAATAAGGTAATTTCTCTTTTCAAATAAGATTGGAATATAAAAACAGAATCAAATTAAATAAGCTAGCGAAAAGAGAAAGCAATTATGCACAAAATAGCTTAAAAACAAATACAAACTTATCTCAGAGTGGAGCCTTGAAAATATTATGAATTGAATCGAATTGAATAAAAAAAACTCTGAAATACGTGTTCAATTTATAGAAGTAGAAATCGCATCTATGACTGGTCTTAAGAACCTTTGACTGGTTGTAGCTCTAACGGATATTTGAAATAAGGATCGCGATTTTTGAAAATCGTTCCACGACTGGTCTTAGGGAACCTACGACCGGTCGTGGGTCACCTACAACTGGTCGTAGGACCATAGAATTGCTTGCTGGACTTTAAGTCGTAGACTTACGACTGGTCGAGATCGAGTCGAAGTCACTCCTACGACCGGTCGAAGGACCACCAGGACTGGTCGTAGGTGTACCAAAAAATTTCAAAAATACTCAACAACTTAGGACTAGTCATGGAATTTCTTGGACTGGTCGAGTCAATGCCAGGACTGGTCGAACAGGGGCTAGGATTGGTCTTAGAACATACCAAAAACCTATTAAAGATATAATTGAGTTATGTATTCGAAATGACCTACTCTAAGGTCAACTTAATGGTCATTCAAACCTGAATCATGTCGCATGGACATTGAACTTCAACCATTCAACGAATGTAGACATTTGAACCTTATCAAGCTTGAGATCTTGAACTTGTTATAGCTTTAATCTTAAAATCTTCATCAGCTTGAAAGTTACTTCATGCGTTGCTCTTGAGTCTTAAAGTTGTTTCTTGAGTCTTGAACTTCAACATTATAGCTTTGAACATTGATAGGATGATGAAGTACACTTTGTATTTCTTGAAGACATCCAATGTCATGAAGTGTTGATGCAGTGTCTTGAACACATATAAATCATCATACAAACACAAGACATAGATAGATGTTTTGACATATCAATATTTGACAACTAAAGGAGCATGAGATCATAACACTTACAAATACCTCACTACCCGCCTGCCAGTAGTATACCAATGCCTACCCGGCTCATCGATAGCGGACCCATTTGGGAGCTGGTCAAACTCAGCCTAGCTTATAGCCCCCTCACTTGGGCGGATAAGGCCACAACCCCTCCCAACCGACCACGACATAGTGGGAGACACAGCTTACTGGTATTCGGCACTCGGGCGCTCATGCATCCACTCGGTCTAGACGTTGGGGCGTCTCCTGGCCTCTGAGGTTTAAAGACTTTCACCCACGAACATCCAAAGTGCCCAGATGTTAGAACCAAACATTTTCGGTGTCCCATCTGGCCATCCACGACATGCCTGTAGAAGTCATAGCCTTGATGTCGCTAGGGCGTACAGTAATCACAATCACACAATGTAAGATGCATGAGTCATGTAGTCCAATCATGCATCAATCCTGCACATACCGTGCGCTCATGTGGGATAACTCCACCTATCAAGGAGTCTCATTGTGAGACCCGACCCTAGTTCCCATGTTTGCATGTATGTGTATGAGTATGCATCTAGTTCATCATGGTCTCGCGGTCCTACCGGTCGAATTCCGGCGACCCGTGACCTTCGAATTGTGTTTACGGTCACCATGAGTCCGGTCACGTAGACCTGACTCGGTTCGACCCAAGACCTATGCCATCTCGTTCGTATCGTCGTTGCGGTTCCAACGACGCGTCTTGTGTGTCAATCCGACCTATGGATCAAAAGTTATGAGCATTTCATCTTGTGGCCCACTTTTTGTACAAATGCATGTGGACCACCTCCATGGCACAATTTTTCATGCACACCACACACACACACTACACAATTGCATGGAATTGACACTACCCACCTAGACACCACCCAAACCTAGCCTAAGTATAGCAACATTGTTATTGTCACCATAGGCTATGATTACTTCTCTTAAATAGTTTTTTTCTCTCTCTTCCCCTCTCATTTCCCTCCATTGCTGAAATTTCCAGCAACTTCTCTTCCTTCTCCCTCTCTTCTCCAGCCCCCTTACCCCCATCATACTCCCAATCCCTCCATTTGAACTAGATCTCTACCATTGAAATCCATTCTTTGCTCCAAGAGCTTCATGGAGTAGAAGTTTGGGAGTGAGATCACAAGTGGGTAACTATGATCTTTCTGATCTTATTTATACTTTAAATCTTCTTATTTCTTTTGTATGGATCATATGGGGCCCACCAATCCATGGTGGAGACCCCATTTGACCCCATGGATGTGGCCTTTTGGCCCATCCTACATGCATGTCATGATCCATGATGGGGCCATTCTCCATGGACCCCATCATGATGTATGTAATGATCCACTCCATCTCAAGGTCATCTAGACCTAAGGATCATGTTGGGATGACATTTCAACCATCCATAGCAATTATATATCATGCATGTAGTGATTTCATGTTGCATGTACAATCAATGTATTTATATGGGTATGATTCATTCTTGGGAGGGCCCATTAGTGGCGGGGCCCTACCCTATGGCCGGATTATGTTTCTTCTCCATATTTTTTTTCCTATCTTTATAGTAAATCTGATGTATGTGGGGCCCACTTGTTGTATCATGCAACTAGGCCCAAGTGGTTAGACATCCAGGCCCACCTTGTTGCCCCATATTGTTGGCATGTTTTGGACAGCCTTTGGGCTTGATTTTATGGATGATCTTGGAAGGGGCT